>JAOYMR010000011.1:13418363-13433103 GCA_025802075.1 Tenebrosternarchus preto
CCTCACAGATGCTGGTCTTAAGGGTGTAGGTGTACAAACCCCCCCCACCCCCACCCAACCCCACCCCCCCTCTGTGCTGGACAGTAGTAAAATCTGACATTGCTTCACTTTGAAAGGCGTGTGGGGGAGGTCACAGGGAAAATGGTTCAGCTCCTACTCACATCTATTAATGGCTCCTCAAGTTTGAGCTTACGTGACTTACGTGGGGCCCAGAGTTACTCCCAATAGTTTCAGTGTGTCACCTCTACACCTTTATACCAGAGAGTAGCAGAGCATGGTGTTTACATTAACAGGAAGAGGGAATTCCGCACTGGGGCCAAGATCTGCTAGGAGGTACTTCTTATTTGTTTTTTTTGTTTGTTTTTTTGCACCAGACCAATTTCAAAGTTACCCAGACAACAGCAGAGAGTTTAAGCATGAACTTGGACATCATTCTTACTAACTGCCACTTCTGGACCAGTTCCAGTTTTTCCTCCTCTAATTTGGATCAAAGGCACCGAAGATTTTGAAAAGAGAAAACAAATATAGGTAAACCACCGACTTGTGTGTTGTATATATGTTGTACTATATGTATGAAACTCACACACCCAGTTCTTTATAACTTTGCATTGTACCTGATATTGTTCAGTACATAATGTATATTAAAAGTTAAAAAAAGTTACTTACCCTTAGCTACCTTCCTACTTCCTCCAAAAAACAAAGGTTTACAGTAATTTTTAAGATGCTTCACCAAAGAACTGTTGTTTAAGACCACCAAAGTGGATAAGGTGTGTGTGTGTGCGTGTGTGTGTGTGTGTGTGTGTGTGTGTGTGTGTGTGTGTGTGTGTGTGCATGTGTGTGTGCATGTGCATGTGCCAAACAGTACCATATGTTGAGGAGATCTTCCCAGTGTATCCATATTGTTCTTCACAATGTGTCCATCTGGTGATCAGGTCTGGTGCCTGGTGAGAGCCTTTCAGGCCAGGGTGTGGAAGCCTGACTCACTTTATGACCACTGCTTGTGTTCAGTCCTCTTCCACTGCACCATCTCATTCAGATTCCCCACCTCTTTCTTCAAGACAATAGGATCTATTACTCCCCACTTCACAGAGCAGAGGACAGTCCTTGAGTTATGAACAGAGAGACACTGCTTTTTTGATTAGTGTCCCCTGCTCACTAAGTGTCTTGTTAAGAGGTAGTAGTGGGATGCAGGACGGTATGTTAATGGTGTTGTTTTGGAATCATGATTCCACTAAAGGCCACGGGCAGAGTTTTTATCCCACTGTGGGATCTGTATGTATTTTTACATTGTAGCCAATGGCCTTCAGTCTGGGCACATTTTCTGGACAATGAAGATGATTATCACTGGACTCATATACTGTATTTAGTGGACGTGGAATTCAATTTAGTCTAAGGAAGCATTTATTCTGTTTCAGGACGAAGAGGCCCAGGTTCAGAATTCAGACACACAAATGACACTATAGTGTACAATATATCTTCAACTGAATGTCCATATGTCATACCTATCCTGTACATTCATTGCTTCCCAGTTCTTTATAATCAGTTATAGGTTAAAAATCTAGCAATGCTGCAAATTTGCTCAAAGTTTGCATTATTAGTGTTCACATCACTTTTCATGACTTCCAGCTGACCATAAATTGAGGACTGGGACACAAGTAAGAGTAAGAGTGTCTTTTAAGAAGTATTTGAGCTTTTATGTTTCCTTCTTCCTAAGTTGGTCAACTTTAGCTGTAAAAGGTGTGTGTTAAACTGTCACGTTTTCCTGCCTGTAATGTTGCAGTTCCCATGGCTGCAGAAACGTATTGCTTTGTTTCATTCTGATCTCTGACCAGTCTCATGTTTTGACGGCTTTACCATTCAGTTTTAACCTGTGTCTAATTTTGTCTTAACTAGCCTGTGTATATAGACATCACGTCTTCCTGTTTTTGTTTGCAAACATTGACTATGTTTTTGTGTAATGCTTGTTTATCTCTGTGCATTGTCACTATGCTTTCACGTTTTGTATCTGGGTCTTCCAGGTATTTTATATTAAATGTGATTGTTATAAGGACTGTGATCATGGAGTTTCCTCCTCTTCTGATTAGTCCACACATACTGTAGCTTCTGCTCCTCTAATATATTAACCTCATGAAACGTGTACCTGCTAATGCATATGCAAATTACAAAATCACAAGGATGCAAAGATCAAGCATTTCTCAAACATATCCTGCACAACTGAAGGATGAATTCCGTATTGTTCCCTGTACCAGCATTTTATAATTCACACAATACATGTCAGCAGAACAACATCTCCTTGTGACACACATCAAGACCTCCCCCGGAGAGAGGTCACCCAGGTCATCGACGGAATCAGACCTTCGCATCTGAGCCATAATGGCGTTCTACAGGAGTGCAAGAGCCTGTTGGCTGAAGCCGTCATTGCCCACTGCTGGGCACTGCTGACATTTATCAGGCCTGTATATCTGGATGGGAGGGGGAGATTGCTGCATGGAATCTGCCAGAAGAGGAGGGGGTGGGCAGGAAGCCACCGTAATGAATGAGATGAATCAGGGAAATGGGATGTCTGGAGTTCCAGCACAGAGCCTTTTATTCCAGAGGAAGCCATTCAAAGGACTAACCCCATATTTACTGATGAGAGGAAACGGTCGCAAATATATATATGCTGGATGCAAATGAGGGAATTAAAATACAACACAGACTGTAGTGTGTCTGAGAATAACTGTTTTGCAGAAATTTACAACAAAATATGGTGCAAAATATGGTATAGAATTAAAATCTTATTTGGTCTTTTATCTTTAACGTGAGAGGCAGAGAAATGATCTTATCCTGCACTGAACCCACCAAGGCCCACTCCTAAGCCCTAAATGTTCATACTGGCTTATCTGATCCTGCTCAAAACTGCGTCTGTTACCAGCGTGGCCAGAGCTGACTGCAGCAGCACAGTCATAGAGGGTGAGGGACAGTAATCAGACAGCAGTGGTGAGGGCCAGTAATCAGACATCAGTCCACTGGCAGCCTGGGCCACCAGTGCGATCACGTACATAAACAACAGCGCACATGGAGGGACTGCACAGAGGACATGCAAGGGCACAGAGGCAAAGGGCCGGACATTGAATCAGATGGCAATTTGGAGTTAAACGAATCCTGTCCACTATCCAGATTTATTGCCAAGCAACAGGGGGAGTCTGGTGGCCCAGATTTTAGATAACGATGTGATGGGACGATGTAATACAGCAGGAGATATTGGATAAAATAAGAAGAAGGAAAGTGAAATTGTTACACAATTCCATTATTTGTCTACTGAATGTCAGAGCCAGACACTGAACTGGTTTGCAGAAAATCCTGGGAGGCAAAAAAGTTGGACATCATTTGTTGTCCAGAACAAATATCACAGTAATTAAAACTGTCATGTTGGTAAACAATTCCTCCAACAAAACCCCGTTTATGTATTTATCAGTGCAGTATATTTATAACTACTTTATTCATTGGAGATGATCCCAGGCTGACAAAGTTGCAGTGGAAGAAAGATCAGCCAGCCGCATCCAGCACTTTCAGATTTATGGAACAATTGAGCCATCAAAGCAGGGCGGTTTTAACCAGTGTTTGCAGATTGAAATAAACACCTTTAATGCTCAATTAGGAAAACAAATTTTAGGGGAGAAATTAAAATATTTAACCCGTTTATGCTATTTAAACTGTTCAGGCTTGAAAATTCCCCTCACGTTTAATTGTATGTGAAGCTACCGGCCGTGTCTCTAGGGATTCAAATAACTAGTGGAAAGTTTTTAGTGCTACAGTGTAGGCTTGGCTCAACTAAGACTGTACTGTAAGTAACTAATGTTGTATAAAATATCTAGTAAAGTGACCGGATCACTACTAAATGCCCAACAGTTGCCAGATCACTATAATAATTATGAATATTGTGTAACTTTTCCCCAATAGGTGCATTATTTATTTGTACTTTATATGTTTTACCTGCAGTCATGCAGTAACTGAATAATGTGTTATCTGTCAAACTACTGAGGCTATTGTACCTATACGATGTGTAGATCTACAGGCTTTGCCTTATTGCGCAATACAACGCATCACCGGAAGCAATTTACTTTGAGGTCAATATGGCGGCGTGCAGCGTGTGAAGGGGACGTAGCGGTATCCTGTGAATGCCTTGACAAACATGTTTAAAACACCGTGTAGCAGAGTGGCAGGTAGTTAAATGTTTTTAGATGTAGTAACTCCTACAGGCGGACATATTATATGGAGTTTGTGTTTATGAATTTAAAAATCGTTATTGCTTGTGGTGCGGTAGCCTATTAGCTTAGCCTTCATTCTTCTGCAGCCAGTTAGCTTAGCAATCTATCTTAGTTGGCTGACGATTCTACTGTAAGGAGCTAGCTATGCTAGCTAGGTAGCGCTAGCTACCTCTATGGCAACCTACTGTCCTCTAAACATGGTCGGTTGACCTTACCTCTGTTAGCGCTAGGTAGGCTATTAGAATATTACTTATAAATGATAGTTTCTCCTTTCGCAGGATAATTTCTTTTCTGTTGTAACGGTACGTTAGCTTGCTGGTTTGACACTATTAATGAACAGACATTTAGCTAGCTGGCAAATGTATTTCCGCAATGCTAGTCCACATGAAATTCGCATGGTGATGGGGAGCTGTTGTGGGAGGGCTTTTGCGCACAGCTGTAGACAGTTTCAATGAATGCGTCACGCTTTGGTTGGTTAATCACGAGGTGCTAGCTAGCTACCTTTACCTAGTTGTAATAAGGTTCTTCTTTTCTAATAGGTACACTAGCTCGCTTAAGTGGGTGACACTAGTGTGACCGTTTTTTTCCTGGTAGATAATTATGCTCATTTGCCAGTTTTTGTTTTCCCACCACAACGGTAAAACTATTATATAATGTGTTATATATAATAGATTATATTAACATACATGCTTTTTTAAGTTACATTTTATAGTGTCCCATGCATCTTGAGCCACTGACAGGGATGTCCATCAAGGTTAACTTATAAAGTACAAAATTGCACGTCATTATCTTTAAGGTTTCTGGGTGTGTGTGCAGGTCTGGTTGTTGCCAGTGTAAATCAGAAGCTGCTAATACATGCATCCCAGAATCGCCTGAGTGTGAGGAGTCTCATCCAGCTGTGCAGGAGTGAGCCCTCGCAATGGATCACGTTCCAACACCTGAGGTTCCTAAAGCGGCAGGTAATGTTTACATAAGGGAAGGCCTGACCCGGGTGGGCGGGAGCTCTCCCAAGCCAAACGTGGTGGAGTGAGTGTTGGAGATACTCACTTCAGTGCCACTTTAGTTCAGCACAGCAAATAGTTCACTGTGCAGCTCATTGGGACTAAACAAGCTGTAACTTGCCAGATGACGAAACGAAACAAATCCTTATTCTAAAGACTTATAATACATATGTCCTCTGAGAATGCTAATGCATACCAGTCTCTTTATAGTCAAGCTCAAGATGTCCTATAGTCTAAGTCTGCAAATATGTTTCTGTTTTGGATTTATATTATCCTCTTATGTTCCTCTTATCTTTTAGTATGTGATGAAGAACAGTGGTGCTCTGAGCCAGAGAGCCAAGACCAAGCAGGAGCCCGATGCCTCTGTGCTGGACGATCGAGATGATTCGCTCCTCACGCGGGTGCAACAGGTCCCCGCCATGAAGCCTGCGTCTGCTGCCTCGGAGGTGGAGTCAGAGGCAGAGAGGCAGGCCCGCATCGAGGCGCGCCAGTGGAAGGAACTGAGGGTGCGCTACTCCGAATTACCAGGAATCTACGCTCGCCTCTCCAAGGTCAAGCTCACAGGTGTGTGTTTAGCACAGGCTTCCAGTGTGCTACAGCTGTTTGGGTAAAAGATTGGCTGGATTAGAGTAGACACTTATCAACCTTAATCTCGTGGGAGGATTAGATTGGATGCATTATTGTACACACTTATCAGTCATAATCTTGTGGCAGGATTAGATTGAGGGATGGTAGTAGGTACAGTGAAGTGCCAGTGGATCAGATATATGATACAGTAGGGCAAAATGGTCGATGCTCCTGAAATAGCATGTACTCAACTCTTGGGGGAAGGGAACCAGTTTGGTAGAGTAGACAGTGAACTGGTCTTTTAGGGCCATACAGTTTATTCATGTGAAGTGTGTTTTCTCATGTTTCTGGAGAGTGTGTTAATTTTTAGTTTTCATTTTAGCAGATTTATGCCTCAGATTTGAGCGTTATTAATCCCATTGTACAACAGAAACCGTGCCACTCGTCATTCCATGAGCAGTATACTACTATTAGTGTGATCTACACATGCTGCCTCTTCAACAGCATCCTAAGCTTGGTCTCCCCCCCCCCCCCCCTTGTTTTATTAATATTTTTTTTAATTGTCAGTGGGCTGTATCGTTTTGATTAACGTGTGTTTTTCTGCGTGGCACGTTGCTCCTGTTGTGTGAATGCGGCATCGCCACAGAGTGGGTGTCTGGGCCTGTGTGGAAGTGCTGAGCTGTTAACCTGAGCACTGAAGCGGCACACAAAGGAAGCATGCATGAAGCAGGAGTGAAGCAGCAAGTGTAGCTGGGACTGGATGCCCTCCCTGTGAGGTGGTCAGATATTGGTGTGATTTTAAAAACCATCTTAGATCCATCTGGATCTGTAAAATCCAGTAAAATGGCTCTTAAAATGTCCAAGCCATTATATGACAGCAGCTTTTATATATATATATATATATATATATATATATATTACACACACACACATTCCACAACCGTTGACATGTGAAGTTTATTACTGAAGGCAAGTGAATAATCAGTTCTTGAAGTTGATGTGTTGGTGGGAGGAAAAAAATATGGGTGAATTTAAGGATTTGAGTGACTTGGATAAGGTCCAAATTGAGATGGATAGACGACTGGATCCAAAACCCCAGGTTGGGGGTGGGGGGGGGGGAGGGGATTGTCCCCAGTGTGCAGTGGTTGGAATCTACCAAAAGAAGTCCAAGAAGGGACAGCTGGTGAACCAACAGGGTCATGGGCTCCCAAGGGTCACCGATACTCATGGGGGTCAAAGGCTAGTCCATCTGATCCGATAGCACAGAAGAGCACAAACTGCTGCAGAAGTTAATGCTGGGAATGATAGAAAGGTGTCGGAATACAGAATGTGGTACAGCTCGTCGCATAATGGGGTTCCGTATCCATGGAGCAGCCGGTGTGCTTGTGCACGTTTGCAGGCCAAGCACACCCTTCATCCCAACGGTTTTACGTAACGGCCCTGACCTCTTTCAGCTGAATCATGCATCCTGCCACTCTACAAAAATTGCTTGCGGAACATGACGAAGAGTTCAAGTTGTTGACTTGGCCTCCAAATTCCCCAGATCTCAATCTGATGAGCATCTGTGGGATTTGCTGGAAAAACAAGTCCTACACATGGAGGCCCCATCTCACAACTTACAGGGCTTAAACTGGGGTGCCAGAGGCCAGTTGAATCAGTACACACCTGATTCCTCTACTCTCAGTTGTTAGGTTTACCAAGCATGTCTGAGCAGACCAGGCATCAAACTTTCCTGGACTTCAGCCCTCCATGACCAGGCGTTGACACCCCTGACTTCTGCTGCTAACGTGTGTGTGTGTGTGTGTGTGTGTGTGTGTGTGTGTGTGTGTGTGTGTAGACAAATTATCCAGCTTTTACCTGCCTGTACAGTTTTATATTAAATGGTTTCAAATGCATATAAACTTGTCAGTCAGCATTAGCTGGTAGCTATCTGTTAACGTCAAGCCCTGATTACAGCGTTACTCTTTACATGCTCTTTCCTAAAGGCTGTATTAAAGTGACTAATCGTTGAGGATAAGCGATTAAAACATTCCATTTAGTCATGCACCATTTAGTCTCTGCAAACATTAATATCAAGTGCTCTGATAGCTAGCTAGAGAGCTAACCTATAGCAAGCAGTGTAGCTGGACTCTAGATATCTTAACTGGCTAGCTAAACTAATGTGTCTGGGGAATTGGGACAGCACTTTTTTAGCACATTCTGAGATAGAGAAGTAATGACCTTTTCCACCTAGCTGACACAACATGCTGTGCGCACAGACTCTGTTGCAGACACACCTGCTGTCAGGGTCCTCATACCTCTGGCCAGGCAGACCTGCTGTCTGGTGATAAATCAGGTTTTTTTTTTTTTTCCCTCTTAGTGCTTTTCTTTTTCTTAGTTGTGTAGCAATCCACTACACAACAGCTTTTGGGAATATTTACTATTTTAAGTAAGATGTTGGCTGCTGGAGTATTTTCACTGAATCTGAATGGATTTTCTGGTGACCCCTAGCGCTCGTGGTCATGACGGCTGCAGCAGGATACACCATGGCTCCGGTGCCCTTTGACCCCGTCATCTTTGTGTTGGCCTCAGTCGGAACAGGGCTCTCCTCATGCATGGCGAACTGCATTAACCAGGTAAATCACCCTTATATACACACACACACACACACACACACACACACACACAAACACCTCCCATGCAAGTCAGGAAACCTCCTGTAAGCCTTTTAGCCTCCCACACTATTGTATGTTTGCACACCCTGCCGACACTGTTGTTGCAGTGACCGCTGAGTACCGCTCACCTCGGGGCCAGCTGTGCTGGCCGATGGTGAGCTGCGATTGGTTGGGTCAGGTGTGGTGTTGATAATTACAAGGCCATTGCTCAGCATATTTTTTTTAAATAAGCACTGTTTTTTTTTTTTTTTAACAGCTCCTCTGCTCTTAACATCGAGTTCGCCAGAGGACTCCAGCCACAGTAATGGGTTTCTGGCTGCACTGTGATTTAACTATTGTTGTGGTCGTTTGCAGTGAGATGGATGAAGTCTTATTTCAGGGCTGGCATGACTTCAGTGAATTCTGCAATGCCCAGTAGAGTTTCATTACACAGACTCGAGCACAAGCACTTGTGCTGTCTTACGGTACGCTTAAAGTGTGCAAAAGAGGACTGGAGAGAGGTGAGGGGCTAGCGTCTCATCTGACTCTTTCTCACATAACACCCCACCCCACAGTCTGTCTTAAAAATGCGTCCGGGGGCTTCTGGTGGCGTTGGGGGACGGCCGGGTGTTCGGCTCTGGTTGTTTTTCTGTTGAAAGCCCCCCCCAGTTAAAAATAGAGAGGAGAGAGTGAGCGAGAGTAGAAGAGCCTGTAAAGCAGCTGGTCCTGTCGCGTGGTAATCAGCCTGGCCCTTAGCGTTAGCGTGCGGCGGCTCCACGCAGGAATGCTGTCTCACGAGCGTGACCGTAATGGCCTGCCCTCACCTCGGCCACGGCCCAAGCTCCATAAAGGCACGGAGTGCGGCCTGTAACTCACAGAAGGCTGTGATTACCCCACACGCACATCCGCGCTTAGCAGCTCCACGCCGGCTGGTCAGTAACGGCCAATCAGACGGGCACCTGAACGTTCTCTTTTAGCGCCACGTCAGACATCTTGGGACACGATATGAATGATGCCAACAGTCAAAATTTATTATCTGCTTAAATAAAGCCTAGAGGAATTTTTTTTTTTGCTTAAAATGAGCCACAGTTTTAAAGCTTTTTGGTCCACCTGAAAGATTGAGTTTTTACTTTACTTCTGGAGTCCAGTTTTTTTTCCCATGCTCAGCAGAAGACATTTTGATGAACTTGGCAGATAACATGAAGCAAGTAAATATTCGCTGACTTGAACATACTGCACCCACCACCCCTCCATCCCCCTCCCCCCCTCCCCTGAAGTGATTTGAACCAGGACTTCGGGTTAAGGTGAATTAAAATGAAGTGCACTCTCGGAATAGGTTGTTCCTGTTTGAAACTTAGCCAGCACCTTGGAAAATAGGCTGAGAAGCTCCATCTCTGACCGTGCTTGTGCTTGCAGTACAAAGCACCAAGACTAAATGGCGTCTATTTAGCTAATTAATTTGGCAGAGAGAACCAACTACATGAAAAATGATACAGATCGTTTCAGTTCACATATCAGCAGTCCAATTTACTTAAGCAAACTTATATTCTTATTGTGATATCAGATTGGATTTTATCAATTTTTTGTTTGTTTTGTTTTAACATTATAAGGGTTTTGTCGCCGAGTCATTTTCCCGCTTTTTTTTGTTATTTCAACACTATCAGAGCACACAGACGTGTGTGTGTGTGTGTGTGTGTGTGTGTGTGTGTGTGTGTGTGTGTGTGTGTGTGTGTGTGTGTGTGTGGAGTGTGGCCTTAACGAATTCGAGCCTTCTGAAGACAGTGGGACTCAGCTTACATGTGTGTGTCCTTTTTGGATGAGGGCTTGAGTGTAAACAGACAGAACAAACATGGAACAAATTCAGGAAGACAAAAAAAAAAAAAAGCAACAGGCTCCTCTGTCAGTCCAACGAGTAAAAAAAAAAAAACAACAACAACGAAGAAACACGTATTGTTAGTTTTTGCTTCCAGGCTTAAAAAATTGATGGGAAACAACAGACAAAAAGTGTAATTGTTGGACACAGCAGAAGTGAAGCAGCATGGCTGGACCTCCTGACGACGTGCTGTTTGATGTCTCTTCTTTGAAGTACTGGTAATTGACCAGAACAATGAGCTGGGTGTCCTGTATCTGTCACCCGTTATCCACACACGAGCGTATCAAATGAAATATTAAAACAGCCGGTATGTATTGATGCGTAATCTCTATGTCTACTGCTGTGTTAGGAGAGTTCATGTCCATACTGCCTTTGGAGTTTGAGCAATCAACCCAGACTTCCAAAAAAAAAAAAAGTCTAGCTCTCGGTTGTCAAGGCTTTTTACTCTGGCCTGCTTCGTTTCTTATCAAAAGCCAGCCTTTGGGCTGCCTACCAGGCTGAGTGTGTCCTTGGAGGTCACAGCTGGAGAGCCTGCCTACCAGGCTGAGTGTGTCCTCAAAGGTTGCTGCCGGAGAGCCTGCCTACCAGGCCGAGCGTGTCCTTGGAGGTTACTTAATCTAGACCCATGCCTTACAGAGACGGCTTTCTTGTGGTCGGCTGTTGCCGTTTGCTCTGAAACTTCACTCGGTTCACGGCGGAAGGGAGGTCGACTCCTTTGGGTACTGGTTCTCAGACTCACACACACACACACACACACACACTTGTGTGTAGGTGTAGTGAGTTGTTCTAGCCCCAGACACAACAAGGAGAATTATTTGAAAGGTTTGTGTGTTGTGAGTTTTCCAAATACATTGTGTGTAACACAATTCTTTTACCAGCATAGTGTAAAATGGCTCTGTACATAGTGAGCTTGAAGCAATAAGAGAACATAATGAAAATTGTTACTAATGTTTTTTCTTTTTTTAATTAAAGTGTGGTCTGGTTCATCTTGAGATGAAAAGGACATTGTCTTCCTGACTGCAGACTAGTTTGCACTGCAGATGTATTTACAGAGCTGTGTGTGTGTGTGTGGCACTAAGGGTTGTTTTCAGTCCGCTTTGTTTTGGCTAAGAGGGCAATTTTCTTCCGCTGTAATTATACACACACAGACATGCCACTCGTCGGGCGTCAGCCAGTCACCTGCCACGGGGTCGTCGTAGCAACTCTTTGATCTTTGCCGCTGCACTCCGACGCATTCAGCTCACCTAGACAGACCTTTACCTGGGCGTAGGTGAGACCATCTCCACACTTCACCCCGTGGTTGGGTTTGAATCCAGTGAGGAAAAGGAGCGAAGAGGCAAATGGTGCCCTCTGATGTGGTGCCAGCTCTCTCTCTCTCTCTCTCTCTCTCTCCCTCTCTCTCCTCTCTCTCTCTCCCCCGCTCTCTCTCTCTCTCTCTCTACGTTCTTTTTTTCTCTTCTCCAACACTCTTTGTTCTTCTTAAAGCCCCGCCTCAGCTTTATTGCGGTTTGACATGATCAAAGATGGTGCTCCTCATTTGAGGAGCATTACAAACGTCAAGAGGAGCAAATCAAAGTGAAGGTGGATCACACTAACCAGCTCTTCCTCCACATTCCACATCAGTCTTTAAGCCGCAGGTTTTTTTTTTTTCTTTTTCTTTTTCTTCTTTCTCTCTTGCTTTCTCCCTTTCTTCAGCCTGTGCGTCTGTGTTTACGTTTCCTTCCTCGCGTGAGCGGGTTATTACATGCGTGTCATCTGCAGGTAATCAGCTGCGCTTGATTAATCGTTAACGGCAACAGCTTTGCCCTCTGTATGACAACCATGCGTCATAAACCGCATTCCCTGTCACCCGGGTCCGAGAGCTGCCGGAGGATCTGAGAGCTCTCTGCCTCCAGGTGTTCCCGCCAAGCCCCTTAATGAGTCACAGGTGTTCCTGCAGAGTCCCACGAAGCCTGGCCGCTTCCGTCCAGCGCGGCGTGACGCGGCGTGCTGTCGAAACGGCCGCCGCTGATCACGGAGGAGGAGCCGCGCTGCTGACGTTGGCCGGGCGCCGTGTCGTCTCCTGGAAGGCTGGGCCGGAGCGGCTGGCGTGAGAGTAGCTGCCCGTGCGCCGGCCTGCTGGGGCATCCTGAGCCAAGCCTGGCGGGCACGTGCCCATCATGCTCTTGGTTATTTTAACCACAGCCCTGTTTGGAAACTGCTGAGGATGGTGTAAGTGCCCAGGGAGTCAGAACAATGGCACAGTCGTGTCTCTGCCGTTCCCCTCTTAAGAAAGTGGTGAAACGGCAGGGGTGGCTTTGTTTTATCGAGGATTTTATGTGCATTTTTCTCAAGGATTGGCCACTGTTGCAAACAACTGGGTTTGATTTTTTTTTTTTTTTATGTGGGGAAATGTATAACCTGGAACGAATGAATTTGATCTTGTTAGGCAAATCCCTTTTCTGTCTCTGCGTTGCACATGCAGGTGTAATCAGTCATAAACTGAAGCCCTTCTGTTTCTGTCGTCCGTCTCCCTCATAGTGATGAGCACAGTGTTCTCTTTCCCGTCCCTTCCCTGCCTCCTCTGTCATGTCAAAGGTCATCCGTTACCACGGCACTTGTACGCATCCTGTATTCTGAGTTTGCGCTGCTTTTCCAGAGCTCATGACCCCTGCAGGGACACAGAGGTTTGAGATGCTTTTTGTGTCTCCCAAACTGCTACTCTGACCCTCATACCACCCCCCCACAACCCCCCACCCACCCACTATGTGTACCCCACTGGTGACCCGACCACTCTCATATGCCCTTTCTGTGCTCTGACGCTCCTGAACACTGCACTGATACCTTCTCCCCCTCTTCCTCCTGATGAGGTGTGTGTTCTCCACCCTCTCCAGGTCAGTTGTGGGCTTCTCCCCCTGAGAGAGTGGCATCTTTGTTTTTGCCTTAAGACTGAGACTGCAGCTGTGTCTCGAAGCAAAACGTTATTGATTGAAGATGTCAGCAGGCTGGAATGCAGTCGGCGTGGACGGTGGAGCACTGTGTATGAAGGCACTGTTGGACACGCCCACATTACCCAAGTTCGCTGGTCGCCAAATCTTTGAAAGCTCCCCTAATCACATGTCAGCATCACGTCGGTGAGGCCCTGTCTGTCCGTCAGTGAGCGACTGCTCTCTGTTCTCTTGCAGGTGTTGCTGGCATCGACAACGAAGTAGTTGTGAATAATAGATTGAACGCTCGTAGTACTTGTGTAGTGCTTTGCTACGGCAAATACTTCTGAACAGTGTCTGATATGTGAAAGTCAAGCTGAAGATGGAGAATTTGAAGACCTGTTCTTGTAACATGAGCCGCAGGACAGCTGACATTAGTTACTGACGCATGCAAAGACTGCATTAAAACATTTTTTATTTTGTTTTTATTCTAGTTAGTTTTTACAGAATTTACAGATTCATTGGGTGTTTAAGGGACATCAGTGTGTGTGTGTGTGTGTGTGTATATATATATATAAATAATGTTGAGGCTATAAATGCATTATCTGTCTTATCTCCTTCCATTAATCATATTTATCCAAACAGCCTTGGTTTAAATTGGAGCATTTCCAACCGAAATGGGAGTTAAATTAGGCTTGGAAATTCCCTAGCAGGATCAACCACCCTACCTCCCTTATGGAACCTCACCTTCAGCATTCAGGACTTCAGAAACGGGCAGGAACTGATCTCATGCAAATATCAGCGTATGTCATGGAGAAGAACCGTATCAAATCACCCTTTGAAGTGATTTATAGTGCACTAAAAACATAAATTCAGCTCCATATTTTGTTAAAGTTAGAAAAATACTCCACATCCTGCTTGGTTCTGCATACTTCATTGCCACAACATTAATTGAATTTTAAAGTATGGTTGCTGTCATTTCACTGGAAAATGCTTGAATTTTATGTTGATCCTTGCTCGTCATTGTAGCACGTGTTTATAATTATGCACGCAGATTCAAGTTCCCATAATGTCGTTGGCTATGAATTTTTAATACACTGTCCTTTGAAAACAAGGACCGTTCAAGGAATGCACACTGACGTGTCTGACACAAACAGAACCTTTGCCATGAAAACCGGCCAGTGATCTTTCCATATTTGCTCCGAAACGCACAATAATTATTTTCTGCTGGGATTGCAAGCTGACTAAGGGAATAAAAGTCTTCCAGTTTCCCATGAGGCCTGCGTCTCTGGCGACAGGCATCTCACCCTTAATCTTGGCTGTCCTAGACAGGCAGACTGATTGTCGCCTCTGTATGTAGCTCCCATGCATTTTTAAAATTCATATTTGCATGCATAGAAATGAGGGGGGGGGGGGGGGATGGGGGGACCCCGGCCCCCCAAAAAAAAATAAAAAAAACCCAAAAAAAAAAAAACAAAAAAAATTTCAAAAAAAAATACGTAAATAAAAA
>JAOYMR010000011.1:13434252-13465101 GCA_025802075.1 Tenebrosternarchus preto
AATATTCTTCGCCCCCCCACCTATATTAGAGCTTATGTATTACATAACAAGCCCCCCCCCCCCCCCCCAACACACACACAAAAAGAGAAAACACAAGAAATATATTTGCTTGGTGTGTACACTGTATGTACTGTGCACTCACAGATGGTGGTGAAGCCTTTGTCTTCATCGGTAATCATGTTGGTTCTACTTTGCCTGCATAATTGACTGTTGGGAAGCGTGTTTCATTGCATTGGAGCAAATGTGTTTTCCTAAACAAGAACATCCTACCTCTCTCTCTCTCTCTCTCTCTCTCTCTCTCCTGGACGAGAAGAGCATATGACTGTGGCCCAGCTCTCTTCTCCACACACACACCCACCCACATACCATCTAACCTTTATATATTTTTTCTTTTGCTACTCTCATGCAAGAACAATACTGCGCAGACCTTTGCCAAGATGTCTGTCACAGTCATGGTTTCCTGCCGTTTCTTTTCAAGGCAGCCATGAAGACGGCCTTTTTAACCGGCACGTTTCCTCTTAATCGCCTGGCAGGGTGGCAGAGAGCCGTGCTTCATGGACTCCTTCTGTAGCGTAGCAGATCAGAATGAATATTTAAGCAGAACGGGCTGTTTAATACTTAATTTCCTCGAACACTTTGTCTCCACAATCCTCAGGGTGCCAGTCTGTGTCAAACTGTACATAATGGCACATTACCACTTCCTCCTTATGGATTTGCGTGCTTCGTCTGCGATGCTGTAGGAACGAATCTCCGCTACCCCAGATGTGTCTGTCTGGGCACAAAGACATGAGGAAGATTTTGATGTTGGATGCTGAGGTGTTAGTCAGGATACCTGTTTATGTCTGTCATAGGAATGTCAGACTTCGAGAGAAGATGAGCTCCGTCGTATTGACGAGCACAGTTGTGCTCACCACATAACGTTTGGTTCGAGTCTGATCGTTGCGTGAGCTGAGGTGAAGTCTGGGACACACTGGGTAACCTTTCCTGCTCTCCCTCATATTGAAAAGAAGGAGCCAATCTGAAATCGGTCAGGAAATGAATGTGATGAATCCGTACCTCCTCCCGCTCCAGGAATAACATTTTCCTGCACAGTACACCTGCATGAATAAAATATCACACACATCCCAAATGTGTACAAAACTGTAGAGCCGCTCGCATGGGGCATTGCTGTTACCTCAGCACGGGCAGATCAGAGCAGGCACAATTATAACACTGATCACATCTGGCCAATATCAAGGCCGTGCGTCATGTATACGAGAGCCTGCAAATGTTTCCTTGATTAAAATCATTACCCAGTGCGCTGCATGCCAGAGGTCGCGCAAAGGTCATCGGCCGATGATGGAAAGCCATGTCACGCCGCTGCTGGGCTTCGAAGGCCCTGCTTCTACCATCTGGAGCGTTGAGAGCTTGGGTGCCTTTGAAGTGCTCACGTTTGCTGTGACTGGACAGACGACAACCAGCATCTTCTGAACATACATCTGAGACTTAAATATCAACTTTTTGTTTCTTTTAGGTTTTGGGGGATTTTATATATTCAGGTAGATGCTCGGACGAAGTGATTTTTGGCTACTCTTTGGGTGAGCGTTGGACAGTTTGGCTTTCAAATCTTAGACCGCCGTTTGGTGAGCCTTGGGCTACCTCATATTTAGACTGGGATTTCCTGAGCCTGTGGTTTCCTCCACTTTTCTCCTGCCTGTCTTGCAGCGTGGGGTTTGTCCTTGAGGGCTTTCTTCCCCGCGTGAGTTTGTGGTTCAGTAAATCACTCCTTGCCACCTTGTTTGCATGTCTCTGAAGCTCCAGAGCGTTGATGTCACCGGGGTGCGTGTAGGTTGTGAGCCAGACAGGTGGAGACAAAAGACGCACCTCCTCCCCCGCCGGTACCTCCTACTGACGCGTGGCTTCTACCGTGTGAGGGTGGAGACGTGCGCCGTCGCACTTCGTGATCAAAGGTGCAGCCGTGCGGGAGGAGGCGTCCTCGCACGCCAGGCGTCTCCGCTCCACCCTCATCACTGCGCTTTGTTTAGCCTCGGAGCCCCTCCAAAGGATAACTGTCAGTGAGGAGGAGCAGAGCATCACTGCCTGACAGTCTGACACTGCCTGACAGCCTGGAAATTTGAGCTAAATTGTGATATTGGACCCAAATAAGTCTGGTGGTGATATTATTGGTCAGCATTTTCACAAAATAAAACAAAACAAAAAAACCACGAATAATAAAAGTAGAATTTTTTTTTTTTTTTTTTTTTTTTGTGCTTTGCTTGATCCGTTTACTTCTTCGTATCCATCTTCTCTAAAGCTTTTCCCCAGAACTCTCTCATCTTTCAATGAGGGTCCATTATATCAGATCATGACTACTGAAATGAAGGGGCTCCACAGGGAACCCTCATCTTCCTATTCACCAACCAAATCTTCACTGAACATCTCCAAGTTGCTTTAGATAATGGTGTAGGAGCTCTCCAGTCTTTCAGGACCCCCTAGGTTAATGCATTGTGCTCCTCTGAGGCTGAAGATCATGCGTGACAAACAGGGGCAGGTTCCTTCTAGAAAGCCTGCTCTAAGTGAAGGTCTTGTGGCTCTTTATTCTCTCCCCTGTTCTCGTTCTCTGCCGTTTGTCTTCTCCCATGTCGTGCTGAGTGTTCGGCATTCTTCAAGTCAAGTTATCCCAGTCAAAAACTGGAGTATGATGTGATTTTGCACCTCATCAGTTTTGTTTGCTTTTCTCTTTGTTCCTCTGATCAAACATACCTCCTGGCCATATGTGGTGTGTCTGTCTAGGCCAGGTAAACTTTCACCCTGCATCCCCCAGTGGATCGGAGGCCAGAGTCTTTTGTGCTGTTGCCCGTCACGTTCCTGTATTTGCAGCGATCTGGAGGTGGTACAAAAGACGACCGTGATCTTTTAAAGGGTTGTGTTTCAGCCTGATGGTGAAGCTCTGTGTGAGCAGATTTCTGAGATACTGGTTTAGTCACCATTATCTTTTGCAGCTCGTCAGACAATGAGATGTTCCCTCTTAGTACAATAACTGAAAGATAAGAAGGAACTGTGGTTTTAGTATAGTGCAGATGGTTGAGGGGTTGTCCATCAGTTGTTGGCTTGCATAAATTCTACTGTTTGATGTTCTTGTTTCATTACTTGGGCAAAGTCTAAAATTAATGATGTTCATCTTTTTTTTTTTTTTTTTTGCAAGCTGTTCGTTCTTTCAGTTTACTTTTATACCAGGTGTAGAGGACCAGTTTAGTGCTCTGTCTGTGTCGAGCGTTGTTGTCTCTTTTGAAGAATCAAAGATTGGTACGATTGTGATATTTGCAGTTAGTAATGTGGCCAATATTGTTTATCTTTGCTTGCACTACATTTGTTTGTTTTATATGATTTGTGTTGTCAGTCTTGTTCATGAGTGATGGGATAATGTCTGTTACTTTGTCTGGCAGTTCTCTTCTGGGGAAACTGAAGGGATGTGTGTGGTGGGTGTGTGTGTGTGGGTGTGTGTGTGTGTGTGTGTGTGTCCCTTCACCTTCTCCCCCATGTTGTTGTTGACTCCTCCCCAGTCTAAGAAAAGGGATCTCTACGTTCACTTTAATATACAGTTTCTTGGTAGCAGAAAGTAATGAAAATAATGTAGTAAATTCCCAGATTTTTTTCCCCCAATAGAATCATCCCTTGTGATTGGGTTAAAAGTCAGGCTTTACAGAGTCTTCTTTTGTGTGCCTTCTTTCTATCTCCCAATGAAGGTAACAGCTACAGTGAAGGTAACAGCTACAGTGAAGGTAACGGCTACAGTGGCAGTAGGAGCCACTCCATTTCCTCCTGAGATTCGTGGCTAATTAACAAACGCAGCTCTGTCATCCACATGCCTGCAAGCTAGTGCTGAATGCTAATTTTAGAGCTGTTTACGGGTAGCGCCACGACCACTGAGAAACAAAATGGAGGTCAGCTGTGAGCCGAACTCGCCGCAGGCTTTAGAACCTCAGGAGTCGGGCTCAGCCGCCAGGAACGTGTTTGGTTCCAGCGTTGCTTCAAAACATCCCTCGTATCATCCATCCTGGAAGGCCTGCTTCCTGTTCTTGGAGTGCTGTTAAACAAAACAGATTATGGGCAGTGATCTTCTGGTACAGCAGATGGTGCGAGATGCTCATTCATAGAACTTGGTGAATGCATTTCTGCTTTTTAGAAAGCTAAAATGGGACTCCAGTAGGAGCTTTCATATTCCCACGGGCGTCCGTCTCTTTGGCAGGTCTCTTGCACCACGAGAAAGTGTTCTGAATTAATGTTACACAACACAAGGGAATTAATACTCATAAATCATGGTTTCTAGCCAGTTCTCCAAATACCTTCTTTGTTTTGTTTTTGTTTTTTTTTAATTAACCTTTGCTACATCTTTATTTTACCTTCTAAAATCTGTTCCACCTCCAAACCCTCCCAGTGAACTTTGTGTATCTTATCAAACCTTGTTTATGACTGTTTGGATTTCACTTATTTGCTGAAGGTATTTTCTGAGTGGATGTGCTAGTGGCTGTGCTGATAAATGGGGTTCACTCACTAGATGGATTTTATGGGGCTAATGGTCTTTCGTTCTGAGAGCTTTATGGCATTTACACAACTGCTTTCCCCTTCATGTTTTGCATAATTGTCTATGTTTAGCCTTCATTACTTTTTACAGCACATTTTTGTCCTCCAATTTCAGTAGTTTATACTTTTATAATCCATTTAACATGGGTGAATTTGTTTGCCTGAATACCATTCCAGTCCAGAAGAGACAGCGTTACATTTGAAGCTTTCCTGCGGCACACTGTCCTGTCTGAGCTGGAGCGAAGTACTGGGCAAACACACACTGGTTTGTCTTTTGAAAGGATTCTTTTGCAAACCGTTTAGTTTTTGCAGTAATGGAAGGTTACTAAAAGCCTATTCATTCATGCTGATTACAAAGCCGGAGAGTTCTGTCCTCCACGGTTCGTTAGTGACCGTTATCTGCTTTGTGAGATACAATCAGTGAAATGGATTTGTAATTCTTACATTTTGATTCAATGGCTATGTGCTGGTCATTCAGTTATCAAACAATGGTCAAACGTTAAAATGCGAGATCTGTTCAGCAAGTAGCTTGCATTATTGGCCTTTGAATAATTGATTCAAATGTATATTTAATTTATCTTTGAATACTCTACATACTTGTGGTGATTATTTTTCTTTCCTTGATTAGAAATTGTAAATTGGCTGGTATGGAAGGTCCAACACACACACGTACTCCAAGGCCTACAAAAACACCATGCTTTACTCACAGCTGTTAAGCACATTTACCATACAGAGAATGAAGACTTCCTCCAGAAAAGTATGTAAATATGTGAATATTTTCAGAACTGTGGGGATCCTCATTTGACTCATCATCCTACAACTAAAACGGTGGCTAATGTAATACTGAAGCACTGCAGAGTCCTCCAGGGATGCTGTAGCCTGCACCCGCTCTCCATGCACTACATGTAGATTTATTTACACAGTCGCTAAAAAAAAAAACGGCCAGAGAAGGATCGATCATCACCGCCCGTTGCTCCTCATGCAGCACTGCACGTCTTATCTTCTGCATTACGTGCAAGAGATGTAATCGGCTTTATGGTGGAAAAACCAAGAGGAGACTTTTTCCAGTCATTTCCAGTGGAAAGGCGTTTCAGTACTAATGGACGCTGCGTTAATGTCTTCTGATTACATTGTCATTTGTTACCACGGCACCTGTAAGATTAGGAAGTTTAATGAAAATTGATCTGCACTCTGCCAATCTCCACATAATGAATGTTATGATTTAAACATCTTTTTTTTCCCTCTAATATCCTTGTTCTAATAAGCGTTCCTCCTTCTACAAACTCATAAGCTCTTTGCTTGCTTGCTTTGCTTGCTTGATGACCGAAACGTCATGTTTCTCTGGAAACCTTGTGTACTTGTAATGCGTACAAAAATATTACAATTTTGAGTATCTGTGCATCTCTTAAATCTGTACACCTCATACACTGCATTACTCACCTGGAACGACCCGGCATGAGTACCTGTGCGTTGTTGTTCTTACTGCTGTCATCGCCGTGTGTGTGTGTGTGTGTGTGTGTGACTCACCTTCACCTGAGCCGTCATTAGACACGCACAGAAAAGACACGGACCCATCAGGCAGTGCACCGAAACACTGGCTGTGCATCAGAGCATGTCTAAAATTAGAACCGCAGTTAAGACCTGACATATCCTGTACAGGACGGTGATGAGTCTAAAATGAATTGTTTAATAGAATTTTTTTTAGCAGTCCTTTTTTTTTTTTTTTTTTGTACCAGCTACACATGTATACATGCATAAATCCCTATTAGATGTTTGTATTGGAAACATCTGAACCGGAAGTTTGTTTCTACTCTTCTTGACCTCCCTCCCACCCCCACCCAGCTTCAGAAGCTGCAGACCTTCTCGTTCACTCACTGGGATTAGGAAATGGCGGTGGTGTGGATAGAGTTCTACTTCCTGAGTAGGAAGAGGAAGCACTTTGTTAGCAGTGTGTGCTTTGTTGTGGGTTTGTGGGCATGTGCCCCGCCCCTGTGTGGTGGGCGGAGCCTTTGAGAGGGCTGCAACCGCCACTTTGACACTGTCAAAGTAGCGGAGCGTGAGAGGATTTGCTCACTTGTCTGATCAAAAGCAAACAGCTTCAAAAAATCTCTTTGTTAGCCATCCGGTTTCTCAAGCAGGCGGTTCGGCGTGGGTGTGTGAGGGGGGCGGGTGGGGGGGTCTTTTCAAAGACACCGTTTTCTCATGTGCCATGTTTTCGACTTTTCTTCCCGATGTTTAAACATGTCCGTTTCCGCTCGGTTCACCTGTCTTTGTAATCCGTCCTGGAGAGCACAGATGAAGGGTCTGGTCGCCAGGGGGCTTCTGTGTTGGGGCATCACAAAGGCACAATCGCGCAACCACTGGTTTTAAGGCTCTGCTGCAGATGTTGGCATCTGAGCGCGTTTTAGCGCTAGACATCGGGCGACCCTTCCTCGCGTTTTCTGCTGGATTCTCTGCCCTTTGGTTTCACCACCGTAACACCAAGCAAATGTGCGCTTACAGACACGAACTTAACCCAAACTCTCTCTCCTAAGTTTCAAAAGCTCTTTGTATTTTAGGCTCCAGATACATTTTTGTTCAGAGTAATTCCACTGAACAGCTTTACACCCGAAAGGAACCTCAGACTGTAAGATGTAAAACTGAATGAGAATATCATTATTTCTCAGTCAGACATTCTCATTTAGTACTCCTGGAGATCCTATAAATTGTTTTTTTTTTTTTTTGTTTTGTTTTATTCACATGTGACTGGGCGAGTGGGTGTTAAGTCTCTCCAGTCAGAAGCATGGTTATTACTTCCTGTTCCTGCAACGCCACTGTGCTTTTTGCTGCTGGAAGCATTCTGCAGTTTGAGAGAGAGGGTGGGCTATCTGTCACGCTCTCTGGCCTGAACAGGCTCAGCTGGTGCCGTTCATTCATTCGCTTGCACTCTCTCACACACACACACACACACACACACACACACACAGACAGACAGACACAGACCCCCGTGATTCCGGTGTCCACTCCTCGACTGCAGTCTCTGGGAGCACGGCAGCAGTCCTCCAGACGCGAGTGTAGTCAGAGGCGCGAGTGTTGCGAGTGCGAGCCGATTCGCTCCTGTTCTTCCTCAGCTGCTCGGTGACCGGCTCTCAGGACCAGGAAGGTGACGGGGCCGCGCTGCTCCCGGGATGTGGTAAGGAGGAGTCTTCAGGACGCACAGTGAAACAGAAGCTGGGGAAACTCGGAGCCTCCTGGAAGCCATTCTGGCTCTGCGCATCGGTGCCAGCCGACTTCCTCCAGCCATTACTGCGATATTCGGCCTTGTCTTCTGCGGTTTTGCCGTCACAAGTCTTCAAAGCCTAAGCGGACGTGACTCCTCCACGCGCCGCCGTCTTTGCAGATTCAGTCCAGGCCCCTGCCGTTTTCGTGGAGGCTAATAAGAGGGTCGGCTGGCGGGGCTCCTGCCACCCCACAAACCTGCTAGGTGGATCGGAGGAACCACAATTAGAGTCTGGTGTGTAATTGCTAGCTCAGTCATGGCTAACATGGCAGTCAGAATGAGGGGGTGTGTCACACTCGTTAGTGCGCGCGGCCTTCCTTCAACTGCACGGGCCGCTCGAACGACTGATGAAAACCAGAGTCATGCTTGCTTAGGATTTTTAAGGCTATTACATACATATATAAATACTCCCCCAAAGTGGTCCTTTTTTTTTTTTTTTTTTCCTATTCTACCTCTTCCTTTTTTGTGTTTGGTGTGTGGGTGTGTGTGTGTGGGTGTGTACACGTGTGTATGCATGTCTACGCTCGTCTGGTGCTACGAGCACACAGGTGGTCTAAAGAGAGCGACGTAAAATGGAGGCCTGATTGCGGAATGCAGGCATAGCACAGGATCTTGACCCCCCCCCAGCTGCCTTCATGGGGTTCTGTAGAAAGGAGCGTTCTGATAGGGGAGAAAGCGCAGGGCTGTGGCCCGTGTCCCAGCATGTGTGGGTCCTTCCTACAAACAGCAGATAAAGCACAGGGATGGGCAGGGGAAAGCAAGATTACACAATGAAAAGATGTTTCTTTTAAGGGTTGGGGGGGGGGGGGGTCTGTGTGGAGGTGAGGGAGAGAGGCTGTGGTAGAAGGATGCTGTACGTGTGTTTTCAGAAATGTTGATTGAAGGGTGTCTAGTGAAAATAAAGGAGGTTTTATCAGACAAAAAAGGGGACTGGGGGGGGGTCCATTTTCTAGCACACACTCTCAAACATACATATAAACATTTCTTCACAAACACCTACGTTTCCTCACACACACCATGTAGATGGAGTAGGTGCTGACATGGAACACTTGATAAGAAAACCAGATGCCTTTGAGTAGTCCATCAGGAAACGGTCTATGCTCGTATTGGACCCTTTTCCTTAAGGTTTCTTTCCACGTGTGTGGATGCTTACCTGAAATGCAGCTTTGGATAGATGAAGCATCAACCCACACACGGGAAACATGACCTTCCTTTTTGATGACTGTAGCAATGTAATGAAGTTTGTTTTCCTCTCAGTGCAGCAGTGTGGTACGTTTTCTCAGTGGCACCAATTCCACCAGTTACAGGACGTCCAGTTAAAATTCTACAGAAAAATCAAGTTTATCCGCCGTACCTAAACCACACGGCTGTCGTGGATGGTTATCGTGTAGAGGACCAAACTCGAACGGCTTTTACCGCATCTCATGGCTTCGGCGGCCACATATAATATAAACATACTCTCTCACACACCACCACATAAACACGGGCGATTGTCCATCCTGTTTTCCTCTAGCACTTGTGTAAGGCTCAGAAGCCAAAATCGAGCTTTTTCCTCCTCCTGAATCCTGGTCGTTGGTTTCGCAGTGCTCCAACAAGCACTCCGCACTCCCTGGCTCTAAAAACACGTCCACTTTGCCTCCTCCCTAGTTTTCTGTTGGGAAGTGGGGTCCGCATATTTTGCTTATCCACTCTGCACTGCAGGCAGATACTCGTGCAGAGTACACAGCCCTAATGGTTATCTGGAACGGGTCCGGAATGTTCTCATTAAAAGCAAGCTAACTTATCAGAGTTAGACACACATGACTGGCCTTCCCTCCACAGAAAGGAACTTGTCCTATTAGCACAATGGATGTGTTTACCTCGAGAGCGAAAATAATGGTATCACCTAATCGGCGTCTGTGTTTAGTTTGCGAGAGACTTAAACCGAACACTGATCAGCGGGGCCCGTGATTAATGGGGGCTCTTAGTAGAGAGACCTCGATGTACACATTGACTTCACATGGCCGTGGTAGCAGTCCATTAAATCGGGAGAGTGAGGAGTATTGGGTGAAATCCTAAAGCTCTCTTTAAACGGCTAAACAAGGCCGTACAGTCTGAGCGCATTTTGGACAGGGACCCAGATTTTGTTGTTTGTGCCCCGTTTCACAGCGCTGTGGCTCCGAAATAAAACAATGACTGAGGTTAAAGTGCAGAGGGCGAAGCTTTAATCCTGAATTATTTATGTCTTTATTATGTGTTCTCTTTAGGCATCACAGCCCTTTTTATGCCTTTGTTTTAGCAGGCCAAGAGTAACAGGGCAACTTAACATAAACATGTTTAGTACTTAGCTGCAATCAAAGACTGGGTCTATAGCGACCCATGGACATCAAAGGGTGTTGGGAATCTTCTGGTGAAACCTTTTTTTTTTTCCACTAGTGTGTGGTAAGGCAGTGGGTTTTTTTTTTTTTTTGCCTTTAGTAAAGGAAATGGATGCTTGGTTCAGTTCAGATGATTTGATTTGGCAAGAGGATGCCCTTTTCTGACCCAGAAACCTTTGCTTCATCCGTGTGTTTTGGACCAGTGTGGCCCCCGCCTGGGCTGTCCAGAGTTCTGAGGTTCCGGTGCACCTGAGCAGGTTAGAAGCTTGTGGGGATTTAAGGATCAATTTTGCTCCTGCCCTTGGCGGACGCATCAATAAAAAAAAAAAAAAGAAAAGAAAAAAACAATGAGCCAAATCTACTGACAGCTATATAGAGCCATGCTACCATGTTTCCCAGAGGATTGCTCTTGATGAGATTGCCTGCCCCCCCCTCACTTTTATATCTCTTCGTTTTGGTATGAGTTCACCTACATCTTATCTGGCTTGTGTTCCAGAGCTCCTGCATGCATTTACGTACATTTTTATCCTCGTCTTTCTTTTCGTTTCTTACTAGCCAGTTTCTTTTTGTGGTAAACGTAAATGGTCTGAGCTCACAGCATGAAAATGTCGATTTTTTTTTTTTTCTGGAGTCACGAAGGACTGCTTTAGTGGTATTGACATGCCTCTTTGGATCTCAGTAACAGAATCCAGGTAAAAATGGCACATCTGCATTCAACTTGAGACGTTTTGTTGGCTTTCTTGGGCATGAAATAATGGTGGCGTCTCTTTGCTGGGGGATGGGGGTTGAGGTAGGGCATGGCGAATTGAACAACCCAATATCCAGTTACTCTTGGTCCCCTAAAATGGAACAACTGTAAAAAAGGGCGGTAAATCTTCCACAGTTCACCAGTTCTGGATGTATACAGTACTGGATTAAACCTGACAGTCAGCCCTTCAACTCTGTAATCATTGTTTTATTTCGTATCCAGTATGTTGAAGCATGGAGTCAAAACAGCCAGACCTGACTCTACTCAAATCCCAAATACCAATGTACTGCACTACTCGTATATGAAGCTGTATGACATTCTGTACAGACTTTTTCCACAAGTGTACAGAGTAAAAGCTTTTTATAACGTGTCGGGCCTGTGGGCTTTAGGGAAAATGTCAATTAATGACATGATTTATTGCACCTACATGCTCTTCATCATCTGTATGAGGAGTTCAAACATGCAAACTGGTTTTGGTGCAACGTAAAGTACATGATCGGTAATGAAACTTTCATTTTACATTCATCTTGGCCGTCATACAGTACTTGCAACCTTTCTGGTGTTCTTGGCAGTGCTGTAACCTGAGCCCTCCCTCCCAGCAGGAGGCGCTGTGGCGTGGCTCCAGTGTGACGTGGAAGAAGAAGCCGCAGCTTAGGCTAAGCAATGGCCCGAGTGATCTGATCTGACATTCAGGTTAGGGATGATGAACTAGCTTCTCTCTCCCACGCGAGTCTTTCACCCTCCCTTGCCTCGCGTCACCACGGCTACGCCTCTGACTCCGGCTCCCAGCCAGCACGGACTACTGTCATCCATCTTGTGTCGCCATCATGAAATGGCTTCTAATGTTGTCTTAACTGGAGCAAGTGTGGTGAAAACATCTGCAAATGGTAGAGCTGGAACCAGACCGAGACGCAGGCCTCGGAAAATGGGACGTGCTGGGGAATGCGCCGTCTTTGTGTGCCCTGGTGGAAGAGCAACTTTTAAAGAATATTTTAAATACTTCACTTTAAGAACCAGTTTTTTCACTTTTCAAATTGCATTTTTCTTTGGTTTTTCGGAAGGCGATGACCAACCTTCGTGTCTCCACTTTATTATGGGTCTTCTCTGTAATTTGCTTCACCTTGCTTTCAATAGCGTAGCCATGCTGGTCTTTGGCCAACATCTCTTTTCCTCAGAAGCTAAAGGCAGGGCTTCTCGGACCGCGCCCCGCATGGATCTGCAACGACAGAGCGGCAGCGTGCAACAGGCCATCAGTAATTGGCTTATTATCACGTCGACTGTTTAGCACATCACTGTAGCCATTAATCATACTTGTCCCAGCGCCAGCTGACCCTCTGCCAGTTTGTTTAGAGCAGAGACCACCCCGGCTGGAAGGAGAGCCGACCAGAGTTCGCGAGGCCGCTGGGGCAACCTCTGCCTCCTAGCGCGCGAAAACATAACGGAAGCGATAACGGCCGTTTGTTTTCACAGCACGATGCAGGCAAGTCCCTTAATGAATGTCTGTTTCAGCTCAGCGGTTCCTTGCGGGCTCGCCTTTAGTTGAGCTGTCTTTTTACCGTTTAAACAGGCTTTCAGGAGTTTGAAGCTAATTACTTACTCCTTCCATTGGACCTGGACAGCTGGTTTACTGCCTCCTCTTTGTGGGCATTGCAAATTATGGCAGCACTGAGCTTTGAGGTTTAGAACTGAACCACTTTTGAATGTCTGGAATGCATCTTACCTGTTCAGTCCGTTACAGTGCTGTGATTCCTGGTGTAAGTCCTCCACCTCAAATTGGAGTGTTTTCTTGCTCCAGCACACCTGCCTACACACACCAGCTGCTCAGCGAAGCCTTCGCGAGTTTAAAAAAGCCACACTGCACCAGGCGAGTGCTGGGACACTCGAGGAACAGGACCTGACGAAAGCCATTACACAAAGGCAAGAAGTCTGTGTGGTATGTGGAGAATTAGATCCCTATTAACCATGAGCTAGTTTTCTCTCCCTCTGACTGACTGGTTCCATCGTTACACCATGACACACCGTCTGCCCATCAGGCTGTGACTTAAGTCCTCGCCCAACGCTAAAAGAGCTGCGAGTGGTAAATTCAATCCGTCTCGGCGGCAGACGCTGCCGCTGAAGAACCTGCTTTCACTCCGTCGTATTAATGTGTGGAACGCTTCCCACAGGAAGTTTAAAAAAAAAATCAAAACCCCAGACGAAGTGCGTGCTTTTTGACGTTCTGTCCCATGAACCCTCACTGGAGCAGGCTGCTCACAGTCTGCTGCTCCCTCTAAGGGTGTGTGGCCATGTGTGACTGAATCAGTTCTGCTTGAATGACTTATTCAGCTAAACTATGAAGACACACAAAAGGCCAGAGGCCCATAGTGTTTGATAATTCAGTACATTGGTTGTCAACATTTCCCGTTGTTGGTTGACTTGTAAAAGTGAATGAGAGACGATCTGCCCTCACTCCTCTCACACACACACACACACACACACACACACACACACACACACACACACACAAAACTCTTTGTCAGCGGAAGTTGTGATTACACCAGAGAAAAAAACAGTAGAGCCCCACTAAGGCACGATTTGGTCCAAAGTGTCCACACTGCCGTGCTTCAGCACCAGACTGGTTCTCCAGGCCAGCACATGAAAAAGCAGCATTTGTGGGTGACTCAGACTTGCGAAGGGAAACCACAACTCAGGCCCCCCGCATAGCTTCACGTGGACATCTCAATGCTTTCTACCCAAAGACCTCAGAGTTTCCCAGGCTCCAACTCTGCCCTGCTACAGCCGTGCTTGTGTCCAGACCAGCAGGACATCGCTGCGTTGGGGGTGGGTGGGGGTGTTATTACTGTTTTCTCTGACCTTCTGAAATGTTTAAGGGAAGTGTCAAGAACTGGAGAAAATGGAATCGCATCCTTCCAACTCCAAAAAATTGCTCGTGGGATGTGATGGAAAACATCTCTAGATTGTTGTTCATTTGAGTGTTGGACTGCACCAGTGTTTGGGCTGTTGGGGTGGTGACCCCACAGGTGGTGTTTAGAGCTCCTGTGGATGTGCTCTCTCGTACCAGTGCACATACGGTGGACAGAGTTTGGTTTACTGTGTATATATGTGCATTCATTTGTGACTTCTCATCTGTGCTGTTTACCAAGAAGAGACTTTACATCAACATTCCTCACACCCACCTTCTGACCTGTTCAGTCTGTCTGCCCTCTTTGATGTATTTTCACGTGGCCGTCATGGTAACCTCCGTATGATTTAATAGGGTGAATCCGACCGCGGTACATTGCTCCCACGCTGAACTGCTTCACTAATCCCTATAAGATGAGTGATGGGTTGGATAGGATCTTGCCGAGAGACAAAGCCATGTGCTCTCTGTGCTGTATGTGACTGGTGGATCGTGTGCTGTCTGTGTTGTATGTGACTGGTGGATCGTGTGCTGTATACATGGCTGTTTTGTTGTAATCTAGTGTGTGTGTGTGTGTGTGTGTGTGTGTGGTGGTGTGTCCAAATGTTTGCTGCTTTTGGAAGACAAGAACAGCTACGATTCCCTGTACCCACTTCCATCTCCCTGATCAATCTACTGTTCATTTAAGCTCTCGGCTGCTGTGCACCTACACACTTTCGTTTCCTTTCCAGCTTACAGGAAATGGACTAAAGACACTTGAACTCCAGCATATTTAAAAAAATAAATAAATAAATTGTGGCATCTCCACCTTATCTCAATTAGCAGAGATTGTATTGTGGTTTCTCCACCGCCCCCACCCTTATCTCAATTAGCAGAGATCGTATTCATACACATGTTGAGAAATGAACCCTAAACCGTAGCAGCCTCCTGCAGAGCCTGTGCTGCTGGAGGGAGTTGGTAGATGGGGAGTAACCCAGCCAGAGTGATCAAGTGTCGTGATGAGAACCAGAACATCCATACGCTGAGAAACCGAAAAAGGTGCGTTCGGACCAGAAAGGAGAAGAGAGCGGCTACTGGAGTGCCTCCTGGAAGCACGTCTGATGATTAAGATGTTCTGCACAGTGACACGAACGGAGAGAACGAGCCCTGGCCAAGCAAAATTTTGCCAAGCAAAATGTATGGCTTTTCTCAAGCCTTTCACATGGTGGTAACACACTCGCTTTGCACATCGTTTGAGCCAAGAGGCCTTTCTCAAAACACCGCAGCCACATCAGCATTCAGGCCTAGAGCCTTTCCTGGGAGAGGAGGCATTGTTGGTGTTTGGCTTGCTCCGCTCGAGGACCAGCCCTAAGCCAGAACCCTCCAGCCTCCTCTTTTTTTTTTCGCCGACCTCTCGGCGCTCTTCCTGACCCGGGAAATAGAATTAACACCTTGGCCCTAAAGACTGCAGACCCCCGGCGTGGGCCGCAGCTGTCCCGGAGCTGGGCCTCGGGGGGGCCCCCCGCCTCGCAGGCAGAGCGAATAAAACGGAGAGACTTCACAGAGCCTCCGCTTGACGTTTCCTCTGCACGTGTTGGGCTCTGGCACGCCCCACTTCCCCCTGCCTTGGCCCACCAGCGTGTGAACCAGCCTTCTCGGATGACGCCGGTCCGTGTCCGGCAGCAAAACCAAAAACTGCAAAAAAGAAAATGAAAAACCATCAATCTCCAGTGACACCACTTAGACGTAGTCACGGTCTATTTTAAACATCTTTGGTGGGGGTCAATCATGTTAATCTGATTCAACAGTGATGAAATGAAAGAAGAAACTGAGCCTGTACGACATTTGATAAAACCCTTTCATGCATGGTGCATGTGCTGCTGTTGTTTTTTTTTTTGACTGGGTTACTTAATCCCAGTAAGGGCACATGGAGAGGATGAGCAGACACTCGTCATAGATCATATGCCCCCCCCCCCCCATTTCGTGTGGCAAAGTGGTATGGCCTTTTCTTCAAGACCACTAACAAAATGCACATGTACCCAGCATACAACGCGTTACTGACCACGAGGGTGTTTTTAAAGCATGGAGCCTTTTCCGATGTCAAACGGACAGTAAATTAAGAAGGGTGAAAGAAAAGTGGATTATCTGTTTATTAGTTATTTTATGTGAGTGATATTTCAGGAGTAATGGATCCTGGGATTCACTGGCTGGAAAGAGCATGCTGTCTGTTTTCTTCATTAGGTGCAGGCTTGCACACACATGCACAGAGATTAGCCGGTTCCTGTCTTCAGGCACCCCATGTGTTTGCGTTTTAGCCCCATATAGCAGGTTCCCGGGGGTGGCTTTTAGACATGCTCTCCAGAAGAACACCATAAACCAAAAAATAAGTAGTTTTTCTCATTATAGTCCCCTGCTGCAGCACACAGAACACTCCCACTCTCCTCTTCTGTCTCACACTCGTACTCGCACATAGAACCGTCTGTCAGGAAGCACCTTCTTTCGTTCTTCCGCGGCGTGCCGCTCCAGGAACGGCTCCGCACTACTCCTTACGTCTGCCTGGTTCCTCCTGGAAAGTGTGTGCACCGTGGTCTTCGCTGAGCCACTCGTAACCCACATGCAAGATGCACCCAGTCCTTCCATAAGAGGCGTGTTCAAGAAATCTTTGCCATTTTGATCGTCATCTTTTGCAATGGATGAATGGAGAAAATGGGTATGGCTTAGAGATGGCGCTTAGGAACCTTCTGTCTGTGTGAGCTCTAGAGGGATGAATATGGGCTTCTCGTTTAGGAGAGTTCGATCTTCCTGTCACTGACATGGTGTCTGGGAGAAAGCCTGGTTTCCTGAATTCACCCTTTGGGAGCTGTGAAACATTTGAGGCTAAAACGACACAGGGAACATATGGGTTCAGTGGAGAGGCGTGTGGTGGAGCGCTTGAGTTCTTCTAATGGTTTTTTGAGTGTTTAGTGTCACACCACTGTGATGTCGTCCCCCCTCCCAACACGTATTTCTTTGTTTGCTGCCTTGCCTTCATCATGCTGTCTCATGGCTGACTTGCTCGCGCTCTCTCTCTCTCTCTCGCTCGCTCGCTCTCTCTCTCTCTCCTCCACAGTACTTTGAGGTGCCCTTTGACTCCAATATGAACCGGACGAAGAACAGGCCGCTGGTCCGAGGACAAATAAGGTAAACAGCCCTGAAGCACGCTGGGCTCAGCACTAAACAGTTTGGAAACAGATTTGGGAATTTCTGTGCTGCCCCCAAGTCCAGTTAATTCTGGTGAGACATGACAGGTGGTTTCCTGCAGAAATGTCATAATACCACATTTAATTTTTAAAACTTAAAGGCTGATTTTAAGCAAGATTTTAAAAGAACTTTGTACTGGTTAAATGGTGTTTTCAGAAACTAGGCTTGGGTGATATCTGGGAATTTCCTTTTACACTTTTTTTCAATTACTATTCAATTTATTATATTAATAGAGTAATTACTATTAATTGAGCCCTTGCAATGACGAACTTTTTTTTTTTTTTTTTTAACCGCTTAAATCTTGCAGAATTGCTTGAGATCTCCATCTAAAATAAAGCAGTGTGTGTTCTATTTGTTAGGCACTTTAAATGCATGTTCACATAGGAATCTCCCCAGACATGAATTGGTTTCGGTACTGGAGATGTACATTCTGTAGACGAGCTATGAAAACATAGCAATAATTGCATTTTAAATTCTTACATGAATGGGGTAAGGCAGGTCAAAATGAAGCACAGTTGGCATTTTAATATTAAGAGTATTTCGCATCAAAAAAAAAGAATCTGAAATAACTGTTGAGCATATGTTCCTGGACTCTTGCCTGTTGCTATGGCTTCTCCAGTTCCTTCTTCAGCCCCTCCCCTCTGCTCCTTTTCATATCTACACCTCCCGTGAACCTCCTCAGGCCAGTGCTGTCATTTTTCGCTATCAGGAGGTCTCATCGTAAGCCCTGAGTAAACTGTGGTGCATTAGCCTCTGCACAGCTCCTCCTGTTACATGCCATCAGGCAGCTCGACGCCTGGCGGAGCTCCCGCCAGCCTCCACGGCAGCTCAACGGCGCTCCCCGACTCCCGGCCACGCCCGGGGGACACACGCGCGCCCGACGCTCGTGACCTCCGAGCTCCTGACCCGGCCGCCTCCGGGGTGCTGCCTCCAGGGTGCCTGGGGAGGTTCCGTACTGTCACGTACCGGCCCAGGCCACGCCCCCGAGGGCGGGTGCGGCCGACCGCCTCTGCTGGCCCTCAGTCGTGTTTGTTAGTGGATTCGGGGAGCGAACGACCCCCTCAACCCTGCACTCGCCTCGCTTTCCGTCAACAAAGAGCAGATCAGTCAGCATGAGGAGCTAAAGAATGACTTCACCTCCGTCAAACAGAATCCTTTCAGTCCAAAACCAAACACCTGGCTAATCCTGCTGTTGCGTACGCGTCCTGAACACACACACACACACACACCCTGCACACCCAAGGAACACAGAGACAGAAAGAAATAGGGCTCTCATTTCACAACAGTGTTTGCATTTCTTGAGAAGTTGCATACTTCAAACCTTTACCCGCCAACTCTGTTTAAAAGTTTGTGCTTTAATCAATTGTGATAGTTCAGAGCTTGACTGGAAGAAAGAACCTTCATATAAACTGGAACTGATTTAAATCTGATTCGCAGTGGAGTAAAGTGTTTGAGCTTCTTAAATAGATGTCTATCTGATTGAAAACATTGGTTTGCAGCTTTTAATGGTCAGTTCAAATCTATGTAAACCCATTTGGTTACTCTTATGGTTGGATTTGTTGTCTAATTTCTATGCATGCTCACAGTGTCAAATAGCCTACTGGTCTGCTACAGAAACACATTTAATTCTAAACTCAAATATCTGACAGTAGAAACCAGCTAGATGGACAGGACATTTCTAAAAGAGTGTAGAGGGCTACATGTATTCATTCCTCTCAACTTCTAATGGTCAGAAAGTACAATAAACCAGCCCTTTCAGAGGCCAGAACACGTTCACACAGCTTGATAAATGTCTCAGCATGAGAACACAGCAATTGCAAGAGTGGAAATATTTGTTTCCTCAAACATCTAGCATGTGTTTCTCAACCTTATAAACACAGAGCAATTTACATAAAGCAACGAGCGCAGCGATGCAGTTGCTTTCTGCTTTGCTTCCTGAACCTCCATCCCGGCTCCCCCCAGCCTGGTCCGTAACTAGGGAGTGCCGTGCTTGTAGTTTGGATATGGAGCAGCTGTGTGATCATGTTCTTTCAAACACTTTTGGTCTCCTTGCTCTGGGCTTCTCTATACTTCCTCAGTTTAAAGTAACGCTTAAAGTAGTGCTTAATCATGCTGTTTAAAATGACGCGCAGGTGACTGCCGTTTTGAAACTTTATTGTAGCTGTGATGAACTTGTAGTATCTAACAAAAGTGAGTACACACGTTTTTGTAAATATTTTATCCTTTCATGGGACAATACTGAAGATATGACACTTTGATACAATGTAAAGTAGTCAGTGTACAGCTTGTATTACAGTGTAAATTTGCTGTGCCCCCAAAATAACTCGACACAAAGTCATTAATGTCTGAACTCCTGGCTACGAAAATGAGTACATGGCCAATGGCCAAATTGTGCCCAAAGTGTCAATATTTTGTGTGGCCACCATTATTTTCCTGCACTGCCTTAACTTTCTTGGGCATGGAGTTTATTAGAACTTAGGTTTAGTTTTATTAGAACAAAAGTTGCCACTGGGATCCTCTTCCACTTCCCCATGACAACATCATGGAGCTGGTGGATGTTAGAGGCCTCCTCTTTTTGTTTGAAGATGCCCCACAGATGTTCAATAGGGTTTAGGTCTGGAGACATGCTTGGCCAGTCCAGCACCTTTACCCTCAGTTCATTTAGCAAGGCAGTGGTCGTCTTAGTTGTGTGTTTGGGTTGTTATGTTGGAATACAGCCCTGTAGCCCAGTTTCTGAAGGGAGGAGATCATGCTCTGCTTCAGTACGTCACAGTACGTGTTGGCATTCATGGTTTCCTCAATGAACTGTAGCTCCCCTCAGCCAGCAGCACTCATGCAGCCCCAAACCATGACACTCCCACCACCATACTTGACTATAGGCAGGACACGCATGTCTTTGTACTCCTCACCTGGTTGCCACCACACACGTCACCATCTGAAATACGTTCATCTTGGTCTCATTAGACCACAGGACGTGGTTCCAGTATCCATATCCTTAATCTGCTTGTCTTTAGCAAACTATTTTGTGGGCTTTCTTGTGCATCATCTTTAGAAGATGCTTCCTTCTGGGATGACAGCCATACAGACGACTTAGATGCAGTGTGCGGCGTATGGTCTGAGCAGTGCTGGCAGCCCCCATATTGAGCACTTGCAGTAAACTTCTTTGGTCGACCATGGCGAGGCCTGTTCTGAGTGGAACCTGTCCTGTTAAGCCGCTGTATTGTCTTGGCCACCAGGCTGCAGCTCAGTTTCAGAGTGCTGGCAGTCTTCTTATAGCCTAGTCATCTTTACATACAACAGTTCTTTTTTTCAGATCCTCCTAGAATAAGAGAAGTTGAAGCTTAATATTTCAGTATTTGTATTTGAATAAAACTTTCAAGCAAACAAATCCAATACACTTTTCTTTACATGAGTTTGCAAAAGCACAAACCAGGCAAAAGTGTGAGACAAAAAACCCCCAGCCATGACATGAGGAGTGTCTCCGAACCCCCAGCCTCCCCCAATGTGGCTGGACTCGTACATGCAGAGGAGTGGAGTGGTATTTTAGTCGCGTGTGTGTACCTGATGGCCTCAGGTGGATGTACAGCCAACACCCATGAGCAAACGTGCAACGGCACAAACACAAACCTTAACCTATCATTACATCCATTAGCTGAGGCACGGAACCAACCGCTCATCCCTGCAAACACTCAGCCTTCAGCGGCCCTGCGGCGGTGAGTCAGAGCCCGGGTCCCCGGGCCGAGCACTGCCCCTCTGGAGCCGACGCCTCCTTTGATGTCTGCTCAGGCAGACTGGAGCACAGTCACCATCACGTTACACCAGACTCACTGAGAAGAAGGCTAAAGGGGCTGGAAATGCACATTTGCTTCCATAGACCCATTAGTTGATGATCTGCCATCTACAGTTCCACCCTGATGTTCAATCCTGGGTTATAAGTAAAGAATTTAAAGATAACATTGTTACTTTTCCACTTGAATTTACCAGCATCTTTAAGGGAATGATTTCTAAAAGCAGGGATAGGTGGTTTGATCAAAGCTCTGCTCTGCCACATTGAGGATTTGTTTTCTAATACGTTGCTTGTTTATGCGAAGCAGCTGAAAGCTGAAGTGTATTTGCCCGGTTTCTATTCATCTAGGCCTGTTAAGTGCAGAGATCAGTAAGCAACTTGTCTTCATTAAGCCAGATTTTTACTGATAATTGTTTCTTGTGGCTTCAAAGTGGTTTGGTGACTAAATGAAGGGAACTTTTGCTAAATTACGCCTTCGTCTGTCAGAGTCTTTGCGGCTGTACCGAGACGACTATGAGACGATCTGTGGCACAAAAGAATGCCAGCACACTTCACAGATTGAATTACCATGTAACCTCTTTACGATTGTTGTGGCTGGTGTGGAAACTGAATCCGTGTTTTTGGAACAGCAGAGTTTTAAATTCCACTCATCTCGAGCACCTCAGTGACATGGAAAGTTGAAGCATTCTCAAACTAGAGGAAAACAGCTGGGGCCTGATTGGCTCCAGTGTTACGGACACTGTCATGCCCCGACATGTAGCACATTTGTTGACATTTATAGTGTATTTATGTTTTGATGAATCATTTAAACCGGCTTGTTTGTTTTGTGGAGATATAGTGTTACTGAACATGACTCTATTTGGGAGACTTGTTTCGTACATCTATTCACACAGGCTACCATTGTTACCCGAGTGACATTAAACCCTCAGTCATCACTGATCGCTGCCTCTTCAGCAGACACACAACCATACACACTCAAGCTTTGGCTTTCTCTCCCCCTCTCTCTCTCTCTCATACACACACTCACACACACTGTCAAAAGCCCCCACACACCACATAAAACAGTCATAACAGCAGTAATCACATTAAAGTGGGATCCCCTGCAATAGGGCAAATCTGTGTGAACCCCACATCTTTTTTTTAAAACCCCCACCCCTTTGGTTCCTATCTGGATCAGTCTTTACTTCTTGGAGTATTTATCTGTGAATTTGAACCGTGTGTGTGTGTGTGTGTGTGTGTGTGTGTGTGTGTGTGTGTGTGTGTGTGTGTGTGTGTGTGTGTGTGTGTGTGGTTTTAATAAAAGCCCAGCAGACGTGTCTGTCTGATGGAACCGGCAGGGTTTGATCAGCAGCACGTGCCCGAGCCCCTCTTCCTACACACAGCCACTTATCACAGCAGCTGCTCCCCATTTCTCCGTGTCCCATCTCCATGGCACCCCCGTATGCCAAGCTTATCTTAGCTTTTTTAAATTTCAAACGCATTTGTGTCTTGATGGAATGCAAGTCACACTGGACGGTGCAGATCATTATCTTGGAGTATTTAGATTGTCTAACCCAAATCGGATTTGAACTCAATTGAATAAAATATAATTGATGGCTTTTAATTTTTGTTTGTTTTAACGTCTATTTTGCCTTTCTCTTATTTTTTCTTTCTGTCCATCTCTTGCTTTCTCTCTCTCTCTCTCTCTCTCTCTCCCTCAGTCCACTCCATGCGGTATCATTTGCTCTGGCGTGTGGGATCCCAGGCGTGAGCCTCCTGACCCTGGCCGTGAACCCCATGACTGGCCTCCTGGGGGCGCTGAACATCTTCCTGTACACGTGCTGCTACACCCCCCTCAAGCGCCTGAGCATCGCCAACACCTGGGTGGGCTCCCTGGTGGGAGCGATACCCCCTATCATGGGCTGGACCGCTGCCACAGGGACGCTTGACCCAGGTCTGACCAGCACACACACACACGCACCTGAAAACAACCATGGACACACACTTTTTACACGCCTCTACACACACGCGCTTCTTTGTTCACTAGCGGTGCAGAGATGATTGCTAAAGACCCACCAACCACCACAGTGTAAAAGCTACATTGTATGATTTGCCAGACTGCTAGGGTTTAGTTGAGACTGGCATGCTAATATTGCTTTATTTGCCCCTGCTTTGCTGGTCCTAACTGTAGTCTGGGTCTGGGTCTCAGGGTTAGGGTCTGGGTCTCAGGGTTAGGGTCTGGGTTAGGGTCTCTTCTGTTCCACACTCCAGTCTGGTGCTCTGGCTGAAACGAAAGGGACTTTGTGCTTGATACCATGTTTGAGTCAGATTCATGATTCTTGGTTCCGGAACCAAACGTTTATCCACGTGCTTCCAAAACCGTATTTACTCCCATTTCGAATATTTGTGTTTTCTAAAAGTGTGTATATACAGGTTAATTTGATAACGGTGGAATAACCAGTTTCTACGGGAAAAAAAGGCAAAAAAAACCCTCAAAAACTAACACTTTGATTATTCTAGCGTCCCACAGGAGAGAGGGGAATGTTTTAGGATTCCAGAACGCTTGTAGCTTTGACGCTTCCTTCCTGAAGTCAAGTGTTTGTGGAGGCCATCATCAAACCCACTGCATGTTTTGCTAATAGTGTCAAGTGTGTTGTTATGGCAACCCTAAGTCGTGCGGCGCCAGCCGAAGCGCGCCCGCTCTGGTGCGCGAGCCCTGCTAATCAAGCGTGTCCGCTTCCTGGTTCTGGTTCCGCCGTCATTGCCGCCTCTGCCGTTAGCCCAGCGCTCTCCTCTCCCTCTTCCCGTCGGCGCCATCGCCACAGCGACGGCTCGAACCCTTCGCCCTTCTGAGCAGGATACCGGAACCCGGCGCTCGGCTGACGCGGCAGCTTTTTTGATAACGGCAGGATAATCCACACGTGACCTCCGGGTGCTGAGCACGCAGGGAATAATCTCCTCACTCTGACTTCAGCCTCACCTCAGAACCTTCTCACCCCTGTTTTTGCTGTGTTTGGCCAGGGGAAGGGTGGGAAGGGTTTACTCCTCCCCGTATGCTGATCTAAACATCTTACCATGGCAAGTTTTACAGGAACCCTGAAAAGAAAAACACTAGCAAAACAACTGTTTCGAGGTCAGTTCTGAATGGCCCAGCGCAGGGCAGGCGTGGGCCGCTGCTGCTGCTAATTGCTGCATGTTTTGTGGTGGGAAAGATGAGCTTAGTGTTGCAGATCCTTTGTTTTCCCAGCGGATTTAGCTACGAGTGTGTTTACACAAGCAGAGGCAAGCGAGCTCTCCTCTCTCTCTCTCTCTCCCACACACACACACACACACACACACACACACGGTGCAGTTTCGCGCTCTGGTGCCCGTGCACAGGCCGCTGCCCGTGTGGTGGTGGTGTCTTTCAGCTGTGCAGCCTCATCGCTGATGCCCTGTGTGGAGCTGAAACCTGAGCACGGCTCCCTCACTCCTCCCGTGTCCCGCACACACTGCTTAGACCCTTCACACCTGTTTGTTTGTTTTCTGTCCTTTGATGTGGTTGACGTAGTCTTAGTATTTTTTATCTCTCTCTCTTTTCCTCTTTCTTTCTCTCTCTCTCTCTCTCTCCCCTTCCAGGCGCTCTGCTGTTAGGCGCTGTCCTGTACTCCTGGCAGTTTCCCCACTTCAACGCCCTGAGCTGGAACCTCCGTGAGGACTACTCTCGCGGCGGCTACCGAATGATGTCCGTCACCCACCCGGCTCTGTGCAGGAGGGTGGCCCTCCGCCACAGCCTGGGCCTGCTCGGCCTCTCCGCCCTGGGCCCCGCCCTCGACGTCACCACCTGGACCTTCCCTCTGGTCTCTCTCCCCATTAACCTGTACATCAGCTACCTGGCCTTCCGCTTCTGGGCCAGCGCGGACCGTCAGAGCGCTCGCCGCCTGTTCTTCTGCAGCCTGTGGCACCTACCCCTGCTCCTGCTCCTCATGATCACCTGCAAGAAGAGACAGCTGCCGCCTGAGGAGGCGTCGCCCGTGCCCGAGACCACACCCCTTGCCCTGCGCAGTTAACCACAGGGGCGGACCTCTTCTGCTGTTGCCCTGCCCTCCTTATTAGTCACTGTTGCTCAATGTCATTCAGCATTTCATGGTGGTTTTGTTTGTGTAGAACGTCACCTTTGCTTTAAAAACTGTTGGATTAATGTCATGTGACTGAGGGCTGGGAAATGTGCATGTGAGGTCCTGAGAGAAGAGGAAGTTCAAGAGAATATCTGAGGAAGGGGTGTGGGTGTGGGTGGGGGGTCCCTCAACCCTTCAGGTCCAGTGCAATCTATGTAAATATGGCAAATATTTATTTTAGCAGCTGCCCACTGTATAGGTGAAAGAATTTATAGAGGTATGACATGCAGAATTAACTCACCTCCAACTATGATGTTAATGTGATTTAGCTCTGGAGAGCTTTTAAAAGATGTAACGGCAAACTGTTTCTGAATCGCCGAAGGTTCGGATGTTAAACCAAACACGATGAGCAGCTTCAACATGAAGCCAGTCCTCCTCACTGGGCCAACGCAACGAGCTGGGGTTGTGGTTAACGGAGCTGACGCTCCATGGCGACGGCCGCGACGCCCAGCTCTCAGCCAGTCACCTCCGTCCATGCCGTCTACGGCCTCTGCACACAGCAGCTCGCCTGCCTCTCGCCATACTGTAGAAAAACACGAGTTTCCTCGCAATAAAGAAATGTTGTCTTATGATTGGTTTTGCTTCTGGTGTTATTTTTTGGGAGTGGGTGTTGTGGGGGGTGGGGTGGAATGGCTCGATCGACCTGCTATTGCCCTGGTCGGAAAGAATGGGTAATGATGTTGGGTATCACTGTGACACTGCATACTGCAGTAATACCTCCGTTCTCCCCAGTGTAAAAGCATGTGTAAGAAATGCGTCATTAACGGTGGTTAACGCTCCATTGAGTTACTCTTGGATTCCAAAATCTACAGTGTGTTGATTTGTTCCAGGTTTGATAAATGTCATCACACGGTTCAGTGTTGGGTAAATGACTGTGACGGGTGAGACGTTCGTGAAGTATTGGCACCTGCCATTTCCAGCGGTGGTGTTTTTGTAACAGTATTCCTAATAGTACTTTGGCTGTTCAGGCCCTTTTAGCCTCTAATCCTGTTGTGCTGATGCGGTACTTCCTGACTCCAACTCCAGAGTGTGCTCCTAACAGTCGTTACGTTTGGATTCACAAATGTTAGGACCTTGAATCCCTCAGCTTTGTGACATCACCCCCCCCCCCTCCTCCTTCGTGGCCGGAACTGTGTCCGGTCGTTTTTTGCCGTATTCGGCTAGCGTGTCACCCTGCGGGACCTGTGGAGGGTCGCCCTCCTGCACCTGTCCGAACGCAACACACGATCCGCTTCCTCCCCCAGGCGCTCCCCGAGTCTGGCCTTCCGTCAGCGCTCCTGCCAGCCCGCAGGGACGCGCACACCCACCCTCGCCTCCGCTGGCGGGCTTTCACCCGCACGGAGAAATGTGAGTAACACGTCCCCTCGTAAATGGTCCAGTCCGGATGCGGCCTGCGCCAGTATGTTTCATATGAGCCTGAGAGAGAAAGAGAGAGACAGACGGACAGCTGTTCCTGCTGCGTCTGTAGATTGAATGTCTGTGCCAGCCTGGAGCTGAAGTCACTCACCGTGCTTTTGACCACTAGTGACGCACACTGGATGCGCTGTTCTTCCCATTGCAGTAGAACTGTTGCACTGACGCACCCGGAACGCAGGCTGCTTGGCCTTAGCTATACACTTCTCATCAGTGAATGTTTATTGCTTATTTGTTGTGCATTCAGTTTGGCTCCCAATTTGGGGTTGAACATGGGCCATATGGAATCGAATCTCTCTTTTATGGCACTTTTTACTTTCTGTAACTGAAATATAGGGACTTTCCCAACTCTGGTGTTTTTATTAAGTGTGAAGAGGTAAGCCCGTTTACATTGTGATATTTGGCGGTTTTATCAACTGCATGGTTTCTTATAAATACTCACAAATTTATTTATAGTAGCAACGAGTGAATTGTCTCGTTGTGGGTTCTTTAACTTCAATGCCTGTTTGTTGTTTTTTATTTTTTTTTGTATTGGTGCTTATGCGTATATCAATTATATTTACATATAAAACCACGCATACACCCAATAAGACTACACGCAGAAAAACGAAACTATGCTTCTCTACTCAGAGATGTACATTTATTTGTTTACATATACGTGTTTAATAAGCCTATTTATCTAAAATTGTCCTTCATATTTTGGCCAGAGATTTGTGTGAAAGCAAAATGGCAAAAATATTTTTCTCAGTTGATTTGCACCCTCTCCGCGCTTGAATAAAAATGTAATCATGCAGCGGACTGATGTTTTATGAGCAAAATATTGCCGTTCTTTTTCGGTGGTGCGGACATGCACTTATCTTTTAGGGATCCGCTTGCTCTCCGGACAGCACGGCCGCATCAGTCTCTTAAATAAACTTAATGTAGCCTTGAAGGCGACATGCAAGTACGTTTGGGCCAGAATCAGCAGTAAAAAGTACAAATATGCGGTTTCAAGCGAAGGAGGTTATTGTCTAAAAGTGTCCATTAGCAGGCTCCACAAGTTTATATAAAGAATTTATCTCCCCTCTTGGTCGGAGTTTAATATTTGTTTATTTGCTATAAATATGAGAGACTTTTTCTGTTTTATTTTGTGTAGATTAATGTGAATGTTTGGGGTTTTTCCCACTTACTAATTTGTAAAATAATGTATATCTCTCTCTTTAAAATGTGAGTGGCTATTGTTAAATAGTTTCGTTTTCATGCTGTTATCGGCTCATCGTTATGCACTTACTGTAGTTCGTTCGGTCTAAATCGGTGCCTTGTTCTTGAGATTGAGACTCCAGACAACTGCGTAGGTCATCACCGGCAGGTCATCTCGGCAGCAACAAAGTGTTTAAAGTAGGAAAAAAATCAGAACCTTGTTTGTTAGTTCCAATGTATGCTATCTGCTTGCATATTTAAATTATTAAATTATCTGGGTTAACTTTAGATTACTTTGTTTAGCAGGAAATAAGTTGTGTACATATTAGCCAATTCAAATATGATCGCATTTGTCCAGATTATTAATTATTATACATACATATTTATGCTATACATGTAGTAGACTATATATGACAAAGTTTAGCAGCGTCATATTGATTATATCATCCTGCCGAAGCTAATTGTATAATATAAACGTTCCTGCAGATTCCAACTTTATTTATTTTTACAGACTTGATAATATCCGTCATTTTGTTTTTAACGGAAAACTGTGATGTCACCACTCCGTTCTGGCCCATTATTTCTTTGTTGTGCTTAAAATGTTCACATTTACCTGGTCGTTCGCTGTTTTTCTGTTATTTTCTGACGACTTTATGAAGCGTTAACTATGTAAAAAATACAAGGTGTAGCCTCAACAGTATTACAGAACACAAAATATGTTTGTCAAGTCTGTTGCAAGATTTCTGTATTAGTTCAAAAGTTTACAAATTCTTTTTTTTTTTTTTTTGGTACAGCTTTAAAAAAAAAACTTGTATTCGTTCGAATTTTGGCAAAACAAGACTGTTTACTATTTACTAATTAAAAAAAGAGAACATTTTGATTTAGACGTTACAAAAACTTTAACACAAGGTGTGTGTATCGTATTTGCCACAGCGCCACTGTTGGAAACAGACTGCTGAGTTTTAATTTCCGAAGCAGAGTTGTGTTACACATTTGTTACTCTTCAAATCGTTGGAATAAAAGGATTCCGGTGGAATGTTTCCCTATCCAATAAGAGCGTTTAATCGTCTTCGAGATACAAGCATCTTCCTTGTAAGCCTTCCCCTGAAGTCCTCTGATAGGTAGGTTTCTGTCAACAAATCAGCAGTTACTGAGTCTCTGCGCTGTGATAGGACGCAGTCGCCGTCAGTCACACGCATCTAAACGTCTCCAGCGCTCTATAAGGTCTGGTTCGCAGACTGAGGCTTTCGAGTACTCAGCAGCTCGTGCGGTAGAAGACGGGAATGCGACCGTGGAGAGTAGAGGCTGGAATTCGGAGTAGCGCTCGCACGCTAATATACTAGTTGATTTTGATTTCTCCCCATTTGTTTTGTCAGTTATGGTCTGCCGATGCTTCGTTTGGGGCTGATAGTGTGTTCCCCCATTTTTTCTGCCACTTTAGAATAGCTTCTCTTTTTATTTTGTTTTGATATATATTTTCTTAAGGACCAATGGCTTGCATATCCTGTGGGGATTCCTGAGGTGCAAGGTGAGTTTTTGCATGTCAAAATGTCCCACTGGAATATGGTATGCATCCACAGGGCTTATGGAATATAGCCTGGTGTGCCACCATCTCCATGCTCTCTCAGTCAGTCCAGTGAGGAAGAAGCTCGCGCTCTTTGGCATCATGCTCTTGTTGTGGGTGTACATGCTCTACTCCTGCGTTGGCTACTGTGCTACAATGCCAAGTTTACTCGTGGACAATTATCGGGTGAAGGAGACGGACTCCCCTAGTAAAAGGACAGAAAGTAGCCGAGCGGACCTAATGTCCAGGCTGATTCCCAGAGCGCAGACCTGGGTAGATTTAGAATCCGATTACGATGAACCGCTTGATAGGACGGCTGCTAGAGACTTCTCCAACAACGAGGCAGAGACGGGAAGAGCCGAGGACTGGAACGACGCGCGCGGAGAACAGCGGTCTCCGGAGCAGAATACGCTCTCAAGTTTCTCCAACGGCTCTGGCAGCAAGCGGCTACCTCAGGCCATCATCATCGGCGTTAAGAAAGGAGGGACACGCGCGCTGCTCGAGTTCCTTCGCGTGCATCCCGACATCAGGGCGGTGGGAGCCGAGCCGCACTTCTTTGACCGAAATTATGACAACGGACTAGACTGGTACAGGTGAGTGATGTATGTTTGTGTGTGTGTGAATGTTTGATTTTAATGAAGAGAGAGAAAGCGAGATTACTTAGCGGAGTTTTGGCGAGAACGATTCACTTTAGCCATCATAAGATCCGGTAAGGCAGATTAGAAGAATAACTTTAACAAAATGAAGATGGAACAAGTCTGAATGAATGATATATTGGTTTTGGTCTTAAACATTTATTTAAGTTCTCTATGAAAAAGAAGCATTTTCATTCATAAAGTCTCATACTAACTTCATTTAAATTGATCTTAAATGACTTCCTATGCGTTTTAATTAACGACTTGTTAAGTTCTTAAGTAAACATTCGATTTTCAACGCGAAGTCATCGGTCGCCTAATATCTTCGGCAAATGGTTGAGCCAAAATAATTGTAATGATTCGTTGTTTTATATTTTCAAGTTCATATCTCGACACCCCTTTATGTAGCCGCAGAATTGTGCACATATCGACACCTATACTTTGTTGTTTATGTATATTCTTAGAGATATTCTTAGAGTAATGTTACATAAGGTTTTGGTTCACAAGTGGATGATAATGTGAACGTCAAGATGACAAGTGTTGGCTTCTGTTGCTTTTTCATCTCATTTTCATGTAATACAGAATGAATTACTAAAATGTTAAATATATATCTTAAATTAGACGTTATTTTCAGTACACTGCGAAAGTAACAAAATTGAAGTAGCAGTGTCCGAAGTGTGGCGCAGCGCGAGTGCAGCGCAGTGGTCTCTGTTGGACACGCGGGATCAGTGCAGGTTGATTGTCACCGTTTTTGTTGCGCTCGACCCTAAAATCTGAAGCTTCCTCTTCTGAAACGTATTTTTTTTTACTTGTCTATTTTCAAAAGTTTCAAAAATCAATTCTTTAAACCTATTGGCCAGTTTAATGTGTTTTCCTCAATGCCAGTATATACATATAAAAAAGACTAAAATTGCATTGACGGTCTCACAAATGAACACAATTGAATAAATCAGTCTTAATATTGTCTCAGTACGTAGTATATGACTGTTATTTAGACTAAAAATGTACCCATCTCTGAGTTTCCTATAAATTAATTTTATGAACTACTTTGAGAATTAGTGGTAACTTTTTTTTTTTTTTTTTTTTTTTT
>JAOYMR010000011.1:13489892-13537437 GCA_025802075.1 Tenebrosternarchus preto
TATATATATATATATATATATATATATATATATGTGTGTGTGTGTGTGTGTGTGTGTGTGTGTGTGTGTGTGTGTGTCTGAATTGTCCTTTCTAATGCCACTCTGTCAGTAATGTACATCTACAGTATATGTTCACCTGGCTAGTGATAGGACAACTGCAATAAAAACAGTTTTACTAAGTGAGTTACATGTGGTAAATGACCAGTGTTTATCGCTGATGCATTGGCACCTCATATAAGAGTATTTTCTAGAAATTATCTAGCTAGATCTTGAGGAACAGTTTTTAATAAGGAACTGATCTGGTCTCTTAGTTGTGTTGCTTTCCAGCTCTCAAGTGAACAGGATACGTTTGTTTGCAGAAATGAGACAAAACAAAGACAACTCCAAATCACTCCTCTGAAGCAGGGAGTCACTCCTCTGAAGCGGCCGGTGAGACGGTCGAGGAGGTGGCGACAGGAAGGACTCGTGGGTGAAGCCATTGTCGCATGCCCACTCCCCCCCCAACACACACACATCTCGTCACTCGGCAGGCCTGTCAGACGTGCAGTAACACCCAGGGAGACGGGTCGAACCGTCTGCCGAGACGCAGGAAGAGAAAGCTGCTGTCACTCCACCAGCACAGCAGGAGTCCGGCCTAATAGAGGAAAGGAAGGAGTGAGGGATGAGACACACACAAACTGCTCTCCCTGGGACAGAGAGACAGAGAGGAGGAACGAGGAGCTGGCTGGATGTTTTTATGGCTGTGTAAGTAGGGCGGAGTGGGATGTCCAACTCATCAGCTTGTCTTATTGCCTGAACAAAACCTAATTACTTCTTTTGGGCTTTTTCTGTCCTGTATACAGTGCTTAGAAATTATTCTGGGTGGGAGTCTAAAATGTTTTGCTTTATTTCTTAACAAAACACTAGACGTAGGCAGGTTTTACAAAAGCTACTTTCAACTGGTGTCAGTCATTTCCTAATATTTATAGAAGACCTTTTACAAACCGCTAACAAAATCAGCTTTTTTAAATCTGTTGTTTACTTTGCCAACCATAGTTTTACTGAGCATACCCATACAGGGGGAACCGGCAGCAAAATCTAAATCCTAAAGTGCCTGGCCCTGTGTTAAGGGAATAATGGTGTACAGGGCATGGGAGGACCTGGCTCCAGGGCATGAGGGGACATATCCAGGGAGTAAGGGGACATATCCAAGGCGTAAGGGGACATATCCAGGCTAATTAGTGGATGTTCTCCTTCACCGCAGCTCAGGGTGGACCAGGCCAGGGTCACGGCTATATCAATCATGGTTTGGCCACATAAAGCCTTAAACTCTCCAGGGAAAAAGAGGAAACACAATGGCTGCCTCAGTGAACCCAGCTCCGCCTGCCAGGAGTGTAGGGGGGTCGAAGGGTCACTCGCTGGAGTGGAGGGTATGCTGGAGTATGTGTGAGCGCAGGACGTATCTTCAACTTACGTGAAGGATGTATACTCAACCACAGAGATGTTAAATCGCTGGTGATGACCTTTGTGTTGGAGGTTTGGTGAATAAGGTCAAGTGAAGAAGCTAGGGTTGGGGTTAGGGTTGGGGTTAGGGTTCCATACCCTTTCCATCACACAGATCTGATTTGGAGAAGGATGTGTTTGGATGACTAAGATTAATGGTTGGACCATTTCGTCAGAAATATAAGATTTAGCTTCTCTTTACGGTGCTCTCCTGCTGACTTTGCTTAATTTGGAGTGAGTTATTCATTCCTCAGTCTTCGCATGTTTTCATACAGCTGCTCCAGTTTTGCATCCACTGCAGTCAAAACTCCAGAGCCCCAGGGAAGGTAAGAAAACAGGCTGGGAAACAACACTTTCTGCCCAGTTGCAAAGGGAGCATTTGGAAACTGTCCCTCTTCTCTCCTTCTGTACTGCAGAAGATCTCCAGTGGATCATGTATTTTAAGAGCTTACACAATTTCAGATACTGTTTTTAGACTTTTGGATACTCTTATATCTATATTTGTAAATCTGTAATTTTAACTGAGGGTGACACATACCTGAACATATTAATCTTTCACCATTTTTGGCTCAAGCTTTATTTAATGGATCCTGGAATATAGCTGATGAGAAAAGCACCTGATTTGCAGTGTCATATTTTAATTCATTGGGCTGGTTAGTTCTGGTCATGTCCCATGCGGCAGTAGTGAAGATGTTCAAACCTTCTGGGAGAGGTTTACTCTACCCTCCGTCCTAGAATCAGGTCCTGTACTGAATGCGCACATTGCCATTAGCATTCCATACATTTCCCAGTAGTTTCTCAGACAGGTACTAACTCCTCTCCTCTCCTCTCCTCTCCCAACTTGAATGAATCCATGTGAATACATCTTGACTCTGTAATGGAGTATGGGTATTCCACGTTAATAAATATAATACATAAATGTGTTATTTAAAAAATAACTATCATAGATAAATGTCATAGTTCATACTGTAAGATTATAGAATAACATTAATCATCATTTCACACATGACCTACTTTCCATAGTTTTCTTTGTATATTGCCAGTTATTTTAGGGGACCCAGAAACTGTAGTCTACTATGTTGAAATGGTATGAAGTTTTTTTTTTTGCTACAATGTGACTTACAATACTAGGATGCCCACCCAGTGGTGCTATAATAACTAACCCACCACTGCAATAGCCCACCCAGGTGCTCTAATAACTAATCCCCCCACTGTATAGCCCAAACATTGGTCTCTAATAACTAACCCCTGCTGTTTAGCCCACCCAGTAGTGCTCTCATAACTAAACCCACACATTTGTGCTCTAATAACAAGCCCTCCTGCATTGTTGTTGTATTGCTGCTGGTTTAGCATAAACCTCTATGAGCTTTGCGTTCTGAATTGTGCTCATCCTCGAAAGAGAACTGGCGACCTGTTACAGATTTAAAAGATTCTTCTTAGGCCTGTCAGTCTCTAAATGACTTTATCTGCTGAAGGCTTGTTCCAATCTACAAACATACAGGAGGAGTATGGTAGGCCAGTGTAGGTGCATTGTGTTCTCTCTCTCTCTCTCTCTCTCTCTCTCTCTCTCTCTCTCACTCACTCACTCATTCGGAAAAGCAATTCTGTCCGGTTTCTTCTGCCTCTCAGATGAAGCCCTCTGGCTTGCACACTTGTCCCCTAATCCTCTGCATATGAAGTTAGAAACATTGTCTTCATGTCTCTCCAGCTCTTGTGTATAACAGGCCTGCACAAGCAGAAAGGTCTGAACATCTTGCAGTGTGCTCAGTGTCTTTATCATACACAAACACACCTGCTTTATATTTGCACATGTTTTGTATATTGTAATGAAACAAAAGAAACTGTTCTTTGAAATATATAAGAGGGTCTCTGTATGCCACCCTCTCTCTCTCTGTTTCTTGCTCATATAATTCTCTTTGTCATCTTATATTGCTTCATTGGCACGGCTGTGATTATACAACTATGCCAAAGCAGCAAAGAAGTGCTGTGTAAAAAGAAAAATGAAAAATAGAAAAATGTTTATCAATATTTAACAATAAATCAATAATAATAACAATAAAAAGAAATACCAAGCATTAGAAAATACACAAATAAACAATAAGAATAAAATTCTAACATTGTATGATAATCTGTTGTCTGGCTCTTATCTCTCTCTCTCTGTCCTTCTCTCTCTTATCTCTCTATTCCTGTCCTTCTCTCTCTGTCTCTGTCTCTCTCTCTCTCTCTCTCTCTCTCTCTCTCTCTCTCTCTGTTTCTCTCTCTGAAAGCAGAGCAGGTGGGTGTCAGCCTGCTATGTCCTTGTTCACTAATTGAATGTGTCTCAGCGGCAGCCAGGAGACAGAAGCATGGAGGACAGGAGCCTGCTTGTTCCAGTGCCTTGCCTGCCCTCTGCCTCCATCCTGTCTGGCCTGTTCACCCTCTGTGCCCTCCAGTCACCAGACTGGAACCTCCAGCCTCCAGGCTCAGTCTTCAGTGCCTTACCGAACTAAACGAGCCACTTTGTCTTCTTGATCTTGATTAGGACTCTCCAGATCGGCCGGGTTCCTCTCTTCTCCATCCTGCATGCAGTGGATAACAAGAATGGTTGTCCGCTGACCTCATCATTCTGTTTTGGCATTTTTAAAAAAAAATTTTTTGTGAGGGGTGGGTGGAGGTTAATTTCCAGCTGAGCGAATCAGCGCTCAGCAAGAGTTTTCTAATTAAGAAAAGTCAAGCCTGACACAAACGGGCAGAAATGTGGTGCAGCTCTGGAGCGGCATGATAGTGAGCATTTCCAGGACACGTGGGTGTCTGATGAGAGTGCTGCTGTTGACAGCATGCACTTCCTGGCCACAGGCGAGCACTTCCTCTTTGTGACTGTTGCTAAGGACACAGAGGGCCATCTGTGGAGGCCTCCGGGCGCAAGCGGACAAATCTGTTTGTAAATGAGACACATGCACGCATACACACACACACACGCACACACATAGTGATGCACAAATCTCTCCACAGACTTTTTGTACTGAGTTTTAAGATGCTTGGGTAAGATTTTGCATTAACATTAATGATATTTTGAAATTCAGCTTTTGACATACACTGTCCTTTAGAAACAGCGTTAGAAAATCTGGCACTACACCCTTAATTAGATACTGTAGTAATGAGAAACCCTTAAATCTGCCAGACTCAAAGGAGACGCCATCTTCCTCTGGGATGCCTATAATAGTGAGATTTTGGTATGAAAATGACCCAAGTTTCCTGTTTCAGGTCCCAGGAAGATGGTCTTTGGGTGCATAAGTGCCTATACATCGAATGGTTGCACAGACAGTGATGGACAGAGAACAGATGGATTACTACTTCCACTTTGCCCCCTGCCAACACCAAATACACACAGACACAGGCTTGTGCACACACACACACACACACAGAACTAGCATCACACTAACACATGGTTTTGTTTACAGATGTGTGTAGCCAACTGTGCTGGTTTCTGGGGAAGGAAATGAACCATCTTCTCAGGGTTGCTCCTGGCATTTCTACGCTGGTCACCACGTTACCATCCTGGCTTTAACCAGATCAGGTCAGAGAACTCACCTCAGAGAACATATTTCTGTTATTTAGCTAAACTACAGGGAACATCAATATTTGTGTTCGTAAATTCTTTGAGACCCTCTTAAAGGGTCTTTGTTTCATACACATATCAAGATTATTGAATTTTATCTTCTTAGATCATGTCTACTTCTTTAAATCTTTAAACCTCCAAAAAAACAAGAACTGGATTAAGATTATATTAAGATTATATTAAGATTGTGTTCAACAGACCACAAGCACACAGCAGTTTCTCTGGACCTCTCTCATTCTCTGCCAGTCTGTCTCACTAAACTGGTTATAGCCGACTGTCATTTTCAACATCGCTACTGTTGTCTAATGTCTGTCTGTGAATCTTCATCCAGTGATCAAGGTTCATCTGCAATGCTGTCTCCACTATACGTGTCCTTCAGCCTCTCCCTGACACACACACACACACACACACACACACACACACACACACACACACACCATTACTCCCCTCTGTCCTGAGCTATACGGATGATCAAAGAAGAGGTCTCACACGTGTTGATTTGCCTCCTGTTCTCCTGAAGATGCCGGCGGCTCTCAGGCTGGCTGTATTTACCCTCCCTGCCCCTTTAACAGTTTTAAGACAGGAGCCTCTACTCATTGCTTGGCTTTACCACAGAGAATGAGTGTCCGGGGGTCATAATGTGCCAGAGAGCTTAGAACACTGTAACAGTGACCCACCTAAAGGACTGTTAACACTTCATAATTCACACAGTCGTTCAGGTGTCGGGTATGCAGATGAGTCTTCAGCAGCCATAATTATCTATATGTAGTGTCACCAATTACACTAAGTATAATTAGGGAGAAGTCTACTGAGATGTAAATAGGTTGTTACAGTGACAGAAATGGCAGATTCGGAGTGACTACTGGTTCAGTGCATAATGCTTCTGAGAGGCAGAACTCTGTATGAACCGTAGCTGTGAGCTTGTTATACAACTGAAAGCGCTTATCAAAATGTTCTTGTTATACACCTGAAAGCGCTTATCAAAATGTGCTTGGTAAGCTTGGCTTGGTAAACAGACACCTGCCGCCTATGAGACTGGTGTCATGGGGGTGGGAGGACTTCCACCAGGAGAAGGAGGTCGGACCTGTCAATCATCAAAGGGGAAGGAAGGGGCGTGTCCAGGAATGTGGGAAACTCCACACTTTCTCTTAATTCGAGGTTATTGATGTCTTCATATCAAAGACCAGAAAGGAAAACTTTCTAAATGACAGCTTGGGTTCAATAGGAATAAAAGGTGTTATTAACATGCACATGACTCAGACATGCCCACACACACAAAAACACATGCACACAACCCAAAATTCATCCATTCCACTTACTTTCATTGGCACCTGCATAACAGCAAGTGTGATGCATGAGCTGAAATGGTTAACAGCAATGTTTTTAGTTCTTATACTTCTATACATCTTATGTTTTTACTTCTTTTGTAAATATATGAAATATGAAACATTTGCATGGGTTTATGAAGCTGGCTTTGCACAATTTAGCCTCAATTAATCAGATCTGTGATCTGGCCTATAGTTTAGGGCCCAAAACATGCAAATCTGGCACTGAAGAGAGGATACAAGACAAATATCTCTGTATTGAAACATCTGTTAAAGCAAGCAATGAATCACTTCGTTCGTGCATCCCTAGAACGCTATTGGCTCACATGCCATGGTGAATTAGATTAATTGACAGTTATCTGAGGTTCCTTTTATCTTCCCAGAATGCCTGGCTGACATGTGAGAAAAGCCAAAATCTGAGCTCAACGAGCAGAGGAAGTCTAGCCCTGATTACAGCCTTGATTAAACTGTACCATCAAGCCATAGTTAGTCAAGGCTATTTATTCAACTACCATCCATTTACACAGTACAAAATAATTGGCTACAAAATAAATAATAATCAATACTGAACTACAGTTTCCAATAATCCACTCATGGTATGGTGATGTTTTGAAGGTACTTTTCACTGTCAGGTCTGAATGAAGACCGATGCCGTGTAAAATAGATTGAAAAATTACAACACATTAATAGATTAAAATATAATCAGCATAAAACACAAATAATAAAACTTCAAACAGAATCCAAGGGAAGCTGATCACTGACTGGAATCAGTACGTGTTTTGCTTTGTTGTTACCTTTAATTGTGCATTCCTTCTGGGCTGCTAACACTCTCCTAATTAAGACCTCTTTAATAATGCACTCAATTGATAGATTAACTAATTTATGAGCTGCCAATAGAGCTAACGGCCCAGTGGTGTACACACTTTAAACGAGGGAAAAGCCGAGAATAAGAACGAATGCCCTGCGGCTATCTCTGCTTTATCACTGTCACTCACACGGCCCAGCGCTGGCGCGGGAGCTTGGGAGCGAATCGGCCTACTGCCAGCCTCTCTGGCCAACCCACACATTCCTCTCCACCGTCCACGGCAAGCCCTCGCTTCCTTGGCCCTGAGCTCGGGATTAAAAGCAGCTGATTGCACGCGGCGGCTTGGCCTGGCGGGACCGGGTCGTGGCGCGCGGGGGGCTCTGCGTCGCAGGCCGTGGCCCGTGCGGCGAGACCTGGAGAGGAGATCAATCACGGCTGTCGTCGCCTCCTGCGGCCCAATTCCCCTCCGGTTACCGCGAGCGCATCTGCACAAAACACACCGTGAAATTGCGAGTCTCCGGCTCCGCCCGGACCATCTGCCGTCCTGTTCGTCCCGAACCCCCTGTCAGCCTGCCTGCCTCCTCGTGCCCTGAAGATATTAGAGGTGGAACTCTATAACCATTCGAAATAAAAGCTTAAGACGAAAGCTCTCGCATGTCTCCCAAAGCCAGAGAAAAGGCCAAATTTCAGGTATCAGGTATGCAGCAGCCATAATTATCTACATGTAGTGTCACCAATTACACAACATATAATTAGGGCAAAGTCTGAGAAGTATATAAGGACGTTAGACCTTTAAGCTTTAAGAATAGTCTAATATGGATGACTGTGGTAGTTTAGTTTAGTTCTATAGCTGTAATTCAACACAGACGACTTTTCTGAGGAGTTTTTTCCATCAAGTATTGTGTAACCAACAAAACTTGAAGGAGGGTTAGAGCTCCATCCCTCCAAACTTACATCTTGACGAAGTGACGGTCTGCTTCGCATCCACTGAAAGTTCTCAAATTTCCTTTCCCTTCAATTGCGAATGTGTTGATGTGTTATAGTTTATAGTCATTAGATGACTGAATCCATAATGCCACATCTTTTGTTATTGATTTTCATGCACTGTGTCCATGTCTTATGTTTGGATGTCTTATGTTTCTACAATTCAAGCCCCAGTGTTGACTTTCCACCACCTGTGGAAGCGGAGCTGTAGCCGCCGGTCACTTTACTATAAGTGGATAAAGCTGGTGCGGGTTAAGCCATGCAGGAGGGCAGGGAGCACAGCCAGGACTCCCAGCTCCGCTGGGCTGCTGGGAGAGAGGCATGCGCTCAGGTAATGTGCTTTTTACAGCGCCGCACTAAGAGCCAGAACACTCCCGCCTGCTTCCACGTCCTTGGGACACAAACGGCAATTACATGCCCTCCCTGAGACGACACGCTGATGAGGGAGGAAGAGAGAAAGCAAGTCTGAGCTGTTTTAAAGGTGTAGAAATTGCCTCAAGGATAGAGAGAGAGAGACACACACACACAGACAGACAGTCTGGGAACGGGGGAGGGACAAATAAAACAATCATCTTCTCATGACAAAACAGATTGCTACATTTTTGCCATTTCACACCTCTGTGTTGAACACTCATTCACTGAGAGCTAATCTGAGGTGGTTGCTGGCATCCAAGGGACACATTCACCAGCTCTGCAGACCCTGCACCCACCCTACCCCACCCACAGCATCCGGCCCCCTGCCCCAGTCTTCTGCCCCAGCCCCGGCCCCCGGCCCCAGCCCCGATCTCCACACCCACACCCACCCACACCCCGGCCTCATCCCCCCTTCAGACGATGTTATTATTCAGGTCTTAAATAGACTGTGTATGAGCAGCACATGAATCTCAGGAGGCTCGGCAGAAAGCTTGGCTCAGCTAGTGGGGTGCTGGAGGAAAAGCTGGTTTCAGGAAGACCTAAAGGATCTTCTGCTGGACTGACGACCAAATCATCGTTCACACTGTGTGTGTGACATCTTACTATTCATCCCTTTCCAGTGTGTGTGTGAGTACCATGTCACTGGTTTGGGTTGGGGGGGGGGGGTGGCACATGTATGAATGCATGAATCTGAAGAGCAGATTTAAGAATGAATCTGATTATTTGGATTATTTTTTATATAAATGAAAACATAAATCTTTGACCAATTTCTCCACCTACACTCATTTCCATGGTTGTTCATCTACCAGTTAACCATCTCTCTCTCTCTCTCTCTCTCTCTCTCTCTCTCTCTCTCTCTCTTTCCCTCTCTCTCTCTCCCCTCCCTCATCATTACCTCTCGCAGACCACTGTGCACCTTTCGATGCCTTCCCGTGTAATCTCGTAACCTCTGCTTGTCTCTCTTGTGGATGCTTAACACACTTTATGGTTCCCAGGAGAGCAGTATGGCCTTTTCAGACACTTCGATTCCCTCCAGATGAGACATTGAAATGTAACGGAACCTAGAGCAAGATTCCAGCAGAGCCATGAGTGTCAAGAAAAATGAAGCGTCCTGTTGTATCGCTGTAAAGCTCTCCCTTCCTGACTCGGCAGAGGAATTTTCTTCCTGAGGTTTGTTTTTTGTCTCCACTAACTATTCTGACAGTGTTCTGCTACTTGGCCATAATGTGCTAACAATGGCAGCAGATGCCAGGGAAAGCATTTAGGTTTTTCCATTTTCCTTATGGTTCAAAAACACCCAAACCATAAAAACATCTGTTTACCTCCAGAGCTTTGTGAAGTAAGAGGGGAATATGCCAGATAGAAGTCTGCTAGGATTTGACCTTTCACAAACAACAACAGGGTAATCATTGTCGGGTAGGGAAGTTTCCTCACCAGCATCCTGGGTCCTTTATTCCAACCTGTACCAGCTGCATATGTGAAAGGTTTTACCCAGTTGCTCTTTGAACAAACTCACTATAATGTACAGCTTTAAAAAAAAAAACAAAAGGTATCTGTATCTTATAGAGAACTTCGTGTGGAAAGCATTCCAATTAAATGTAATCCCTTAACAACTCATATGTATGTTTGATAATTCTTACAGACTAAAACCAATGATCCACTAATGCTGTGACAAAAGCTAAACAGTTCCCACAGTGAGAGATAAACACACAGGATCAAAAGGTTGTGTGTCCTGAAGCTCAGCTGTTCTGTGGCTCAAGTTCTTTGGTTTAACAAAGAATGGTTTCTTTTTTCCTTCATTCTCCTTTTTAAGAGAGTAACTTAGAAATACATACATATATAGACCGTATATTGTTTTATAATAAAGACTCTCTCTCTCTCTCACACACACACACACACACACACACACACTCACACACACACACTCACACACACTCACACACACACACACACACACTAGGTGCAGGATCTTTGAATTTGCACTGGGAATTGAAATCATTAGGATGCCTCTTTATGATAATGAGCTGAATAAGTGTTTGGTGAAACACACACACACACACACACACTGCAGTACTGCCCTGAGGTGAACCATCGCTTAGGCTTTCTAATGAAGCTCTTCATACTTGATTATTCATCTGTGAGGCAGTTATAATAAAGGAGGGGATTTAATAGCTGTGCTGTGAGGAACACAACACACTGGCTAAGTGGAGAATCTGTAAACTGCTATTATACACTGATAGTATAAATCAATGCAATGGTGACAATTGCCATTGCCACTTTTCCATAATTAGGAAGTCTGTAGTTCTGTGTCTTAGAGGGAGGGATCACCTGTCAAATGGCAGAGCTGGGAAAAACATCAGAATCTTAGGCTTATAGCACTGGAGACTTTAGCAGGAGCACCAGTGATTTTATCGAGGTTTATTTATTTAACCAACCAGCAGTTTCATTTGTTGAAGAAATTCCAAATGTGATTTCAAAAATCCTGTAAATCGGTTGCTTGAAAAGATTGTTCCAGTTTATTCTAACTAAATGACTTAAAGTACACAAAATAGATGTACTGCAGCTTGTAACAAGAGGGCGAACCCTACAAGTCAAATGATACTGGTTCTTCTTTCTCCAGGGAGAAGCAGTGCTAGGCTTCTCCACAGACATAACCACTCAAACAGTACACAGCAAAACCCGAGAGAATCCACCTGGTCAACCTTGGACTGCTCTGACACCAGGCAGCAGGATAAGATATCTCTCTCCTTCTCTTGTTCTCTCTCTCTCTCTCTCTCTCTCTCTCTCTCTCTCTCTCTCGTCTTCCTCCAGCCTTCTCTCCCTGTTTTTTTTCCCTCTCTTCCTTTTCCTTTTTTTTCCTCTCTTTTTTCCCCCCTTGCTCTCTCTCTCCCCCACTGGAAGTTATCAGACTGATAAAGAGAACAGGAAACTTCCTACAGATGTGAAGATGTTATTTGTGCAGAAAAACAGCCTTGGTCTGGAGAGAGGAGCCAGCTACAACTTTATGTAACTTCCCTAGAGTTTCTTTAACGAGAACGGGACAAGGACGGATTATCTTTCATACCCAAACAATACTGTTGTCAGTTCATCTGTACTGCAGAAAGCAGGTTTCTGAATGGGTAACATGGTCCATGTCTGGTTTGGCCTGCCTGATTGTCTTGTTGTTAGTGTTGTGCGCTGGGCTGAGTAATGCTGCCTGCTCAGTGATGCTCATTAATCACAAACTGTCCAAAGGGTGTCAACGCTTCCTCCAGTTGCCTTCAATGTTTCTAGGTTTGATACACTGGTCTGGGTATGAGGTACTGGTCTGGGTCTGAAGTCAGACTAGGTACCCCCTGAGTGAAAGTTTGTTTTGGCATGGTACGTTGTCACTTTAGGTATCGTTAGCTAGCTCAGACTCTTTAGGTTTGAATTAGTGTGAACACACACACACACACGTATATCCATAGTTCCCACATCCTCTCCATATACCCTCTAACACTGGGTTGCTTGTGTACCAACAAAATGCTAATGGCTAACCAACCAGACTTTGAAGTGGTGGATAAACAACAGAGGAGGGCTGTAGTGATAGATGTAGTGATAGATATAGTGATAGATGTAGTGATAGATATAGTGATAGATGTAGTGATAGATGTAGTGATAGATATAGTGATAGATGTAGTGATAGATGTAGTGATAGATGTAGTGATAGATATAGTGATAGATGTAGTGATAGATGTAGTGATAGATATAGTGATAGATGTAGTGATAGATGTAGTGATAGATGTAGTGATAGATATAGCGATAGATGTAATGATAGATGTAGTGATAGATGTAGTGATAGATGTAGTGATAGATGTAATGATAGATGTAGTGATAGATGTAGTGTTCCCAAGTTATAGCAATATCAGACACAAGGAACACGAAAAGCCCAAGAAATACCATGGGCTGAAAGAAGAGATATAAAAGATGCTGAAGGTAACGGCAGTGGTGGTTCCTGTAGTAGTTAGAGCACTAGGGGCTGTGACCCCTAAACTGGGGTGTGGCTTCAGCAGGTCCCAGGAACAACATCTGAGATCTCTGTCCAGAATGGGCTGGTAGATACAGTAAGCCAGTAAGGCAGATAAATAAATGCCTTTACATTGAAAAGAGCTTATTTCTACATGTATTGTGCTTTTACAGGAGTGAGATGAAGGGGTGTTACATTTCCTTGGCATTCAGTTGTCACTCAGTCTTCGTTGAAGTGAAGACTAGAGAGACTCTAAACACTGAGTGCGTTTTCTCTCGCTTTCATTTTTCCTCTTTGTCTGTCTTTCTGTTTTTCCTTCAGATGCAGTTATCTGACGTATAGCTATCTAACAAGCAGACACATCCATCTTAAAAGGTCTACAATTCATGTTTCTCTTTTTTTTTCCCTTCTTTTATTGTACCCAGGGAGATCTACCTCTTGTGGGCATTTTGCACATGTACACAGTGTTTAAAACTCCTCTCCTTTCTGTGTTCATTCTGATAGATTTCGTGTATTATCTTCAGTTAAATTGGACTGATTTGGTTGCAGCAGTGTATTAACCAAGAGCAAAAATGTGCATTTATTAACAATTCATATTTGCTGTAGCAACAGATGTTAAGCATTTATTTTAAATGGTTTTTCTAAGGCAGTAGATGTTCTGAGTATATAATGAGAGGCTTTTTTTGCCTCGAAGCCATAAGTCTTTGGACATGTTGGGTGACATGTTGATAGAGGACAGTGTAGAGTGGATCTGAACAGAAATAAAACAAAAATGTTTGGTTTTGAGTGTGACAGGTATTAGTGAAGGTCATGAAGATCAACACTTGGACCAAGTGTTATTTGAATAGCACAGTAATTCTTTATCTTATGGAGGATCAGTGAAGTATAATGGCGATGCATTTTGTTATATCTGCAGCAACAAGTAATTTTTATAGTGTCCCTGAAAATCCATTCATTAAACCCAGCAGGAGTGTAGGTACTTTCACAGCTTATATACGCGAGAAGGTCATCAGAATCATACTCCTATCAGTCCTCACTGTGTATTTCTCCTATTTGTGTAAAGTGTTGGTGGTGACAGAACTATTTGGGAGGGTTGGTCGGTAATGGGGTAGATAAATGGTGTTTGTAGATCCTCTCTTTGGAGGAATGGATCTCATGAATCAAGATTGAAAGATCATGCAACTAGAATGAGTGCAAATGTCTCCAGCATGTCGTCTAAGTTCAAAAGGATTAGACAAATGTTGTACTCTGTGCTTTCCAAAACAAGCATCCTCCTGAGATATGAAACGATGGCTTTCACAGCACTGTTAATTTCTATCTCAGGCAAAACTTTTAAAATTGATTAACTGTTTATTATATATGCAGTTGTCAGGATTTAATTACCAGTTTATACTCAGACTTGATATGAAATTCCCTTATGCTGCTGTCATCAGTGAGCCTCCCCTGGTCAGACAGTCAGATTCTCTGTCTGCCTTTGACATTAGGCAGCCAGTATGAAAGGCTGATTGTAAAGAAGGGGGGTGGTTAATGTTGGGGAACGTAACACATCTAGACAACGAGAGGAGCACAAGACCCAGCTTACTTCCACAAACACACACACCCAGGCATGACCCTGCTAACTCTCTCCACACACACACACATATCCAGGCATGATGTTGCTGCCTCATTTTCCCTCTCTTTACACACACACACACACACACACACACACACACACACACACACACACACACACACACACACACACACACACACACTGTGGTTCATTTCCTATAAACATTGGCTTTGTAGTACTGCTGAATTCCTGTCATTCCCAGTTGTCCTGAGGGAGACCTAAACCTGAGCTCTCCACCAACATGTCCGCCAGCTGCTGTACACTTTTGACTGATGCATGCAGCACTACCACAGACCAATGAAAACCTGCTCGTGCTCTGTGGGGAATACCGTGTTGAATGGAGATTTTATTAATTGCACGTTGAGGACATGATGACTGTTGCTCTGATATCCTCTGTGATTGATTAATGAGGTGCTCAGGCACAAAGGGGCCAAGAACAAACGACTTAAATTGAAAACTTCACCAACCCAGCCGACCCAACAGCGCGTGCGAGTCACGTTTAGACTGGTCGTGTTCGGCCCAGCTCCATCTGAGCGTCTCAGAAGTTCACACAGACGTTTGGATCCAGTGCAGTTCTAGTTTAGATAGGTCCCCTTTAGACTTTTTTAAATAAGTTGGACCAGGAATGAGGCAGGACGTTTGTGAATCACCTGTGGGTTTGGGTTTTCGGGAAACAAGGCTAACGTGTGGGATGTCTGAGATATTAGTGTCTCATTATAAGCCATGTGCTGAGTTTGGTGAAGCCATACTTCCATGTTGAAACAGCAGCAATGGAAAAGCTCTTACACATTCGACACTGTATTTACAAACTCAGATGTAGTTCACTGAGAAATGGTCATCTTTTGTTTGTGTGAAATATGACATTACAATCAGGGCCTGGATATAGGCTTAGCTTTGATCAAAAGTAGGTAGACATGGACAAATACATTAATTAGCACCAGATGACATTTCCTGATTAAACTTTGATGTCACGAGAGATTGTATTATTCAAGCGTACACATACACACGCACATACAGAAGTTCAAAGTCCAGGCTAATGGGACTTAATAGAGACAGACTGCACTCAATCCACCCTTATTGCCATTTGTTAAGATGATGGTGCACAGGCCTCTTCTGAAAACCACCTCACCACACACACACCACAACATCCTGGCCTTGCTCATAATAAGCACAACACACACACACACACACACACACACACACACACACACACAAAACAACCTGGCCTTGCTCACAATAAGCACAACACACACACACACACACACACACACACACACACACACACACACACAAACAAACAACAACCTGGCCTTGCTTACAATGAGCTCAGTATAAAAACACATATAACCTCATTCTACTCACAGTGCAAACCAAACATACTTACAGACACACATTATTATAACAACCTGGCCCTTGTAATAGACACGTGTGCACGTATATATCTTGTTTTTTCTTGTTCTTGGGAAGAGTTATAACCTTCAGAGACTCATCTTACTGGAATAATTCCTTCATAGAAGAAAAACAAGCCTAGACTGTAAAGTGAGGTCTCACGTGGCTGTGCTGTTGCTCCTGTCTTGGTGCAGTTAGTCCTGAGACCTGGCTCATTCCAGCGTAATGCTCCTGTGATCCAGACAGTGCATGCAGCTACTTCAGGAGTATGTCACGGGACATGTCTGATGAATCTACAACATCTCAACCCATGGCTCGCTCTTCAAAGTACTGCTGTACGTCATCATGCTTGAAGCTATGAAGTTTCAAGTGTAGTGCCAAAAGAGAAAAGTAAACTTGGTGAGACATGAAGTTCGAATTCAAATTTTGTGGGTTTAAAGAAAGAGCACTGAGATTAGTGATGTTCAACTGTAAGGGTGGACTTGTATGTTTTTAGGTGTTTTATTTGCTAGCTGTGGAAAATAGAGAAGGGAAGCAAGACAAAACATGAGCTGCATGCCATGTACAACACACACGCACGCACACACACACATGCACACACACACACACACACACACACATACTCTCTTACATCAATCTCCATTATTTTCCTTTGATTTTATCGATGTCTCTGATTTGAGGAGCACAGTTGTGTTGTTTTTACTTGGTGAACCGTGGTCAGGATAAAAGTCCTTTATGACATTTCTGTGACCTTTTCATGTTGTTGGAATTTTTCATTCCTTTCGTAAACTAGAAGTCAGTCTTAGTGTAGAGCCAACAACAGAACGATGCTGACAGCGTATCTCAAGAGAAAATTAGCCACTTTCTATCTACGGTCTTGTGTACTTCTCCCATACTGAAAAAAACTTCCATCCTGGACAAGAAGTCTGTGGTGGAATTAAAGAAGGAATCAGAGTTCTCAGAGGTCAGTATGACATGGTCCCAAACACGCTTACCACATATGAGGAAAGTATTTGATTTTGAACCCATACAGATTGGTGGGGCCAGTCTTCTAAGTAATACTGCTATTAGTCCAGCAGTATTAGCACGAATGACCACACACATGGTCATCTCAGTCACTTACCACAGCTTTATTCCCTTGTTATTACACACTTCCCACCCAGACTTTTAGAAACATTTATTTATTAGAAACACCTTGTGCAGTTAGAGAATGTAATCATTATTTCTACCATTGTGGTTAAAACTGTGATGTTACTCTAGCACCTAATAAGTCAAAGCTGTAATGTAGGAGTCTCTGAAGTAGCTGAAGTGGTTGGTTTAAGTTCTGCTCTGTCTTGCACATCTGATAACGACTTGCCAGAATACATTTTAAAATATTTATTTGGTTGTTTTCTGAATTTACATTTGAGAGCCTGAGGAAGTGGTCAGAGTGGGAGGGGCTTTGGATGACCACACCTACAATTCTGGCTTTACTGCATTTAGAGTGTGGCCTTGGGACAGTCCTGCAGTTAAAGTGAGCCCACATTTTCCAAGATGTCAAACTACATATTTTTTTGTTTAAAAAAAAATGTCAGCATCATAAAAACAAGCCACCAACTATTCTACTTGTTTCGGTTTTCAAATTCCATCCCAAGAAATCTTTATGGGACTTGGTTCCATCATTTGGTTTAATGGCAAGCGAATATAAAAGATGGAAATGGAATCCGCTGAATTCCAAATGTGGAGTGTGGAGTTCTTTCTTCTTCTGGGTGGATTTGGGAGGTTGGTGTGCCCTGCAGCCTTCCGTGAATACACATTTATTCCACCTCACTCCGGATTTGATACTATGTGATCCCATGTTTCCATTTAATGGAGATTTAAAGGATCAAGAAATATTTCCTTTCCAACATTAGTCATGTCAGACACAATTTTCAGACACAAGTTTTTTGTACAGCTTTGCTTTGCTGTGCATGTATGTGATATTTCTATGAGAAATCAGAAAAAAAAGTGACGGCAGAATTCCACTATCACTTGAAGTTTTTGATTATAAATCATTTAATATCAGTTCCCTGTATATCACGTACAGCGTCATTTAAATATACATGTGTGTAATGTTTTTCCCAGTCTTCTATCCCTCTGTGCCGGGAACGTGCAATGTGCGTGCATGTCCACACCCTTGTTGTGCGAGGGAAGCTGGCTCTGGATAATGGCACAGTGGTTAAATGGGCTGTGAAACATACGCTCTGGGTACATACACACACACACACACACACACACACACACACACACACTGCCCAGATCATGGAGTGTGACTCCTCCTCCACATGCTGCTGGAGCCTTCTGACCTCTGACCATTGCTCCTACTCTCTCTCTCTTCCCTTCAGGCCTGAGACCAGAATGGTACAGGCTTTATAGCAAACCATGTCAGGCTAACTGGACCATACAGTTACATGTAGTAATTTATTAATGCCAGTTGCATGGTTGTACTGTTACTGATATTTTACTTCTTTATATTCTACTACTTTATATTCTACTACTTCTAAAAAAAAAACACTTTAGCCAAAACCAAAAAGTGCTAGCTCTTTACCAAATGTACAAGTCTGGTGGAAGCAACAGACTTTCAGATGCATCAGAAAAAAGACTGATTACAATTCAAATTTTTTGAAAAATCGATCCAAAAATAGAGTTAGATTGAAAGGGTGATGAATGGGAGCCGTCACTGGATGTGTGGTAGGCTTTACTGACACACAAAGGATGGATTAGTCTGGCTTTCTTCACGAGTGATGGATAATGTGACAGATCAGATAAATAAAAACCACAGGGTGCTGGAGATTTGATGATTATTTGGGCAGATGTCGACCACAATACATATAAAACACTGTTGGGTAACAGAAGGACTTGGTTTGGGTTTATATAGTCCACAAGACGAACAATCATCTTTCATGCCCAAGTTAAACTGGTTGTCTTGATTAGTCTGTGGTTCTCCAAGGTTTTGAGAACCTTGTGCCCTGTAAGGCATTGTGTGTTCTTGCGTGCCAGCCATGGAGACTGCTTCTTGAACTCGAGTCAGGTGCATGGAACGCGGTGTACGTCCCTTGAGATCCCAGGGGGCTGTGTTTGAGAAGCAGCTGGACCGATCCGAATCACCAGTCTCGAGGCGAGAGCGAAAGTCGTGTGACCAGCAGTCGTGGAGAGGCGATTTCAGTTCTGATGTTCCCCGGGGGAAGAGCAGTGATACAGGAGAGCGTTGCTGTGTTTTCAAAGACGCGGCTCTGTGGCAATGCTTGGTGCTGGAAGTGGAGGGGGCCAACTGGACGGCCTCCTGATTGCGCTTTTGAACGGAGGCTCTGCGCATCACTGCTCGTCCAGCGGCGCGTCTTTGTCCTCTCCTGACTCCCGGCTGCCATACGGGTTATGACTGAGCTGCCATACAGGGATAAGGTCACGCCTAGCATTTTGCGAGCCAGCCATGTGTGTGAGTACGTGCAATAGGCAAAGAGAGAAAGTTTGTGCGTGTCTGTCTGTCTGTGTTTGTGCGTGTGTGTGTATAAGACAGATGTATTGGGTTGGATTGTACAAGAGCAGGACTCGTTTTCTGCTAATGTGTGATAGGATGCTGTTTCTAAAGAGATCAATAGACGCAGTGCTGTTTGGTTTATTTTATTAAAGGTAAATGGTGTTCTGCTGGATTTGTATTTTACACTGTTCGCGTCTATATGTGTGTAACATATGAGGGAACATGTCTATGTCCATCATATTTGGTTGGTGAATGGTTGTGCAGAGCTGTGTGCTCGTGCGCACCATGACCAGTGCACAGAGGGTTGGGAACCACTTGCAACCCCATGACCATTCTCTCTTCAGGAGTGATTTGATTAATGAGCTTTCAGGGACTAATGAAAGCATGTGAAGAGGGGGAAGGATTTCAGTGTGACGCAGAGTTGGCAGGAAGCAGACCGGGTGGCGGCCTCCCTCCAAACTCCACCACATAGGGCCTTTTTCTTTCATTCCTCCTGCCCCCTCTCTCCCTCCCTCCCTCCTGCCCCCCTCCCTCGCCTCCATACTTTTTCCACGTTTGACCTGCAGTTACTCATTGCCTCTTGTAATGATTGGCATTGTCCTTGCGGTCTACTTCGCTCATCATCACGTCTGACTTTAGGCGAACGGCTCTTGGATGTAGCAATATGCAGAAGTGCAAATAGCTCAGAGGGCCAAGTGGAAAAATGAGCGCTAACGGGGAGGAGGTGAGCTAGCCGAGGCACTGAGGCACCGAGGCACTATCCCTGCACACCGAGATTAGGGAGGCTCCCAGCTTTCAGTACACAGTCCAGTACATATCAGATGTTATTCACTGGAAAGAGAGACAGACGTCATGGCACTCAAAAAAAAAAAAAAAAAAAGGTGTGTGTGTGTGTGTGTCTGTGCACGCATGCTCTGTATCTGCACAGAGGCATGTTTCTCATTATTCAGGGTCTGTGTGTGTTTAATTGTCTGGCCATAGTTTTGTCCTAGGAGATGAGTACAAAGGGGAGGAGGATGGTAGAGGCTCCAGCATGTCTTCTGTTCTCTGGATCTCCTCGACATGCTGCCTCGCTTCCACTATTTCCCGTTTCGTCTCTCTTTCTCTTCTTCCACCAGACTGCAACGTAGACATGTTCCATTTGAATAATGTGACCTTTGAGGCTATAACACTTTGCGCATCTCTTTGATGGTGGTACTCCATAAATAGCAGGATTCAGTCCAGCACAAGCCAAAGCTCAGTTCTTGCACACTCTCTTGAGTAATAGATTGCAGGATCAAGAGAGAGGCTGATCTGTAAGTGTGGTTTTTGGGCCTTTGTTGATATATTGGAAAAATGGGGATCGGGGGTGGGAGTCGATTGGGCTCAGAATCAAAGATGAGGTGGGTGGTGTAATTGGTACAGATTGTGAGTTTTGGCACCACGCAGCTATCATTGGGCATAAGAAGGGCAGCATATGGACCTCTTAGCAAGAGCTCACCGCACACCCCCACCCTACCCCTGCCCCTCCTACTCGCGGCCTTTACTCCACAGACTTTCCCTGCTCCCCTAAAGACATGCGAGTGTGAAGGCTACGCCAGAAACCACAGGCCCAGCGCTGGTGCCAGGGCCCGAACTGCGACCCAGACGAATGCTTGGGGGCAAAGACGTGACTCAAGATGAAGAAGCTGTGCATCAAAAGAGATGCACCCATCAGGGCGGGATGCATGGGCAGGAAATGGACTTTGCCGTAATGCCAAAATGAATGAATAAGATAATGCAGAATGACTTGCTTGTTAGTTGTTTTTTTCACTTTGCCACAGCTTTATGTGGGTGCAGGAGAATTTGGTTAGGAAAAAAAAGACTAAAAATTGAAGGTAAATATGTTGAAATGGGTCCTCCATCAGGGCAAACCTCTTGTGTGTTTTCTGGTGGGTGTACCCTGTGATGGGTCTGTTTCTGCACTGGTCAACAGACGGGCTCCTGATCTGGCCGTGGAGTGTAAACACTCGCACAACCAGGACAGGATGATCCATCCTAGATCACACAAAACGGATCTAGCTGGCAACCCCCATGTAGCGGGAGGCCTCACCCAGGTCGGGAGGAGTGCCCCGCAAAGGCCGGACCTGGTATGAAACTGCCCCAACTATCACATGGGAGGCAGGGCCAGAAGCTATCTAGACACCAGCCAACACACTTCCATAGCAAAAATAGGAACAGGGAACTTGATATATAATGGATACATTAACATTTTGTCTTGATCAGTTGGTGGGTTTAAGATTGTTTGGGATCATTTTGCTCGAAATATTAGCGCGCAGGGTCCAGTGATGTCCGGATGGCTGGAGTTGGAGGAAGGTTTCCAGTGTTGAAAGAAAGGTGTGGAGGTACATCTGAGGAGCATTGGCTGAATGTTTGGATGTCTGGATGGTAAAAAGAGGGAAAATGACTCATGTAAAGGCGAAAATTGTAGCTTCCACAACATTCTGGCAAAGTAAAACAGCCTTTGAAGAGTGAGTGGCATTTTAAACAGTTGTGATATACACTACACATTACAGCAATTTAAAGCACTGGGTAATGTTCTAATGTTTTTTTTTTTTTTTTTCAGTATTATGGAAATTTAAGCGAGGAGTATGGAGTCTTAAGTCCTGAGGTTTAGTAAGTTCTGCCCTAATATGTCAGCTTTTGGTTTGGTAATTAGCTGACAAGTTGAATCAGGAAGTGTTACGCTGGGGGAAATCCCCTACACTCCAGAGTGCTCTGGTCCTCTGGGGCTGGCGGTCCTGATGCAACACAAATGAATGCAGCACACCCAACCAGTGGAGGTTTACGGGAAATGTCCTCTTTAAGAGTGCTGCTATATCAAAATGGAAAGCATCTATTCAATACTGACATAGCGAAGTTATATGGATATTTTACAGGAGTTAAAATAGTTATTTACACTGTAATCATAAGATACATCTAAGTGTTTAATAGTGGAAGACTGAGAGCTGGAGGCCAAGAGCCTGAAGGAGAGACTGGCTTCTGAGATTCATGTCTGCTTCACAAATCGTGTCTACAGCTCAAACAGCTTCTGCCTGCGGAGAACCTCCCATTCAAATATGACTGCAGGGTTCTGAGATTCACTTTGTTATTCAAGCTGAATAATACTACACTACAGTCTCTTCACCCTCCTCACCAGAGTCTCAGTAGTGAAAGCAGCAGCAAATGCTGCTCATCCAGCAAATATCTCTCCCTTTGTCACACACAGACATTATACAATAGCATATCTCTCTCTCTCTCTCTCTCTCTCTCTATTTCTCTCTCTCTCTCTCTCATATGCAGTAGTATCTTATCCAGGAGTATCTCTCTCTGTCATACGCAGAAGCAGCTCTCTCTCATACACAGGCGTATAAAATAGTATCTCTCTCTGTGTTATACACAGTTGTAAACAGTAGTATGTCTCTCTTGCTCTCTTTCTCTGACTTACACAGCAGCAGCACACTCTCCTTCTGTCACACACAGGTGAATACAGCAGAATCTCTCTCATCTGTTCTGCTTGCAAACATTTAGTGACCAGTAGCATCTAGTGTTGCGGTTTCTTTGAACATTGTATTTTTTTTTTTTTTTTGCTTGGTGTAATTTCACTCCTCCTGTGCTGTAATTTCACTCCTCCACTGTGTTTCTGACAGCATGGCTACATGCCCACAGTAGGAGGGGGCGTGTTTTCCTCCCTCCCTCTTCCCCAGCACCGCCCCCTCCTTGTCTACAGCCTGGAGATCCGCCGATTCCCAATGGACACAGATATCCGTTTCTCTCCCAAACACAACCGCAAGGAGGAGGGACGCTCCCTCCAGGAAAGAGCGGCTTCTAATCCGGCGTCAGTGGAGCGTGCGGCCTTATCACATATCAAAGAGAGCGTGGGATTAGGCCTGTGTGCGTGTGAGAATAGAGGGCAGGGCTGACTGGCCAGCTGTGGCTGAGCCAAGCAGGCAGCTTTAGGGAGGAGGATCTGCACTACAGCAGGAAGCCTGTGAGACAGTGGCAGGGCGCAGAAAGCCAACAGACACCCATGTGTTCGTGTTACATATACACACGCATGCAAATTCACTGATATGCAAATGCAGACTATACAGTGCAGACTGTACTGGGATACTGAGTTTACTAGATACATCTACTCTACAGACTACTGTTGCTGCTTTGGTCAAGTGTGCGGATGTTAACTGACTGATGCTAATCTCGTCTTGATCTTTTGCACAGTTTTCATATTTATAGTGGCCTCTTTTCATATTCTACTGTTAAGCGGAAGGGCAGGTCATGTCTGAGTATTTTATGTATGTTTACATAAATTATTACATGTCAGTTTATTCTGTATTCATACATACTTGCATAAACTTTGTTGTACATTCAGAAGATGGATGTACATTAAAGCATCCAGCTAACACCTGTGCTTTGGTCAAAACCAGGACACTCATGATATGGGGCCAGTAAAAGCATAGAAGATCAACTGAGTTCAGAACACTGTAACAGTACCAGGGATAGTGGATCGCTATGTTCACATTTACAGTCCACTGTGAATGTAAGGCAGAATCTGTTAGGTAAAAATATAGTGTAGGTGTATCTATTAAAGTTAGCATTTGGTGTTTGCAGTGAACGCACTAACCTTCCAGATGCATGTGTTTTGGTACACAAACAGATCACTCCTCCATGCATTTCCAGAAAAGCGACTACTGTAAGCTTATTCTCAGAAGACAAGTGGAGGCTATGAGCTTTTCCCCCTCTACCACACACACACACACACACACACACACACACCACAGAGGGGGCACATCTGGTGTGTCTTGGCCCAGTGGTGAACGCACTAACCTGTGGCTGATCTGTCATCAGTGCAAAGGTCATAGACAGTAAACACTCACAGATGAGTTTCGTGCCCTCCCAGCACATGCATGTGTGTGTGTGTTTGGGAACTAGATATACCATTTTGCAGTGCAGAACTGGGATGTGTGTTTATCACAGCATGATGCCATTAATAAAGTATTCCCAAAAATGTCAGTGTAAACAGGGGTTTCTGGACAGTCATGTCTGAATAGGGCTTAACTGGGAAATTCCTGTAACTTTCTTGTGTAAATGACTCTGTAAAAATGTGAATATTCTGGAGTCAAATAATGTCATCACCTACATAACATCACCTAAATCACAGTAGGATCCCTGTGTGTGTGTGTGTGTGTGTGTGTGTGTGTGTGGTGTAACATGCCTAGCTGAACGGTGCAGTCAGCAGGGTCCCCACAGCCTCGGCAGGAGACGCGAGCACCTGATAAATGGATTTTCGAGGGCCCCGTTTCTCCAGCCTTCTTCACACAGCCCTGGGTGGAGTCCTGCGTGCGCCTCATGGGCTGCTTTACCCCTGACGGATGGGGCAGCATGAAGGCGCAGGGGGCAAACGCTCAGATGCACGTTTACTTAGGAAAGACAAACGGAGCACTATGTCACGGGCCGTTCAGGCTTTAGAATGAATTAGCAGGAGGTGCGGTGTGTGTGGATGTAGGTGGAGCTACAGATACTGCATGTGAATATCCTTGTATCCCACACTACTGCTTCACAAGCAGTGTGATTACTGAACTACCTTTTTGGTTTTACATGCAATGTTTATATATTTTTGGGGTTTTGACTGTAACCAACAGTTATTAATGTATGCTTTTTTTTTTTATTACACTCGGTGAAAATGGGTGAAAAAATGTAGCTTTTTTTTATACGTCGTTAATGTGCAAAAAGAAAAACTTTTGTCAGGATCTAATTTCCACAAGATGCTTCACAAACATAGCTCTTTTTCAGACAGACAGAGAGAGAGAGAGAGAGAGAGAGAGAGAGAGAGAGACAGCAAGGACCCAATTTGGAGGCTTCCTGTTTCTAATGATATATATGATTGTGGTTTGGGTTCGGACTTCATTTGAGGGCGCAGAACAAGTGAAGGGGGGAAGTCCACATGAAGGGCCTTTGCCTAAATTACATGTTGAAAGAAACAAATAAGGCGAACCTTCAGCATGTAGGCCACATTGTCCCTGTTTTGGAGGCGTATCATGATACATAGGAATAGCACTAAAGTATGTAATGAGTATCTTCTCAACTCGACACATGTCCGCTGCTGAACACTCATCTAAACTTGTAACTATAAGCCACAGAAGAAAGACTCTCCTTCTGCAACTCTCTCTCTCTCTCTCACTCTCAAAGGTGACCTACATTAAGAACATCCAGCCTGCAACAATTAATCTTTCAAAATGCTTCTTAAGGCAGTGAAATTAATGTGTGCCCCCAGCTCATTTACCTCGGTCTGATGTGGCAGCGTTGGGTTTCCATGACGCAGTCTCTCTCTGCTGGCCCGAACATGGCTTGTCTGTCTGCTGCTGCCAGAAGTCCTCCAGGCTTTCCCTGCTCTGCAATTAACCAATTACCACGAATTAACCTTCTCCCACTTTAAAGGACGACTCTTTAGTTGAAGCTCCTCTTTTCTCCATCTCTCTCCACCCCCTCCCCTCCCCTCTTCGTCCTCCTTCCATCTCAGCCCCTTATGACAGTCTACAATCTAGTTTTCCTACAACTGCCGTAACGCTCAGCCTTAGCCAGTAGGGTGAAGAGAGAGGACAGAGCGACTGAGTTAATAGTTGGGCTTTGTTTCCTTCCAAACAGATGGCCAGAGCTGGGCGTCTCAGTGCTGGGCCACGGGGTCCTTGGACGGTGTGCGGTAGTCCTGAAGCGTGGTGTGGGGTTCATGATTGGAATATATGGCTCAGACAGTGAGCTCTGGGCAGTAGGAAGGCTCATCAGGATAATGTAAACGTTCACCTAACATGGAGTTTCTATTTCAAAGGATGCCCAGGCTACGTCTCCACGGCTCACCGCCCCCTGCACTGCTGCGCCTGGGCCCCCTAAGCAGCAACAGTGTACATGACTGCAGAGAAGCGAAACAGAACATTTCCATCCATCACAGTTCCACTGGACCGAGACCTGAACACTTGTGTATCTGATGCAGGCTTTCTTGCTTTTAGAACATATTTGATGAGAGAGAATGAACTCTTTCAAGGATAATCATAGACTTATGTGCAAAATTAAATTATGTGCAAGTGCTCTGTTTATTTTTAACATGTAGTTGTCGAGCAGCAAACCTGTTTACCGGCAGATAAAATCTTATCACATAAAGTGAAACTGAAAAATTGCTGAAAAAATGGAAACTCGGTAACTTTACATGTGACGGCAAGTCCACAAACCTTCAGCGGCTTGCATCACAGGTTCTTGGTTTCTGTGCCAGCAAGTTTACCAAGCCAGAACAGCACCGAAGCTGACATTATAGCTCTGGTATAGGTCTAAGTATCAAATGAATGGAAAAGTATGGTATGGGTCCAAGTAGCAAATAAATTATATGAGTGGGTTTTAACACCTAAGAGTTAGACATGTTTTTTTCCACTTGTATGAGCTGATTACTGTACTATGTAATGATTAAGATAAATTATTTTGAGTTTGGAGAATGTTAGGCTAATATGAGGGGACTTATTGAGACTTGATTGCGTTTACATATCAGAACCTTTCAAGCCTCATCACCAAGCGGATGGTTTTGTTCCAGTGAAGTTCAGTGCACATTCTCTTTGTGATCGTGTCAAACACCAAGCCCCTTGTTGCTAAGCCAAGCTCAGAGGAAAACAAAACACAGAATCTCATCGCTGCTATTTCTGAAGCCAAATCACCTAAAATGGTGTGTCATATTTGGCTCCATTCAATATAGATACATTTCAACACGATCACATTTCTTTTAACCATGTTAGCTACTGCTGCTAAAGTCGAACCATGTTCTAGACTCTTCTAGAAAGGAAAGACTGTTACTGCTGAAACCTGAAAGCCACTGCACAACAGGTGGGACGGTTTAAGCATTTTTGAATGTTTGTATACATCCACCCTCTCTTGTATGTGCATTGGCTGAGATCTGCTTTCTTTAGAAAACTGCATTGTCAAGTCGAGATATATATACTAAATCCTCTAAAATGGAGAGGAAACAAATCAAACAGGTAATAGGACTCCACTTGCTGATATTTTACTCTTCTGAAGCATCTGTCACACTTCCAGCATGCTTTTGACTGTCATTCTGTATTTTTAATACACTCCCTTGTGACTACAGCACAAAAGTGCTGAAAGCGGTGGAACTCTGAATAAGTACAGTGCCCTTTTGTAAAGCAGTGTGTGGGAGAGTTAGTGTGGGTGTGAAATGTCTGCTCGCTCACACACTGAGTTACATCCTTCTGCTTGAGCACTCCTGCCGCTCCATGCAGGTTGAAATCCAGAGGTTGGAATGTTGGCAGAACTTTCACCATCTTCTCTGGGTGGCCACCAACGGCTGCTGAAAAATGCCCATAAAAGTGTCTGAGTGTGCGCACACACGGCGTTGTCTCTGCTGTTACGAAGCTCGGAGTCTAGGTGGGCTGAAAGGACCTAAACGAAAGCACTCTTTTCCTGTCTCTCTCAGCAGGCGGCCATGTTTTAAAAGCCTCTTCCCCTAAACCATTATGTCAAAGTGCTGATTATGCATTGGTTGGCCGGTCTCTCTACTGATAACTAATTAGGTTCCAAAAACGCTGGATCCATGTTGTGCTCCAATTAAAACCATTTGTTTTTTACCCTCGTGCTATGGAATGCCTATCCCAACATGTAGGGGCAGAGGCCTTATGGCTGAAGGGCCAAACACAGAACAGCAAGGTTACTACGATTTCCCATAACTGGGCTGATGAGAATAGCGAGGGGGAGATGAGGCGAAGAACTGAAAATGAACAAGAAACACACATCTAATGCCAGACGCTTTCACCAAGCACTGCAGTGTGAAATATGCACTTTTTGACCAAAATAAGCACACTGTGCACTCACAACTGCAGATGGTTTTTTTTCTGTAACGTTGTCAGTGGAGTTATACGGAGTATTGCTATACATGTCCATTTAATTTACAGAAAAAATATAAAGAATTTCACTTGGAAAGATCCAGAAACATCTGGTGTATGTTGTCATTTTGACTTTCTTTGTTGTTTTTTTTTAACCCAGAGTGTATTAGACAATGACCTGAGATGACTTGACATCCAGGCCTTTGTTCCCACCCTATGACGTGCTGCAGGGACAAGTTCTGCTCTCCATGGCCCTGAACTGAATTAAATGGTTTAAAGATGAATGAATTAATGTACTAAACAGTGTAGTAGTATTCTTTTATCACAATCATAAAAGCTAAAATTAAAACCTGAATAAATCAAACGTCTCCTCGCTCTCTGATATTAGCTTTTCCTAGTTTGGGTTTGGTAAATAATTGCATATGCCTGTCTGCAATCATCACCATCTCCAACTCCAACATTTCCTCTAAAACTTTGACCCACCCCACTTTTAGATGTACAAGTCAGGGTGGCACCTCACGCTGTCGTGCTGGGAGTTAACACTTCTTAGACACCTGGCCAGGGTTTTGCTTAACGGCATGAAAGTCCCGATGTAGAGCTCCTACCAGTGTGCCACAGGATCTCATGCTAGAATGTTTTTTTGATTGTATTTTCAAATTCTTACCTCCTTCACCTCCTTCAGGAAACACTTCACCCCTACAGGACCAAAGGCCTAGATTAAACAAACAAACAAAAACTGTAGAGTGTCAAACTTTATGTACTTCAGTCATGACAATCTGCTGCTCCTGTACATTTTTCTCCAAATGTATAATTAATTTAATTTCGACATCTTCAATTGGCTAATTCTGGATAACAGATCATGCATGTGACCGCATGTGAGAGAAGTTTGCTAGAGCTTTCTCTGCATGCACTTGAATTAGCTAACCATATCGTTATAACACTACATGAGATGTTGTTTCTACATGAACAACCCCAGTCATAAGAAGTATTATGTCAGAATTAGCAAAATAAATATAGACATCAACAGATTAGCTATCTGACAAACAGTTTTGAGTAATGTTTACTCTAATTTTCTCTGTCAACATCCTAAATCCATATAAGATGTTCTGTCAGCGTTTGAAATTAATCATTGTGTAACTTGTCAGGCTAATGTTGTCTTACATGATCAAGCACACTGCAGGTTTGTTGTACAGTCCATGGATAAAACACAAGAAAAATAAACTTACCAGATGACCAGCATGTTGGCTTGTATTTGCTGTGCTCACAGCGATAAGTAGATGGAACAGTGTTGGGCTTCAGTACACGTTTTGTGCCAAAATCCATCTTTTTTTTTATCAGCATTTTCAAAGCAGTCCTCTGTACAATGGGTACAGCAAACCAGTTTTCTCTGGAGATTTTGCTAGGACAGTCTGATTTTTCAAACTGCATACCCATTTTTCTCTGGTTTTCAGATGCTTTAGAAATACACAAAGAATTTCTCCTTTTGCAACTTTCAGAACACACCTGCACTTGTTTAGAAAACACTGACGTTTAGCTTTTCAAAATGACACGTACTACATCTTGTTTCTCCTCTTATACCCCTTGCATTACTATAGCATGAAGCTACTTATATGGAAAACTCAATCCCACAAGTTGATGGGATTGGTTCCTTAGGTTTGTGACATATGAAACTGGCTGTCTGAATACATGTTTGTGAGACCATCATTGATACACTGCAAAAGAGAAACACTTAGCAATGGGGCTGAATGTTCATTTTGCTCATTATTTGGATTTTAGCTTACACAAATAGAACATGGACATGTCAACAAGGTTAAAAACCTCACTGGAGTGTTAGGTGCTCAAAACAAAACAAAAAAACATGAACAAACAAAAGAAATAAGATGTTTAGATTCTCTGCCCTACAGGAGCAAAACCTAAAAAGTCTATACACCGAACTGTGCTAATGTATCCACGTACTGTTGTATTTGTTATAGGTGGATGTTGTAACATATCACCTATAACCAAATGGTAACTGTCACGCTTTCACCTGCCTTAGCGTCGTGGTCTCCCTGACAACTCACTCCATTCCAATCCTGTTCGCGTTTTAGTTTCACAGTCCTTAGTCACACCTGTTTCCCGTTTTCGGTTAATTACGTTTGGTCTCCGGCTGTTTTAGTTCTCATTGCTGGTTATTGTTGGTGTGTGTGAATGTCCGTAGATGTCTATGATCGCCAGTCTATTCTCGTGAGTACCCGTGTTCTGTTTAATGTCATGTCCTATTAGTCTGGTTGTTCGTTGCTCTGTTTTCCTGTCATCATGCTACGTTCCGGTTATTCGACTCTGGACTGCCCATATGACTACGATCTTGGATTTGCCCCTAATTAATCTCGCTCCTCTCATCGTTTGCGTCCGCATCTCCATCTCTTGGCGTTACACAAATTTAGCTAGTACAAAATTGGTGTCAGATATTGTAAAGTGAATCAGAGTTTGTTCCTTATGTAATAGGTATAAACTATATATCCGAATTTTCTAACCAACACAGCATATTAATATTAAACACGAAATGTATAATACCTAATAATTCCAAGGTCTATAGGAATATATTTACCATTCCTTGTTTACCTGATTATTATTAAAAATATTCTCCCAAAAGCATCATAACAGGTTATATTTAAATGGTTGAATAAGTATTAAACTGAAATCTCTCACTTAATGTGACCTTAACACTCTAGTGATTTAGTGTAACAGGACCAATTTAGTAGTATACTAGAATAAACTTAGTATTTGTAGCATTGCACTGTTTTACACTAGTATTTCTACTTTTCTAGTAGTACTTCTAACAGGAACTTTCCTTTCTTATGGGCTGAAAATAATTTCTTGCCTGTTAACTATACATCCATTATTGGTAATGGTTCAGAACAGACTGTAGCTCTTTTGTACTCTGCAAGTCACTGTGTGGGTTTTTTTTTTTTTTTTTTGCGTTTGTCCATACATTTACAGCTAATGACGGAAGATGTTTGACTCCAATCGTGCACTCCAGTGTTATTCTAATGAGAGTAAAAAAAATACATGGGGTATAAAAACATTTTAAATTTAAAGTCCATAAAATGCTCATCACGGAAAGAGAAAAAATAAATCTCTCATTAGCTCAACGTCCAAGAAATGAGCAATCAGCAAGTGTTTGGACTGAAAACAGAGATGACTGCAGCTCCTTCTGTCTGTTTGCTTGACCCCATTATCTCTCTCCTCCTCCTCCCTTGAATAAGTCTTCCCGTCTCCTTCATTCTCTTCTTCTCCCCAATGACCCACTCACCTTCTTTCTCATGTCATGTTTTTTTTTTTTTAGGATGTCAGACCAAATAAAGGACTTGCTAAAAGCCGGTCCTGTCGTGGGTAATCAGCCAGACTGCAGTATGGAAGGCACAGCAACACTGTAATGCTATGCTTCTCTCTCAGCTGTCATTCATGTGATGAAAGCGAGCCCATAAAGCAGCCTTAAGCACATGGCAGTAAAATGTCCATTACAGGAGCTGTGATAGAACCATGGGATATACTTTTTTTTTTTTTTTTTTTTTAATAAACATGTGCACACACACACACAACTCTTTCCATGCCCACTTGTTTCTTAGCTAAAATTAACTGAAACTCCAGGGAGCTAATAGGAACTGAAAGAAAAGTGGTAATAGAGTGAATTCGGTGGAGAAGCAATGGGAACCGAACTACTTTGCACTTAATAACTCTTCGTACAGAGAGTGGACATGCCTGGTGAGCTATTGCAGGCTTGCTCCCTGATTACTTCTGTTCTCCACCATGCCCCGGTCAGCCTGCAGTTTCTAGGGCTCTTCAGTTCCTCTCGGGGAGTAATCTTGGTTTGACAACAAGCTGCAGAGATCAGGTAAGTGGTCCCCACGTGTGGACTGAAGCCAAGAGGCCTGTGTGAAGATAAGATGGAGTCAAGGGCATTATACACACGGAACCCTAGCAGGGGAACGACTGGCCTGCGGATCATGATTTTGGCTCCAATCCACACGCTGGACCAAGGCGGCACCGAACTGTGATTTGACCCCATTTTAATAAACGGTGAACAGAACGACTCACTAAGGACAATGAGCTCAGACGTGGACGTCTGTTATCTCCAGACATCACGTCCTGAGCGAATGTCTCTTACTCGCGCCAGCTGTGATAGGGATCTGGGCTCTGGTTGTACCACCAGAGCTGCTGGATGGTGGCCGCTATGCTGTCGGTCTATCTCAGGATACAAGGGTTCTGGTGAACGAGGAGTTGCTGGTCAGAATCCTCACTGGAGGGCTGAGGTATCTGCACCCTGCAGTGCTCAGTGCTGTAAATTCACACTACCTCATTTCCCGCCCATTTGGAGTGGTGTACCCAGGATTTTAGACATGGGGTGCTGCCGGGAGGTGCATTAAAGGCAAGCGTTATCTAATTATATGTGGAATAAAGTTGTGTGCAAAATATCTGATTTGTATCTTGTTGCAAGATGAATACTCCCATAACATTATTGTATTGCATTGACTACTGTGTTAGCTCTACAGCACTTTTTGTTAATAGCTTTACTCTTGTTCCTCTATCTCTCCACTACACTCGCCTCTGCTTCTGTTCCTCTCTTCTGCCGTATCTTCTTGTTTTTCATATCTGGACTGGACTGTCTTGCTCTTGTACTTCTTCTCCAACTACTAAATAAATTACAAAGTTAGCTACCTAAAATAGCTATCTAACAGTTATCTAGGTGACATTTAGACAAGTAATTCGCTAGCATATTGATGTCTAGATTAAAAAAAATGTATTAGGATTTTTGATGGCTAATATTCACAATTTGATTGGCAAAGTTCCCTCTAACCCAGAGATATATTTATCCTAAATTACCTAGCTTTAGCTAACTAGCATGCATTTACAGACCAATGATTTTTCTGAAACTGACTCTGGCTAGCTGCCTAACTACGTCTGTAGTTATTATTGTGCACCTTTTTAAAGTTCAAGTTCAAAAAGCAAATTAATATCTAATTGGTGAATCCAAATTAGGCTACACCTGCCACTGTCCATTTACAAATGATCCTGAATTATAGCTCACATTTTATAGCTATTGATTCGTGTATCAGGCGAATCACATGAACGAGGACTAATCTGGACATAGTCTTCTTAAACAGTAGTGCTGATACCTCTGGTAATGTTCATAGGTTTGACAAACATGGGAATAAATCCTTTTGTTAATATTTTCAGTGCACTGGCACACCCAAGTTTGAATCTGAAGGTCATATCAGTTGAACGCAACAACAGCATTCTTGCCTTAGTACTACACTGTGAAGTTGGAGTTGTGGTGGTAAGACTTTTGTCACCCGTGTAACCCTTGCACATATTAAAAATAGTACTGTAAAAATAGTTGTGATCATGGCCTTAATGTGTTAGTGATATATATTATTTACATGACTATGCCCAGTTTCATATACGAGAACACGCTTCATACAGGCTTCATACACGTTTCTTACCTCCTATTTGACGCATGTAGATCATAGATCACAGAATACTATTATATACCATGTATGCAAGTTCTATAGCACATTTCTTATAAATGTATTGCCATATGGCATATGTGGGTGTTTACAGGCGGGTACAGTTGTAATAGAACACTGTTGCACATGCTTTTTTCTGACTGAAAAGTTAAATAACGTTGTATGTGAACCCTTGATGATCATTGTGCTTAGCCTGAAGTGAAAACGGTAATGGAGCGGCAGTTCAGAAGGTCTTAAAATCTTTGACTTCTCACTTTACCTTTTACATCTTGAGATGACTGCTCATCATTTCTTCTTATATTTTAGGGTAACATAAAGCTCTCTGAAAATACCCTGCCATTCTGACTGACCTCGTGCTGTTTCGGCAGTAGCAGTTCTGCTAATCGCGAAGAGTTCAAGATCACTGGCACTGTATCATTCTTTGGAATGAGTAGAAGTTATTCAAACAATACCTGTAAGTGTGTATTCAGGCAGCAATCTAAGGACAGTCTTTCGCACAATGAGAAAATCTGGAATTCTATGGAAATCTGAAATTTAAAATGAGGGAGATTTTTCTAGATGCCAAAACATTGTCAAAAGCACCTCAAGGACATCATTTTCTGCAACCACATGCTAGTGCACACTGCTGACAGGCCTAAGTGAGGCCTGCACTTTACGTCAGAACTACTATAATGTCCCTTGTGAGCATTCATCTTCCACAGAGTTTGCACACCCAGTCAGCACAGACATATTTCTGTCAGTGCCTGCAATGAAGCTGAAAATTCCAGGGACTTAATTTGGCATCTGCATGTAAACCTGTTGCAGGAATATTATTTCATGACTCTGGATTAGGGTAAATACATGATTGGGTTGAAATCCTTCATCTCCTGAGCAAACTCCAGAGGTAGAGTTTGTTTTTTTATTTTTTTTTATTAGTCCTCACTGGCAGTCACTGTTTTGAACATTGGGGAAGCAGGGTTGGGTGGGGTGTTAATAAAAGCGATCTGAACTTCCAGTCCAGAGAGTAATGGTAAGGGTGGATGGACCCCGGCTCATTCATGCACTGCGGGGCTCCCAGCTCCAGGTCTGAGCTGGATGAAGAGCTGGATGAAGCTAGGAGTGGAGTCTGTGTAATATTTCTGAAGGTATCATGGGAGGTGGCAGGGGAAGACCTGCATGTCTTGATTTTCACAGGCTGTTCTTCATATGAAATGTGATTGGAATGTTCAGTTATGGTTACACACAGTTATCTTTAGTACTGATAGATGTTGTATTCTGTATATCAATGGTTAGATAATGTTCTTTTATTAATGAAATTCTAGAATATATTAAATATATCCTACATAAAAAACTAAATTTGAGTTAAGCTTCTTTGTCATGAATGACATCTCTGTCTTTCTTCCTACTAATCTGGTTCAGGAACTATTTCCGTGACGACCACTGTGTTTGTGTACTCATGGAAACTGTGGCGCAATGAGACGAATATTTGCTGACAATGCCAATACCCATGTGCCATAGCATCAGTAAAGGAAACGGCAATCCACCTTCCACCTCCTCCATCTCCTTTTCTACCTCTCCAATCAAAGTGAGCTCCTTCTGACACTGCAGGTGATTACAAACCATAACCCAATACTTCACTGTCGCTAAGCATTCGGATTAGTTCTGCCGCTCAATCCAGACGACCCACTTGTGCTACAAGGAACCAATCATGTCACAGAAAAGACTCAGATAGGAGCGGTTCTGCATTCTATGCACTGATTTAAGGGGCCCCATGGACTTTCAGTGCAATCAGGGCTGCAAGGGTGGCCTCGGGGGCTAGATGGCAGTGGGCTGTGGGTCGGCACCTTTGAAGATCCTCTCAGATCTGGTTGTGGGTTCATGCTGATGTGGGCTTTGATCCAGGTGCTCCTGATCCTTCATCTAAAAGCGCTTGTGTTTCTGGCAAAATAGCCAATCATGTTGCTGAAAGGGGATTCAAAGAGTTCTCTCAGCATGTCTGTCCATTCACTTAATACGAAGGGTAACAGCTGATATTTTCCCAATACAAATTACAAATACAAGATACAAATTACAGATTTCCTTTTTTTTCCCCATTTCCCTTTTCTCAACTGGGGAAAGGCATGGAGTTTGAACAGTTTTGAACAAAATTTGGTGTGTCTAATGACTTGGCAGTGCCCTAAATCAACCATTGATTTTTGTAGAATTGCAGTACTTAAGAAAAAAAATGAGAAAAGGATTTTAAGATTGCTAGATTAATTTCCACACAACTTCCCAGCTCACCTAGCTTCAGATATGTGCTCAGGGTAAAAGGGATGATAATAAATAAAACGATCAATGTAGGGCAGGAAGACTTTCATTAACCAGCAAACTGAATCTTTAGCAGAGGGATTTTTCTGGCGATCGTGCACAGACTATAGATCAATCTGAATATCCTCTTGTTCTATTGTTGAACAAATGGTTATGGAGTAGGGAAGGTGCTGAGAAATGGAAAAGTTGAACCTACGCTTAGACGCTGACCTTTGACCTTTGGTCAACTTACCCAAAGTGTACACAGTAACAGGTGGGTGATGTTTACTAACTATATACTTACAAAGTGCTTTCTGATTTATATGTGATTCATTTCTATTTAATAAACATTTGTGACAGTGTCTTATGAACGTGTCTTTATAATGCAATTCACACTGCAAATGTTTAATAATGTGAAAAGGTAAGACACCTGTTGGCATTGTAGCAATGCATCATGGCGGTGCGTTGAGAAGACAGGCTGCTTTAAACCTAGACAATATTGAAAATATTGAATGAGCCTTGGATGGGAGATTTGTCAGCCACTGCACCATGAATGGCATGTGAAGACATTAAACAAGGTCGATTCTGCTTACACCCAACAGCTCTCCATTGATTCACTCCCTTATCATGCCACCCACAGAGAATATAGACACACAGACCGACGTCAAAGGCTTTCCGTCTCAGATCCTAGTATGGCCTATGCTAATTCAGAGGCAAGACGAACATGAAGGTACTCTTAACCCTGTTGGGGGTGGAGGAGGCCAACACCTTTTTTTTTTTTTTTTTTTTTTTAGAAACAAATGTGTTACAAACCCCTTCAGATTTTCTCCAACATTTCTCTAATATTCTTTGCCTGTGAGGCTAGAAAGCTTGTTCCCCATTTTAACTCCAAGAGAATCAGTTTGCTAAAATGCATCTTTGCACAGATGGAATCATTAAACGTGTGTAGCGATGGCAGAAAGATGAACACACCTAGGATACTACAAACAAATGTAACAGGCAAAACAACTGAGAGAGAGAGAGAGAGAGAGAGAGGGAGGGAGAGAGAGAGGAAGAAAGAGATGGAGGAGGGGAGAAGTTTTCTGTCCAAGCAAAGGCTCTTCAGTATCTTCACCAAACTGAATTTTATAAGTTTTGCAATCTCAAAGCGCCAAAAACACTCTTATCTCTCCCTCTCCTCTTCTTATGCCTCCAAACCTTGTTGTTTTTTTGGTTTTTTTTGGAAAAAATATAATTATGCAGAAGTGGGCTATTATGAAGATGCACTTATGTGCAGAGGCCATGTCTGGCTTTCCGTTCTTTTTGCTGGTATTGATTTTCAGGAAATGGTACTCAGGGCAGATTACCTCAGTTTGCCAGCAGACTCTCTCATCGTCAGGATAATGTGAACTCGGAAGATCTGCTCGAGCTTTTCTCCCAACAATGAGGGTGAGCCAGCAACGAATCGTCTGCTTTTTGGCACAACTGTCTGCTCCTGCCACTGGCATATACCCGACATACCAGGCGCATTAGCAAATGTAGAGGCACCTAAATTCTAGTTTAATCTAGTTCCTTGGATGCACCGTAAACAAGTATCTCAGAAAATATTTGTTTTCCAGCATTTGTCTATCAGCATTTCATTGGAATACCAGGAGACATTTAATGTTTCATACTGTGTTTAAAGGTTTTCCATCTTGGCAAAACTTTTCCCAAAATCTCATGTGATATGACTGGATCAATATTCTGGGAGTGTTTCTCTAAGGACAGAGAGAACATAAGTATCTCAGTGCATCTTTCTGCTAAATGTGAAAACTCTGGTGATAAGATGACTTTCATTGCCTTATATGCATTGATGCATTTTAAATTAAACTGTGATATTTTTAAATTCAGGCAAGGTAAACAACGTTTTTTTTTTCTTTTCTATCAGACTCAGCCTTGTTTTTGAAGTCACATGATGCCCTCACCAGAGTTTGTCTGTCTTAAGTTCTTAAATATACATGAGTAGCTAAAAAAGACAAAGCTAATTTACAGAGCTAAAAGACAGAGCTAAGTCCTGATACTTATTCTAGGTCAAGATTTGTTCTAGATGCACTTGTGAATTTAAAATGCACTGTTGTCAATTCAGTGCAGTGAGCATGATATTGCACAGCCAGCATTTCTTACATTGTAATCTAAATTTCATTCAGATGTTCTTGTTTACTGTCACCATCATATAAGAAAAAATGTGTGTTTGTGTTTAATAAACCCTGTTATGATGGATTCATCCGTCTCTATCCTGGAGCAGAGATGTTTAAGGCATCATAACTCATTACTGTCCTGCTGGAGACTTTAACTTTCATTTCTTGCTGGTGTTTTTTAAAGTTCAGGCAAAAGCCTAATTTGCAAAACGTTTCCAAAAATGCTGATTTCCTTAAAATCGCAGGAATGGCTTTTTTTTCCTAGTGATTCTCAGCATAAGAAACCTCAAAATGACCTTTCACCTTTGCACAAAACAAGCATGGAGAATATCTCCAATGGAACACTGGGTGAACCCCTGAGCCGGAATGACCGCTGAGGGACCCCAATGTTTTATGCCCATGTGCTGATGGGACAAGGTCAGAGGTCAAACACAGCAGGGTCACAGCCATCCCCACTGGGAAAGAAAAGGGCAATGAAATGGGAGATTCAGGTCAAATGGAGCAATTTTGTATCGGCCTCCAGGATTGGCTTTGCTACATGTGATGGGACAGACAGAGTGCGATTTGAGACGAGGAACTCATTAAGAGCTCAGTATGAGCACCAATCAGATATGAACTGGCGACATATGTTGAATGGGATTTTGTCGTTAACCCATTACTTCCAAAATGATGTCTTAATTAGCAGCCCATCATTGGCACTGAGATCCTTGCTTAGACGCAAATATTTAGTCTTTATTAGCATTTTATAAACCTTAAATATACAAATAATGGACTACACTATAAACAATAACCTTGTACGGTCTATATATGCTCAGTCAACCACCGCGTGTGTGTGTGTGTGTGTGTGCGTGTGTGCATGTCATGATCTTTTAACCTTTGATCACGCTCACCTCACCTGTCACCTGCTAGGGGGTGGCGGGGATGGTGCAGCCCTCCCTCATGCTGAGCAGGTGGTGAGACGGTGACAGACAATGGCAGCACTGTGATCCTCTCAGTGACACACTGAAGGCACGGACTGGATGTAGGATGTGTGTGTGTGTGTGTGTGTGCGCGCGTAGTAGTAGTAGTATTAATAGTAGTAGTATTAACAGAGCTCCTTTCCTGGAGCCAGTGCACTGAAGCAGAGCCTTGCCTGATAATAAGAGTTGCTGTTTTTCCCTGCCTGTCTCTCCCAGCCGCCAGCAGGCTGGAGGACAATAAACCTAATGGCCCTGCTCACAGATACCGGAGCCACCCTGATAACCCACTTCCTGCTCCGAGCAAAACACGGAGCTTTACAGTGAATGGAAATGTCCCTTTATGCATCATCAGACTCCTTTGTGTGGTTGTATTATTATTTTCTTTTTTTATATAGTTTTGTGAATGTCTACAGTATCATGAAAGCTGCAAACTACAGTATATCACAGAGATCTTCACACAGGGCAGATGGGCAGATATCACCTCTTCCTGCCCAACTGCCCTCACCCCTGCATCCACCCCACCCCACCCATCATATAGCATCAATTACTCTTCATCCTCACGTTATTTGCTTATCCAGCATAAGCGATTCAGTGTTTCCTTCCACTTAATATTCCATAAGTGCATAGACCCTTTTGTCAGGCCTCTGTGCATGTTTGCTCAATTTTTGTAAATAAGCCTTTAAGTCCATAGACTACTGGGTTAAACTAGCCAATCAAGCTCTGTGTGATTTCTGAGGCATATCAGGAAGCATAAAAACACTGATTTCCCTCTCTCTGCTTGCCTGTGTGTGTGTGTGTTTGCCTGTCTCTGCTTTTGAGTGTTTGTCTACATGCATGTGTCTGCATTTGTGTGTGTGATAAGGAACTTCGCTTGCTGTCTGTAGCTCGCTGAACTGTGGCTGCCAGCTCTGCTCTTTCCGAGAGCATGTGAATTCAAATGAGCTCCAGTGACAGAGGGGCTCAACTGAAGGGGCCAAGCCCAGACGATGAGGTGAACCTTGAGGGGAGGAATGGAGGAAAAACCCTCCCTCTATCTCCTCCCTCCTCGAGCTCTGGCAGGGGCCAGCAGAGCAGTGATGGGCTGTGTCACTGCTAGAAGAGCAATGAGTCCCATGGGACTGTCCAAGCCACTACCAGACAATCACACCATCAGAGGGAGAGAGAGAGAAAGAGAGAGATACAGAGAGAGAGATGCACACACAGAGAAGAGAGAGAGAGAGACAGGGAGAGAAAGATACAGAGAGAGATGCACACAGAGAGAAGAGAGAAAGAGAGGGGGAGATGCAGAGAGAGAAGGAGAGAAGGAAGGAGGGAGAGAGAGAGAGATGAACAGTCCCCACAGGCGTTAGCCCTTCAGCAGGGGTCATTTAAACTGGCTCCATTAGCCAGACGCTTAAATCTCAGCACCAATATTTATTTAACAGGCTCTCATCACCTACATGCATGCACACGCACACACACAGAAACACGTACACACACACAAACTCATCCAGGCCAAGACTTTGAGTTTTGGTCTGTCTGTTCCATTTAAGGCACTGTGACTGAAGTCTTTTAACAGCTCTTTTAAAACACACTGTTTACTGAGTTTCCAGTCTAATGGCAGTAATCTCCAGCTGAGGCCTGTGGAAGCCAGGAACACACTCCAGCTTCCCTGAAAATAACACTTTGCTGAATTTGTTTCAGATTCAAAGCGGCTCACCAGTGCAATATGTTACAGTAATTAAAAGATAAAACTTTTAATCCAAACCTCGACGGAATGATTAGAAAGAGGTATTACCACATGTTATCAGATTGTCTTTAATTGTGCAGCGGGGAGGACTGGGTTAGAATGTGATGGGCTGTGTATGGTGTCTCTGATTTGAATAGAACAGAGGAAAAAGGACAGCAAAGCAATATTTCAGGTATGTGCGTGTGCGCGTGTGTGTGTGTGTGTGTGTGTGTGTTTGAATGAATGATTCTAACATTCTAATAAATGGTCCTGACATTCTTCTAAATGATTCCAACATTACAACTAATGACTAAGTGTTTCCTTTCTAAGAACCCATGTGTGACCTTTCTTTGGATCATAAACACATTCTCTTTAATACCAGCCACCTCCCTCATCCTCACACACTCATCCCGTGTGGTGGTGGTGTTTTTCACACTGTGTTCAACAGTATTAGTACAGGGATGGAGACAGGAAGCACCACTGATACAGAGCACAGCTGCGCGCCAGGCAGTATTGCATGTTTACCTGGTGAGACGGCTTGGGACTGGACACAGGGGCGCCTCCGTGCAGTGCTTTTATTGATCTGACTGAAAGATTGCTGTCTCTGAGCGACTCTGTGGATCCATATCCAATAACGCAATACTGCCTGAACACCATAGTCCTTACTGAACCACTTCAGTCTGCCAGACCTCCCCCCTGAGATCCCTAACCATCCAAAGGATGGCACTTATTACTGTGTGTGTGTGTGTGTGTGTGTGTGTGTGTGTGCACGCGTGCATTGAATGTGTATTCGTACAGTCATATGCAACTTAACGAATGTGGTTTTGTGCTCATATATCTATATATCTGTCTGTGTGTGGTCATAATCTGATCTGAGTCTGCCCAGTGAGTGTGAGGCAGGTTCTTCACAATGGGCTTCACTCCATTGGGTTATCAATAGTAGAATGAAACTTACTGGGAGGTCCAGTGGCTCCTAGTTCCGTCATACATGGACACATGCACACATACACAGAAGGAGATCTGAGAGCGCGCATAGGGAGATAACCCTGCCTGCCCAGTCCCAACACACACACACACACACACACACGGAGCAATCTAAGCTTATCCACTGCTCCCATGCTCTCTGATGCCTGATTATACCCCTCTCAACCCCCTACATGGAGCTTTTACATACATTCTCTCTCTCTCTCTCTCTCTCTCTCTCTCTCTCTCTCTCTCTCTCTCTCTCTCTCTCTCTCTCTCTCTCTCTCTTTTATGTTGTACTGTTGCAGAGCTAAACACTATTCCATCTCAGAGCTAAGTGATTGTGAATAAAATTTTCTGCACATTTAGTTCTTATGAAAGCCAAGCTCATGCACACAATACACACACACACACACACACACACACACACAGTCTTCTGTCACCCCTACTTACCTACTTAACATCCCCCTTCTCTGTCCTCTGGGATTTCTCCCTCTTCTGTTCTCCATCTTTCCTTGTTCTGTCTACAGTATATATTCAACAAGAAGGGGACAAAAAATCTCAAATGTAGGTCACCAGCAGTTTTTGTGTGTGTGCGTGTGTGTGTGTGTGTGTTTTACTAAATCATTTAGTTGGAGACGTCCTCTCTAGGTAGGGAGATACAGGGTAGATGACCCCCATCAGATGTGACCTGTCATGATCTTCATTATATAACATGCATTTCTCAATTACAGTTGAATTAATTGAAATTTCTTTAATTTATTTTAAAGAAAATACAAAGACAACGAGAACTGGAATTCCTAGACTACCTGCCAGTAGAAAACTCGAGATGGCAAGGCAGAGCACACAACGATCATTCAGAGCGATTGCCTGGATGATGTATCGATTAAAATCCCGGCAGCACAGTGCGGCCCGAGATATTAAGCAATGAATAATTTGCGGGATTGATTGTGTGTAATGGGGTGAAGACGAGTGCTCGGCCCAAGGCGCAACTTGTATTACCCTGTGTCTTATTACTGTGCCTTTGGCCACAGAGTTGGAAGTTAACACGCGCTGTTCAGTGCTCCTTTACGATACGAGTTATTTCTTTGTTTCAAAAAACACGGAGAGCAGATGAATGCAGGTTATTGCAGTTCAAACTGGAATGTTCTAAAGTCAGGAGGAGTACTGGGATTTTGCGGTTCGCTCACACGACACTTGATCTTCTGTTGTTTACTCAGGTTTTACCTCCACCTCAGGTTCTTCAGAATTTCTACTGTCATTTGAGCTGTGGGGCTGAAGGACCTTTTACCCATCGTGCTACTGTGAGAGGCGAGACCAACAATTCCTCCATACTGTTTTAATTAACGCTGTCAAATCAGTTTTAGCTTAGATGCGGCGTGTACTCTGTAAATAAATGGCTTCTTTCATATTTGTTGTTTAACATCACAAGTCCCAAGTGAACACTTAGCACAGTTATACATTAAGTGCCTTCATTAACGCAGCTTCTCGTTAGCCAGCCCAACACCCATGGACTGTGCTCCGCTGGCTGTGGTCGCCTCACGCTGTCCCTGTGGTGGGTTTATCTGGGACATCTGTCTGAACGGTGGTGTGGGTTTTTTAGACGGGCTGCTTAAACACACAGTGTCAGAGGTGTGACACCAGCGCTCCACCTGGTCCCAGCGCCCTGAACCCTGCGCTCTCAAGCGTCAGCTCCAATTTCCTCTTCACCAGGCCTGAGTCCTCAAAGCAGCCAAGCAGCTCAACGATGACCCAGAGCAGCCGGCCTGCTGCCCAGTGATCCCACTGGCTCACACTCTCTCCGTATCGCTGTTCTGGAGTCATCATCTGGCTAGCCTGAGGCAGTGCTAATAAATAATACACTCATGACTCCCTGACCCTGGATCAGATCTGGGCCTGCCTGTACTGAACATAAACACGGTCTGCTTCCATGTCTTAGTCAGCTGGATGAAAACGGCATATTATGTTTTTTAATTATTATTATTACTATTATTATTATTATTATTATTATTATCTCACATCTGAAAGTCAAGATGAACTTATTTGGGTGCAAGTCTGTACTCTTTTGGTGAGATGGTAGCTGTGTTTTGTCCAGGTGCAGCGAGAGCGTGCGTGCATGTGTGCGTGCGTGTGTGCGTGCGTGTGTGTGTGTATCTCAGGGACTCAAGTAGAGCTAGTACACACACAGCCAGACGACGCTCATTCTTTTCTGACTGAGCCGTAGCACACAGCCCCACAGGTTGTGGACAGACAGCTCCATGGGTCTGTTTTAGCAGAGAATAGGTGGAGTAGAGGGTGTGGTCACATACTGTAACCTGCAAAGGCAGCCATGTACACCTGGGCCTGGAGCAGTAAAACACATGAAGGTGTGGGTGTGTGTGGGTGGGTGGGTGTGTGTGTATTAAAGTATATTCTGTCACTAGGGTAATGTTACTAGGGTAATATTAACACTCTTTTTCACATACGCTTTGCATGCTGTTTTGCCCTTGCCTTTGGTGACAGATCTGTCAGAGGGTTAAAGAGCTGAACTGATGAGGACAGCCTCCCTGTCCTCCTGATGACCCTGTGTGTGTGTGTGTGTGTGTGTGTGTGTGTGTGTGTGTGTGTGTGTGTGTGTGTGTGTGTGCACTGAAAACTTCAGCTATACATTTAATCATGCTTTAAGTGACAGGCTGCACAGGGCCTGTTGGCAAACATTAGCATGTCATCCTCTCATTACTGGCCAATTAATGGAATATAACCTGAACGATACAGGGAGAGACACAAAACTACTGCCTCTGTGCTTGCACTGGACAGACAGCAGAGCTGTACACTGATCTAAGATCAGCTCCATCTATCCAATCCTTACATTTCACCATTGTAAGTAAAAACACAAAACTGGTGTAAAATTACCAGAGAAGAAAAAGAAGATGAAGAAGAGGAAGACATCGGCTCACACTTTCCACTGTGACACTTTCAGTCAGCAGTTTGAGGTTGTTGATCATCACATCCTGATGATGTAAAGGATCACAAAAGAACTAAAGTTCATCGTCTTCTCCAGTATTACAAGAGGCTTGTGAGCTGGAGAGATGTTTGGCCATGATGTTGAGGTTGTGGTAAGGAAAGCATGCATGTGTTTCTCAGCACAGAACTGATTTCCATTGTAAATTTCAGTTTCTATTTGAATATCAGCTACATTTTTTTTTTCCATTTCCGTTTTAACCGTATTAACTTTGCATTTGTATATCTGCTATACATTACCGCAAAGCAGCTTTCGCTGAGATGAGTGTACTGAAGGCCTGTCCAAGGGCATCGGTGGAACACCTCCCTACCGGTGATTGAGCAGCTCCTCTGGAGAAGGCGAGAGGAGCCCAGCAGTGACGGCTTGCCCTGGGCCTCGGGGGCTTCGCCTTGCTGACCTGTCAGGGATGTTGAAGCTCTGCTGCTAATCAGTCTCATTTTGGCCCATTAGGCGCCTGTGCAGGGGGTCATTGAAGCTGAGTTGATGTATTACCTGAGCAGCCTGCGCGTTCTGGCTGCCTCCAGGGGATGAGGAGGAGGGTGGTGGGGAGGGGAGGGGAGGGGGGGTCACAGGTTGAGCGAAGGGGAAAGATCAGGATGAGATCAGGGAAGAGGGGAGGGATGAAGAGGTTAAATAAGCAAACAAAAACACAATAGACTGGATGTTACAGGACACCGAATCTTAAGGAGGAGAATGGATGTGAGAACTGGCCACTGGCAATCTTTAAAAAGATAAACTCAGTGAGAGTGTGTGTGTGAGAGAGAGAGAGAGAGAGAGAGAGAGAGAGAGAGAGAGAGAGAGAGAGAGAGAGAGAGAGAGAGAGAGAGAGAGCACAAGAGATGAGGATGTACTGCAACATATGACTGTGTGTGAGGGTCTGGTGGAGTATAATCTGTCTGTTTTGGCAGAATGGCTCTGAAATTGTCCTGGAAATGTGTTCTGTTAAGGCAATACCATGGGGAGGCTTGGCTGATCCTTTGTCTTGTTTGAATATCTGAATGATTTGGGCTTTTTTTTTTTATCAGTCCTCATTTCATGGTGTGGTTTTGTGCTAATGCAGGAAGTTGTTGGGCCTGATAAAACCTTATCAGAGCAGGAGATCACCATTAAACAGCCCCATTTCCTTAGCCTGGGACCTGGGAAATGGGGGACCTGCCCTTTAAAGAATGTGTTTCTGGGTCCTTTAGGGAATGGTTGTTCCTTTGCTTTTATGTGTTTGGTGTGTGTGTGTGGGTGGGTGGGCGTGTGTGTGTGTGTGTGTGTGTGTGTGTGTGTGTTAAATAGAAGATCATGCCATGGAACTAATGCTGTTGCATGGTGTTTGTTACACACATGTAATATTAAAACTAGAGCTACGCAGCTAAACTAGATATTACAGACCTGGAATAGAGAATCCCACAAAATAAAGAAATAAAACAAATATATATAGAGAAAAAGAGAGCAGGAGGTTAAGAGAGAGAGAGAGAGGGAGGTGGAGAGGTAGAGAGAGAGAGAGAGATACAGGGAATGCGCTGAAACTCTCCACAGACAGTCATATGCTGACTACAGTGACTAATCCAGTTAAGAAAGGAAATAAGGCCATGTGAGGAGTGGCAGCTGCCTCATTCACTGCTTTGTTTCCGGCCATAAAGTGCAGAACATGGGACTTTGATGTTTGAATATGATCCGCTCCGGATTACAGAAAGCTGAGATTCGAACCAAGAGCTTGTTGGGAAGAGAAATTACATGGTATTACAGTTAACTTCCTCAACCTTCAGCCTTTAATAGAACTGATTTAGCATTTATTTTTAGTTGATGAATTTCTAAACATGTGTGCTTACATCGGTTTGATTGGTTAATTTTAGTTAGTACATTTGCTTATCAATCCATTTGAGTGTATAGTGCTATTATGGGTAGGGTTTTGTATTCCAGACTTTATCAGTGTATATACATCAACATAAACCCAAGGTTTTCACACAACTACACTATGGTGATGTAGGACATTTTAGTTTAGTTATATCCCAAACATTCCTTGATATATTCCTTATCTGATGCCAATCATGTTTTTTTTACCATGTTAATTAAAGAACTGAAGCAAATACTGTCTACAGCTTATGAAATGAAGTCATTGAGTTCAGTCGCACAGTTCATTAAAAATCAAAGATGTAGCATTTAATGATCACACGTTAGAAACCAAGCCATGGGGGGTGGGTCTCTAGCTCCATCTGGGTTATTCATTATCCCACATAAACACATGCTTATCTGTGTGTGTGTGTGTGTGTGTGTGTGTGTGTGTTAGTGTGTGTTACCAGCCAGGGCACCTTGCTTCAGTTTACCAGTGTTCTTGGTTTACCCAGAACATGTCCATTGTGAGAGACCTTATAAATGATCCCTTTAATCCTGTCTTATTTTTTTTGTTTTACTTCTCTTTAAAGGGATGGGATGAATGCTGGTGTATTATGAGCCTACTATGCTTGCCTTGAGCAGAAAAAAATTCAACGTTTATTAATTTTTGCTAAACTAGAACAGAGGTGGACCAATCCTGTCTATGGCAAATAATGCCTCCCTAAGCAAAGCAAACAATAAAGTGATCTTTTACAGGCAACAAGGATATTTCATTTACCCCAACTCCAGACTCCCTCTGTGGTGAGATACTGATGAAAACACGTCTCCGTGTTTCACACTCTTTCTCTTAGATTTACCATCCAGAGGAACGTGCTGGGGGAGCCTAGCTTTATCCGTACAGCCTGGAGAAAACGTGATCTGCTGGGTTATCCTGACAGTGGGAGGAAAAAGATTGCAACCTTGAAAAGAACAAGGGATTTATTAGTAACTCTGTCAGAGAGAGAAAGAAAGAGTGAGTTGAGTCAGTGAGTTGAGTCAGTGAGTTGAGTCAGTGAGTTGAGTCAGTGAGTTGAGTCAGTGAGCTGAGTCAGTGAGCTGAGTCAGTGAGCTGAGTCAGTGAGCTGAGTCAGTGAGTTGAGTCAGTGAGTTGAGTCAGTGAGTTGAGTCAGTGAGTTGAGTCAGTGAGCTGAGTCAGTGAG
>JAOYMR010000011.1:13540348-13552093 GCA_025802075.1 Tenebrosternarchus preto
ATTACCAGGCTAGAAGAATGTAGAGGAATGCTGTCTGATAGCTGTTTCCACCATATTTCACACCCACTGTGCCTGAGCTGAGGTAATATTTCCAATTCAGCAGAATTGGAGCAAATCAAGAGAAGCCATGAGAAATGGTCCAAAGGCCCCAGAACAGACCATCACTCTCCGCCTTCTCCCTCTCTGGTTTCCCCACATTTAGCTGTGTTTTAAAGAGCGCTTGGAACGCACTGGAATGCAACAAGAGATGAAAAGAAGCTCTCCTCCTGGTGGGGGTCTTAGAAAGGATACACACACACACACACACACACAAACACACACACACAAACCAAACTTCTGGCTACACCCCTCTATGTCTGAAGAAACTGCAGTTCTCTAAGAAAATGGGGGTGGATTAAAACTTCCAAAACTGAAAGAAAAAGAGGGAGGGGGAGGGTAAACACCAGTGAAAGAGAAAAAGGAAGTGAGAATGAAAGAAGTGAGTTGCTTGAAAGACGAGGAGAACAAGATAAGGGAAGGACAGAGCACGAGTAATGAGCAGAAACAACAAGAATACACTCCATGGGAACAAAATAAGTTGGTTTAAGCTCCGATTCTTGATTGTCTGTGGACACGTCTTTCTGAGTGATTAGCCTGCACTAGGTTCACACTGCTAGCTGGTTCTGAAAATGAATCAGATTTTTCATTCTTTTCCAGCACATACATTGCACCCAATTTTTCTCTTTCTCTTCGATCCACCCAAAATGTTCACAGCTGGATCAATAGTAGTTGGTAATAATTAAAAAGACATACTTTTGTTCCCACAATCCTGTGTGTGTGTGTGTGTGTGTGTGTGTGTGTGTCCCCAGACCGCGGCAGAGCGGGGACAGCAACGAGGAGAGACTGCCGATGGGCACTTTGTGTGCGCGTCTGAATGGGGGTCTGAAAGGAGGCGGCGGACTGGGCCGACGGGACTGAGTTAAGGGGTTAGAGCGGTCAGGCTGTCCATGAATGTGGCCCTTTGTGAGCATTAAGGAGATGCTCTCGGCAGGGAGTCTATAAAGCTCCGGCAGCTACACTAACACCCCCGAGGCTGTCGCTCTCCAGGGGGAGAAAACACCTCACCACCAGCTGACAGAGACACACTGAGCAAGACAGGAGAGAGGGAATCAGACAGAGAGAGAGAGAGAGAGAGAGAGAGAGAGAGAGAGAGAGAGAGAGGGAGAGAGAGATGGGGGCAGTCAGGGGAAGAAATGAGCGTGGAGGGAAAAGAACGATAGAGGGAGAGAAGGAGAGGGAAAGAGAGACATAAGAAAAAAGCTGAGTCTTCAAAAGACTTTTCATTATTTCTGTGTTTTGTTATTTCTGAAATATAGATTTGGTGGTGAGCTGTGACGATACTGAACCTTTGGCACACTGTGGACACAGCTAATAGATGTTAGATTAAGTATGGGTTACTTTAAAGATATATTGCCATTACAAGTGGGTTACTTGCATAACTGAGTATAGATGTAGTTGTAGAACTTTTAAAAAAGATTTTTACCTACAAACAGAATGTCAACTTAATATTAAGGTCCTTTATTCACTTTATACACCTTTAAACAAATCATTTAAACAGATGCTGGAAGCTGGTTCGAGCACTGTGCATTAAAAAAAGTTATATAACAAAATATTTCATTTTCAAGCTGTTCTGACTTTACCCAGGATGTCTCGTGTGTGTATAATCGTGTGCAATGGTCTTTGTTCTCACTCTCTTTTCTCATTGTTTTTAACCGTAATTTAGTCTGATTTGGTTTACCAAAGAGATGGTTAATATTCATCAGACAGGGCCTGTGTGAACACACTCTCAGTATGGCTGTGCTAAACTCTGACAAAAAAAACCCCAGAAGATATTAGAATAGAGGCTTTGTTCTTATAGATTGTACACATGCTCTTCTAATCAAGTACCTCTCTGGAACTATGCATAAATCTGTTGGTATAAGTGTGTGTGTGTGTGTGTGTGTGTGTGAGAGTGAGAGAGAGAGAGAGAGAGAGAGTGTTAAGGGGGGGTTCTAAACTTGCAGGAATGTCTTGGGACCCCCCCTTCTCTGAGGCATGAGATGGGTAAACATGAAATCATGTAGAAAAGCTGCACAAAGGGGGTGGCAGCAGAATGATTAGAGGGTTTGGAGTGTGTGAGTGTGTGAGTGTGTGAGTGTGTGAGTGTGTGTGTGTGTGTGTGTGTGTGTGTGTGTATTAGTGTGTGTGTGAGTGCGTGTGCGTGTGTTACTGTGGCCCCATTCCCAGAGCTCTGAGAGCCCCAAAGAATCATGAAAAGATGCCTGACGAAGCTATTTGAGCTGCCTTAGATTACAGCCCTAAATTGCCTACCAGCACACTGCATAATTTTATCTATCTATCTATCTATCTATCTATCTATCTATCTATCTATCTATCTATCTATCTATCTATCTACATACACACATCTATTTTCTTTGCTCACAGTTTAAATAATTCTTGGTTTACTGCAAAAAAAAATAATTGTATATCATTGTTCAAACACATACACACACACACACACGCAAATAAGCATTTTATAAAAGTGCATATTGTTAACACTACACAATATTCTGCAATTTCCTCATAGGGTGACATGGCTTTGTGTTTTGATGTGTGTACCTGATTTTATAATTAGTTTATTATTGCATTCAAATGGCCTGGTATTCAGCTTAATATGAGAAGAGCAGCAGTATGTGGAGAGAACTGTGTTGGTGTCATTCGTTCTAGTAAAAACACCTGCGTTCTCTTCCATGCTGTATGAGAGAGAGTGTGGAGCTGGAGAGAGGGGAGAGACCTGCCTCGAGTTCCCCCCGGGTTCCCCCTCCCCAGGCTCCCCCTGGGACAGGGGATCTGTTTGAAAAGGTCGGCCGGGGGAACTGTGAGGTGCCCTAAATCTTCCATCCCGTAACCGGTATGAAATAATGGCCTGACAGCTCCCCGAAGCCAAGACAGAGATGGGGAGGACCAAGCATACTTTGTTCGATGCAGTCTTTACCCTGTCAATCTGTGGACATCCACCGTATTAAGATGGAGTGTGTGTGTGTGTGTGTGTGTGTGCACTCTTTCACATACTTCAGCTAAAGCAGTAAAAAAAACAACAACAGACAAACAAACTATTTTTACGCAACTTCTTTGCCAGCTGGCAGACTACACGTATTTTAAATGAATGAATACTATTTTCACCCATGTATGCAGTCCATTAATTACATTTCCGTACATCTGAAAGATTATGTATAGCAACGGGTGAACGTAACTTTATTTGTTAGCACCCGTGTGCTCTGTATTACACATGCCCAGAGCGGGGGGGATTTGGCACTGCGTTTGGCACACGGCAGCTGTACCCGCAGGCGGGTACAGTGGGCTTTTCTGGTGAAGGTTATGACATCAGCTATTAAATCACTAAATGGGGCCTTTTGCTTCTGACTGCATAACTGACTGTGCCACATAAATTCACACACTCACAGCCTGATTACCTGCTCTTCCTGCAGCGGAAACCGGAATCATGCGTGTTGCTTGCATGTTTATTCATGTAATTCTGAGGTCACCATCTGGAGTAAGACTGGTTAACTGAAGAACACTGTCCCAGTTTCTTGTTTACTTCTCAGTCTGGAGCCCAGACACAGAGAAAGAGAGAGAAAGAGAGAGAAAAGACTGCTCAACCAATTCTGTGTAGAAAGGAAAGAAATCAACGGTATCAACATTGCTTCAAAATATCTTCTGTAAGTCAGTCAGTTTGTTCTGCAGGCACCTGCCTGTAGAACAGCCTGTTTGTGTTCATGTACTGTGCAGTCATGCACTACGAAGTTCTACTAATGTCATGTGCTGTGATGTCATTTACTGTGGTGTCACATAATGTGATGTCATTTACTGTGGTGTCACATAATGTGATGTCATTTACTGTGGTGTCAAGTACTGCGAAGGAAGGAAGGAGACTATGGCTTAATTATACTCATCATAGTCCTCCCTCTCTCTCTCTCTCTCTCTCTCTCTCTCTCTTTCCCTCTTTCTTCCTACTTCTTGCCTCCGCCCTCTTTCCTCCCTCTTTATTATCCTCTCCTCTTCCTTTCTCTCTCTGTATCCCTCTTTCTTTCTCCTTCCTTTCCCCCCTCTAGACACTCTGTCCCCTCCTCACACGCTGTGTGAGGGGAGACTCTGGTCAAGGGGCAGAAGTGGACTCATTTGGAGCAGAGCTGCCTGCTTCTCAAAGATCTTGACACAAGAGAGGGGGAGATAAGTGTGCTCGAACCTTGATGACCGTCGTTGGAAAGTGCAGTGGAGAATGAGGCTTTTCTCCACTCACACAAAATGCCCCATTTAGGTACGCTGTCAAGAGGGCATTGAGGAAAGTGGCTAGATGTTTGTTCTCTGATTAACGCGAGTGCTGCTGTCTGTTCTGATATGGGATTCAGTTCAACAATGGGTTATGTTGTTAAACGTTAAGTTCACTGCACTACATATTCACATACAGAATTATACATCAAATCTCTGTGCAGAGAAATGCACTGAGAGATTTACATAGCTCGTGCGAGTGTGGGGAAACAGTAACTGTGAAACGGTAGCAGGGGAAAGAACTTGATCTGGAGTTCTGGGCACGTTCTGCTCTACACCAACAGACTAAATGCTCTGCTGAAGTTCCATAAGAACAAGTGCAGGAGATGTGGATGAGACCTGGAACAGACCACCAGGTGGAGAAGAATGCCAGATTTCTTCAGACAGCACAGAAGGGAGAACGGAGACTGTTCTCCAGTTAAGATGGAGGCATTCGAGGCGTGGTCACCTCTGTTCTGCTCCATTTAATAACATTACGTAAGCCTCCAGAGGCAGCCATGACAGGGGACTGGGGCTTTTGGCGGGAGGGGGTCGAGTCGACAGAACAGCCGTCCTCCTCATGGCTTGTCGCTCTTCCTTCATTCTCCAGCCTGCCGCCATGGTCTCACTGTAATCTCACAGATCAAAGGAGAAGAGTCCAATCCTATTTCTGTAATCCAGTCTGATGGGGGCTCTTGTGCATATTATACTATTAAAAAGGACACCCCATTCTCCCTATCCCTCTCTCTACCAACATATAGCTAAATAAGCTGTCACATACTAATGCTTGAAATGTTTAATGTTCAAAGCACAGTGTGAGAGGCTTGCATTTTTGGTAGCAGAAACACACTTTCTCTCTCTCTCTCTCTCTCTCTCTCTTTCTCTCTCTTTCTCTCTCTCTCTCTTCCTCTCTCTCTCTCTCTCTTCCTCTCTCTCTCTTCCTCTCTCTCTCTCTCTTCCTCTCTCTCTCTCTCTCTCTCTCCCTCTCTCTCTCTCTCTCTCTCTCTCTCTCTGTCTCTCGTCATCCACATTTTATAGCTGTTTACAATGATTTTTAAAATATTTGCAATAAATCAGAACTTTTTCAAACTTTCAATATGATTTATCAACTATGGGTGGAGAACTAATAGCAGAAGTTTGCTTCCTAGCCTGTTTTTGTTGTGCCGCTGACGCCCTGTGTGTGCTGGGAAGCTGAGTGGACTAGTCCTGCCGTTTCGCTCCCAGACACTGCAGTAAATGGATTAGTCCCCCAGTCCTCTCTGACTCAAAAGAGTCCCCAGATCCTCTGCTCTCTGCTCTCAGGGCCAGCAACACTGAAATCTGTAGTTAACAGTAGCATAGTGTCGGGAATGATGCCATCAGCAAAGCATCTCAGGAATGACAATTAGCGTACAGAGGCTGACAGCTCAGCCATATTTTGAGGCCTGTTCAGAGACCAGCGCTTTGATTCATTTAAGTGGAGGACAATTCGGGGCAGAATCCCTACAAGGCAGTCAGCAGAGCATACTCGAGCTACTGGAAGAGCCTTTCTACAGAGCAGCTCACAGAGCAGCCAGAGGAAACACTCAGCACATGCTGCCATCATTGGAGTGGAAAAATGGAATAATTTAGCATGTTGTTTTCATAAGGAAAAAGGAAGTGAAAACTGCTTCTGCAATGATGCCATACAGGTAGAGCAGGTAGAAAAACTCTTCTGAGGGGTCTATGGATGAGCAGGAGGACACGTCTCTCCAGGTCAGAAAAGTAAGAGGGGTTTAGTCGGGCGGGCTTCACTGCAGTGTTTCTCCCTCACTGCGTGTTACGTTCAGTTTGGGACTCGACCAAATCTGTCCAGGTTCAATTTGGGATTAGGCCAAGTCTGACTACGCTCAGTTTGGGACTGTGCCAAATCTGTCTGGGTTCAGTTTGGGACTAGGCCTAATCTTACTGGATTCAATTTGGGACTAGGCCAAATCTGACTGGATCTTGACTGTTACTGAAACTTTGGTTCATACTGACTGAGTTTTTTTCAGGTGGTCTGGCCGACTCCAGGAAAGTTTCAACTACATAAAGCATCAAGCGTCTCCTGGTACCTCCTGACAAGAATACTTGATTTCCCAGCTCAGTTCCCTGGATAAGTCATTTGGCTACAGTGCCTGGAGGGACAGAATTGCTGTTCTCTCTACTTGAGCCTGGTCTGGCATTGCTCAGCATTCATTAACAAAGGGAAATCTACACTGCCCTGGCTTCTTCATGTGTTTGCTCCTTGTTCACTCTGTCACTTCCTGTCGCCTTCCTTTCCAGCACCTCCTTTCCTGGGTCTCGCTCTATTATACGAATGCAAATCACGTCACTTGGCTCCGCCTCTGTTCTTACACTCGCTTGCAGCAGAATGCACTGTGGAACACACCTTGACCTGAAAGGATTGTGAACTTTAACTATGCATTGTTTAGATATAAATTTACCCCAGTTCCCTAGTAGCATGCATTAACTGCCCACACGCTCTCTTTTTGAGTCCCTCCCCTCCTCCCTGTTTCTCTCTGCCCCGCCCCCTTCTCTCTCCCTATCTCTCCCTCCCTCTTTCTTGCTTGCTTTCTCCCTCTCCTCTCTCTCTCTACCTCCCTCTTTTTCTTTCTTTTCTCTCTACCTCCCTCTCTTTCTCTTCTCTCTCTACCTCCCTCTGTCTCTCTACCTCCCTCTCTTTTTCTTCTCTCTCTCTACCTCCATCTCTTTCTATCTGTTCTCTCTCTACCTCCCTCTTTCTCTCTCTTTCTCTCTACCTCCTTCTCTTTCTCTCACCCTTCTGTTCCTTTCTCTTCCTCCACATTGTTACATCCATTTTCTACCTGTAAGCTCTATTTTCTGGGCCTTGAGAACACTGATATCACAATCTCTGAAGGTCTGATGTTATCCTGGAATATACACATAATTTGGTGATCCTAATCATTTGAGGTGCACAGAAACATTTTTATCAAACATGAAACATGAAATGATGTATCAAACATGAAATAATATATTTACAGCAGGCATTTTGAATGCACTAACCCAGGCTTTTCTGAAAGTCATTGTAAAAATGATAAACGACCTTTACTTTTTTATTCTTTAATTATTCTGTTAAATTCCTGGTATACTATTATATAAATAATTTAGAGCCATATTGAGTATTAGAATTTTTTTCAGGATATACGTTCAGGAACTTTTCAGGATATATGTTCAGGAATTCAGGAACTTAAATTTGGATCTCCGTGGAGAACCAGAGGTTAATATTTCTGGACTTTAAACACAGTGACTTGAAAATGACGTCAAATATATAATATCCCGCTGCAAATAATGAAATGCGAAAATAATTATTCTAGTTGAATGTGTTGTTGTGGTTATCTTGCCATTATATTTGTTCAGTTAGGAGAAAAGAGAATGATTATGTTCAGATCTGAAGAAACAGAACATGTGGGGCACACGCCCCCTAGTGTTTCTTGGAGTAATGGCAAGTTAAAATGTCAAAGCACTTTCTTTATCAGTCAGCCTATACTGTCAGTGTCTCTGTCACTGTTACTTAAAAGAAGAAAAAAAAAAAGAAAAAAAAAGTACCAGGCAAGACTAGCTGATAACAAGACATTTAAAAAATGCAGGACATTTCTGAACTCTCAAGGTGCTTGATGGAAAAAAAAAAAACCACAAAATAATGCCTCACTTCCAGCTGGCCTTAGTTAACCAGAAAGTAACCACTGATTTTATCCTGGAAGAGTGAGCAAGCCATCATTACAACACCATGCCAGCTTCACCCCATTGCCTGTGATATGCATGCAGTGTAGCATATGAGATTATTTATGCTCCATTAGGGAGATCTGCTATTAGTCTTCAGACAAAGGGAGTGGCATATGCTTTCCAACTGGGCCATTAAGGGTGTGCTACTGAATAAGAGTATGAAGGAACACAACCAAGCCTAGAGGCCAGGATCAAAGACGGCCTTGGGGGACGCGTGGGACTCATCTCACGTCTGGCTGCCAGGAGCTGAGACTGGTTGGTGCCGGCCATGGAGGTGTCTGGTTCACGAGCCCCACTGGTACGGGTCAGTGGTAGCCCCAGGAAGTGCTTTATCATGGGGTTTCCCTAGGGGTCAGAGCAGGTCCCCTGAGTCTGTTCATAACACATGTGGCTTAAATAAAGATGTCCACTCATCAGAGTTTGGATGAAATAGCACTTTAAAAAAGAAATAAAACATAGATGGGCAGAGGTGTGGCAAAAGGATCAGTAGTTTGTTTCCATTTACATATGGTGAACACTGGTTTTTACAGTGGTGTCAAATCTGATTCAAGGGATTCCTAATGGAAAAAAAAAATTAAAATGATAAGTCCAGCCACATTATAATGAGTTGCAGTCTATAACAGCCTATTCTGTTCTGTTGTTTTCCTCTGTTCATCTGATTGGATGCGGTGCAAGGAAAACATGTGTATCTCAGATATCTTGTAAAAGGTCTTTTATGTGGAGAGAAAAATGGAGAGAAACTTCAGTGCCGCACAAACCTATCCAACCTTGACAACCTGAAAACAGGCCGCTCCCTCATCCAGGGCCCCTCAGTCAGGGGTCTGGGGGATCAATCTGTTTAAGAGACGGAAAGACTTCAGTGAAGCGCCAACTATTAGACCAGAGGGCGCTGATTCTCGCGCACAATCTGTCAGCCATTACAGCACTACAGAAGGCAGAGGCTCCGGAGGGCTTGTACAACCCACAGAACAATGCATTAGGATTAAAATGCTTGTTTTTCCATGGCTCCTATGCCTGTATGTGTGCACTGCTGCACTCGCACCCGCATTAATCATAGTGCACGTGCACGCTCGCACAGGCTGCACGGGCGCGCTCGCACAGGCGGGCACAGCCGGCGGAGTTGCCACCACACCGTCACACACACACACACACACACACTTGTCTCACTTAGTATGACACAGCTCCACCTGCAAGCGCTGGCACACGCCACTCCCCACCTCTCCCGGCTTCTCTGGCTCACGCAAGGCCTGCTGCCGAGTCTTAGAGGCGTGCACGCCATGGCCTCCCCAACACCAACTGCCACCTGCACCGCACTATGTGGCCCATCTGCCGTACAGCCTTCTACTGCCCCCGCTGCACCTATAATGGGTCACCTCACTGGGGCATCTGCCAGGTAGGGGGACATTACTAAACCCCCAGAAAGACCATCGCCAGTGTCTTGAAACTCAGCAGTAAGAGCTCCCAGAGGTGAACCCAAGGCAAGACCCACCAACCCAGTAACAGCTCCCAGAGGTGAGCCCAAGCCAAGACCCACCAACCCAGTAACAGCTCCCAGAGGTGAGCCCAAGCCAAGGCCCACGAACCCAGTAACAGCTCCCAGAGGTGAGCCCAAGCCAAGGCCCACGAACCCAGTAACAGCTCCCAGAGGTGAACCCAAGGCAAGACCCACCAACCCAGTAACAGCTCCCAGAGGTGAGCCCAAGCCAAGGCCCACGAACCCCACCCTGGGCCTCCATCATGCTGTCAGGTCCTCAGATCTAACCCTGCGTAATCAATCATCGGCCTGCCCAATGTCCTTCCTCTCCACACTCACTACATAAACATGGGTGCCCCCCTGCACTCTCCAGTCTTCTTTCCTGTTCCTTTAGAGGCGATTCTCTATGGTCCCACCTCCTTTAGCCATGCTGCAGATGGGGAGAGAGAGGGATGAGGGACTCTGACCAGGGTGAACGAGCAAGCAGGTGTGAAAACAAATGAAAGAGGCAAAAAGAGAGAGAGTGATGAGGGAGAGGAAAAGAGAGAGAGAAAGTGGGGGAGACGAAGGCAGTATGCATGTCAGTACAGGGCAATAAGACGCAGTTGTGGGGTCATTCATCTAATAGTCCTTCATTAATCACTGTCAGCACCCCTCCACTCAGTCACTCATGGTTGTTTCTCCAACTCAACAAATTCAGTTATTTCATACATAGACATATTTATAAATATAAGGCTTATGTGTTTTTCACTTTCAGTCATCTTGCTGCTTGAGCGTAAGCGTAATTATGTCATGTTGTGAGTGTAAACGGTTCTCTCAGACTCAGGCCAGGGTCATTCTGCTCTCACACACACGCTCATTCACACCATGCAAAAGTTCCCCAAACAGCATTTTACATTAACCTGAGCAAGCAGGGCACATGAGATGAGCTCGTACTGGAGCATCTGCTGTGGATCTCTTAGTCTCAGGTCCAGGATTTCATTATTAGGGTAAATCCTGGTTGGTGTAACACAATGTTGATACAATAGTTTGTAATACTTTTTCCCCCACCTAATTAATTATTGTCTGACTGAACAATATTTTGAATATCTTGGTTCTGGTAGTCTGGGAACTTGATGGCTGTGGTCTATTTAGGTCACACAGTCGTATCCTGTCTCACCGCGCTGTGAGGAGAGAGCTAAGCCCTCGACCACATGACTACAAGACTGTTTAGACTGAAAACATGTTGCTCCAAAAGGCAGAATGGAGGCAAGGGGAGTGTACAAGAAAGGACACAGGAAAAGACAAAGCCCCCTTTCCAGCCTGTTTCCATAGCCAGTTGAATGCTTTCCTAGACCCCTGATCAGGAATAGTGCTCAAATAAGTACTCAAATAACCTGTATGCAATTTCATTACTCAGGTAATCTATTCTGCTTCGAGCTCAAGAGTCTCTTCTCTGTCTTTTTTTTTTTTTTTTAACAAACAGCTCATGAGCTTCTCTCTCTTTCTTTTTTTTCTTTCCTGTTTCTTTTCTTCACCTCCTTGTTCTCTATATTAGCATGTATGCTTTTACCTTATAAATTATTCAGACCTCATTAGCAAAATCCTCGTGTATGCTAATTTTCTCACACTAAGCAAATGGAACAAATTAAGAGCGAATGTTCTCTTTTTGGCCTGAGGATTTAAAGTTCAGAAGAACTTTCCCAGACATCGAACAACATACCATCTGGAATGAGTGATACTTCAGATAGCGGATGAGACCAGACATCCAGTTCCTAAACAGACCATGTAATTCCATCAGCAGAACCACTATTACTCCTGAAACAAAATGGCTCGTACAGCTATGTGAGCTGCAGTAAAGCATATCACTCCATTAGGTTAGGAACAGGTGACACTGCCTGTTCAGTACAGAGCCAATTGGGTAAGATTAACCCACATGATCAAGAGCTTATTCTTTCAACCCTACTCTCATGTACCCAGCAGAGTGTTAGAGAGGTTCACTGGGGTTAAGGTCTTTATGGAAAGCCCTATACTTATAAATAAACTGCTCTTTATCCTCTCCTATACGCTCTTCTGCATGACAGCATTGGACCACTGAGATGTTGGCATACAATCGCCATTCCACATGGGTGACGGGTGGGCACACTTATAGGGAACATAATCACTTGCAGCGCCTGTCTGCCTATTTTTCGTCCTCCTCCCTCCCTCCCTCCCTCCCTCCC
>JAOYMR010000011.1:13556403-13618344 GCA_025802075.1 Tenebrosternarchus preto
CCAATACACAGACTAGCTCTCAGTTTGAAACACAACTGCAACGTTCCACTTCATGAGCTGTTTCCCGGGCCACAGCAAACCCTCTGCTCTTAACAGTTCACTCCTGTCTGTTTTTCCCGCCCTATTTTGGTTACTCGTGTACACGCCAGAAGTCAGCCGAAACATCTAACTTTTCTGAAATCTAGCTGTTGGCAAAAGCTTGGCCAACATGCCGCTAACTGATGCCGAAAGTGAACCGATAGTGCCAAATGTAAGCCAGAATTGGCCCAGATCCTGTTGCTATCTGGGTAGCATGTCTGTTGCACAGTGTGGTGTGGGTTTTTGATGACGTGTTGGGAGTCGTGTGAGTGTCGTTGTCCCTGTCGCTGTTTAAAACGAAACCGATAATAAAGGTTATCGTATTTATTCCAAATCCGAGTCCTGTCGGCTTTTTGCAATCCCTCGGGGCTCGTCCGTTACAGATATGATGAGATTTTTTCTGAAATTTGTCCTGGGTCCAGGCAGCTCCAATTCAACACAAAACAGGCCCACACAATCTCACAGCTAAAAACAGACAACGATGAATCTGCCAAGTAACAGTTTACATCACACACAGTATCTTTCAAACAAATGACACACATAGACTAATAATTAACTAACTCACTAATTAGATCTCTGACATTTACAGATATGTGTCATTTTGATGTATCTTTATATAATACCTTGCTTAACGTGTTTGTTATACCTTGCACCAAATTAACATAATCCTAAATATGATCAACTAAAACCTAAAATATGCCAACTGACATGGTGGGCTGGGCACTCAGGCAGCGGGATACATCCCCTCCCACACCCGTATATTAGACACATCTTCTCTCCCCAGGTTGCGTCAGGTTCCACCAGTCATCGCTGCACATGTGCCTAGCACTGAAGCACGTAGCCTGCTGTCCCCGCTACAGTCTTCTAAAGTGCCTACTTTCGCTTTTGCTAAGCTGTGCTTTGCTGTTTTGTTTTCTCGCCCGTTTATCAGTTGCTACCTTGCTGTATCTGTTCACTATGGAGAATAAAGTTCATTTTGCTTCCTTTTGGTCTGCTCCTTTCATGCCACCGTCACAGAATGTGTAGCCACCAGGGAGTGAGGCAGACAGCTCCAACTTCTCCACAAGTACCCCAGGAGGCAGTCCTGGGACTGATGCAAGCACAAATAGGCAAACTGAGTGCAGACACTGGCACACCCCTAAAACTTTTCTGCATGGAGGCTTGGGCAGGTAGGGTAGCGAGCCTGGGATGTATGACGGTGATCCAGAGGCATGTGAGGGTACAGTACAGTATTTGCTATACTACACCTATCAGCCCAGCCACCCAGACAGTGCCAAGGTGGCATTTGTGATCTCTCAGCTCACAGGGAGAGCTTTCACCTGGGGATCTGCGCTGGTGTCCGGCTCCTCTCCCCTGCTCAGCAACTACTCTGAGTTCATCAAAGAACTCAAGGCAGTATTTAGCCATCCCTGTCAGGGTAGGGTGTGTGGGCAGGTTCTGCTGCACCTGTGCCAGAGGACGCTCAACACAGCTGACTATGAGTTCTGGTCCCCAAACCTGCTCAGAGGAGCAGAGAGAGCAGCCTGGTAAGTAACCCCCATCTTAAGAACATGTGTTGCCTCTCTGTGACAGTTACACAGAAGGGTTGCTTCTCTTCTGTTCCAGTGGTCTTGGACTCTGTTCCAACTTGATGGACCTCAGCTTCACCAAAAATCTAGTGCGGCTACTGCACCATTAAGGAAACTGGTGTGGCAGATATTGATCCCCTCTCCCCAGCAAGTGCAGGTGACTGATGACCTGTTGGCCAGGGGTTTATTAAGCACAAAACACCCCACCTTCACTTCACTTCTGCATTGGTAACCATCACGAGACACTCCCCACATCTCCTGGATCACCAACCAGATCCTGGAGTGAGCGCCCCAGTGGCTGAAACATCTGAAGAGCCATGTTGTACCTCTCCTGTCTACCTCTGTGGAGAGCCCAGACACAGCTCTGCTGTGTCTGCCCCATACCGCGATCTGTCAGAAGTCTTCAGCGTTTCAACCCAGCTGCCCTGGAACAATTACGAGGAGCCAGGTATTTCACAAAGCTAGACCTGCACAGTGCATATAGCCTGATAAGACTAAAAGAGGGTGATGAATGGAAAACTAATTTCAGAATGGCCACTGGCCACTATGTGTACCTGGTTTTACTTTATGGTCTAGCCACAGCACCCTTGTTCTTTCAGGCGTTTATTAATAAGGTCCTGTGGGAGTATGTGGGTAGATCGGTCATCGGTTATATAGCCATTCTTCTTCCCGGGACCATGTGCAGGACTTGCATGCTGTGCTCAGTACGTTGTAGCATAAATAGCTGTACTGCAAGCTGAAAAAATGTGAGTTTGCAACCGTGCAAGGTGGAAGCAGTTCCTAGGGCTTACCAACTTCGCCAAAGGAAGAAGCTGTGAAGGGGTCTCGAAGCGGAGAATGCATTCACGAAGCCTTCTCCACTGCCCCTTTCCTGCAGCAGCCAGACCCCATTCAACCGCTCATGGTGGAGATACACTCCTCAGACCTCAGAGCAGGCGTTGCCCTGTCCCAGAAGGCCAAGAAGGGGGGTAAGCTCAAGCTCATATCTTACTTCTCAAAGAAACTCTCACTTGCCGAGATTAACTACGGTGTTGGGGACTGTGAGCTGCTGGCCATGAAACTTGCCCAAGAAGACTGGAAGGTACATTGACTGGAAGGTACATGACACCCCTGCCAGGTGGTGACGGACCATAAAATGCATGAGAACTTGCAGACCACAAGGAGGATGAACACTTGGCAGGACACTCTCACGCCAGCATGCTCCTGATGCTCAGCAGACCATCCAGGAACCCATACTGCCTGCCGCGTGTTTTATAGGTACCATCAGCTGGCAACTCGATCACAGCAACCAACATCCAAGCTGCCCCCCTTGTTGGCTCTACATTTACCTGTGCCTATGAACGGCCCTCATCACCTGGGCTCACACCTCATTGGGATCTGGCCATCTGGGGTCCACTTGGACTGTACAGCTGCTCAGTGCACGATACTGGTGCCAGAGGATGCACGCTGATCTTGTAAGGAGCGTGGCATCTTGTGCAGACTGCACAAGATAAGCCCTGTAAGCTGCTCTCTCTCCCCACGCCCAGTCATCCCTGGTCACACATAGCCATGGATTTCGGCTCTCCTGGAAACAGAGGTCATCATGGTGCATCAGCTATGGTGGACCGCTTTTCGAAAATGATGTGCTTCCTTCCTCTTCCTGCCCTTCCCATGGTGTGGGAGACCCCCGACCTGCTATTTTGCAATATCTTCCGACAGTTCGGCCTCCCTGAGGATGTCATGAAGGGCTGTGGAGTTCAATTGACATCACAGGTGTAGCAGGAGCTGCTCAGTGTCAATGTGACGGAGAGTCAGCAATCCAGAAGGTGGTGGACACACCCTCTCCCACACCACACCTCTTACTGCTCTCACACTTGAAGGGTGAGGGACTAAGGTTCTGGAAGAATTTCTTTTGCTGAAAATACATCTATAATTTTTGCATGTGTGCATGCATGTGAGCATGTGTGTTTTGAAATTATATATATACATATCTTCCTTGTCTGTCTGTGTAGATGACCTCAAGGGTTTAAACAAAAGAGCGCTGTGTCCACTACTTACTCAATCCACTATTAAATATAGTATAGACAAATATAAAATATATACAGAAATACATATACACCAGCAACTGAAATCTAAATAGCAACAGCCAGAACTGTAATCAAAGTCAAAAGCAAACTCATTACATGTGAAATCCAAACACAATTTGCAAAACCAACGAACACTATTAACAAGACTGATTTAAAGGAGAATGTTCTCCCTTTGTATCTTCCTGGTGGGTCTTTTATTCCACTCTTTTGGAGGTAGCACATCACTTCAACCAATCAAGATCAATAGCGGTATCACCTGAGGAAGATGTGGCAAAAGCAGGAGGAACAGGGTGGAGCTGAGACCAAACATACACACATGTCAAAGAAACTAACAAACCCCACACATACAAGCAAGATACAATGCAGGGTTACAAACAAAAGCCATCGGCTAATGATTTTCTCTGTCCTTCAAACTGTTCGCTGCAGCTTGTGCTTGGCCTGAAAGGATGCAGAGCCAAACCAGATGAAGATGGAGGATGCAATGATGTTATTATGGCGGTGTAAAACTGGGTCAGTAGAGCTCGAGGCAGCTCAGATTTCCCAAATTGGCACAAGAAGTAAAGACTTCCTGTCTTTTTCTGGGTTTTCTTCAAGACTGCAGTGGTAGAGAGGGATTGACATGAGGTGGTACAGTGGCTAGTGGAGGGTTGGACATTGAGCTTCCACAGTTTATCTAACAGGAGGTCAGGAATGGTGTTGAATGCAGAGCTGAAGTCTATAAACATGCGGACAGTAGTGTTGGGGCCATCCAGGTGTTGCAGGATGTAGGAGAGAGCCGGTTAATGCCGTTTTCTACAAACCCGTTGGCTCTGGATGCAAACTGTAGAGGGTCCTAAAGAGCATCAGTCATGGTTTTGAGGTGCTGAAGTACAAGTCACTTCATGACTACAAATGTTTGGGCAACTGGTGCGTAGTCATTCAGGTGGGGATCTGCTGCTATGGTTGGTGCTTTAGACTTGTAATCTGTGATCTACCAGTTTTTCTTTGCAATGGTGCTCAGCAGTTTTAATGGCTTTGTTCAGTGGATGCTTTGCACTGGTCACTCTTCCTGTGAGCCTCTTTTCTGGCCACAGTTCATTGGAGAATCAGGGTTTGTTATTGATGTACATGTCGGTGGGATTTAATGGGATGTGTCTCCTTACAGAAGCTCATGTAAGGGGTGACTGCATCAGCATAGTTGTCCAATTTGTTCTTAGCATATTTGAAGATGTCCTGGTTGGTAAAGTCCAGAAATTCCCTCATCTTCTATTGCATTTGCAGACCACACTAATTTCACCACAGGCTTTGTGGTTTTAAGCTTTTGCCTGTATGAGGGGATGAGATGGATGTGGGAATGATCAGAGTTACCAAGAGGGGCATGGGAAGTAGCCAGTGATCATGTGTTTTGTCTTCCCTGATGGAGCAGTTGATTGTTTATATTTTGGTAGTTCAGCATTCAGGCTTGTGTGGTTGAAGTCTCCCATGATGATACCAGGAAAGTTAGAGTGACCCTGTTTGATTTCTATGATCTGGTCAGCCAGCTGTAGTTGAGCTGAGTTGGCTTACGCCAGTAGGAAACATAGACCCCAACCAGAATTATAGAATTGAATTCACGGGTGACTAGAATGGCTTACAGTGATAATGAGTTAACAATTCTGGCCAGAACCATTAAGTCTCTGCACCATCTGTGGTTGATGTAGAAACAAACAAGCGAGCGAGGTTGCAGCTGGCTCCACTGTTTCACTTCCTTGTGGTTGTTTTCATGTGGTTGTTCAGTATCCATTATCCATGGGTATACATGTAAAATCCAGAAAATTAAATTGTGATGTTTGACGTATGTCAAACGAAGATACCATATTCGAGTTTAACAAGTAGAATAAACAAACATGTAAGACACCAAAACACTGAGGCTGACTCTCGGAACACCATCTTTTTGCTTCATAGCTGCTTTAGTGGTATTTTTAATACCCTGCTTTATTGTGAAATAGCATCCTCTGTTCTGAAGTACTTGATTAGAAGAGTATTTTGTTGTCTTCAGTATTAATCCTGATGTGGACAAGTCATTAATAAATACAACACACCAAAGCAACCATAGATGATGCTTTGCGCATCCAATTGCTGTTTTTTAACCTTCCCACAAAAATTGTCCTGAGAAATTGTTTGAGATATGACCAGTATATTTCAAAACCAATTTATATATAAGGGCCTTCATGTTATTTGCCTAACATAATACAAATGAAAGCATATTTTGAGTCCTACTTTCCATGTATGTGTGTAATTGATCCTTTTATAAATGCACTGCAATAGCTATACTTTCTCCCCTGTAGTTACAATTCATATGTATTGTATGAACTAAGGCATTGGATCAGAGCAGGTAAAATTCTTAATCAATTGGTCCATGGAATGAAAAGACTAAATTTTTGTAGCTGTACCTGTTGTTCCATCATTAAATGTCAATCCTACTTAGCTCAAGTGAAGCAGAAGTACTCAGTATCTCCTCATGTAATACGTGGAATTTAAGCTCAGATTCAGTGGCAGAATCAGATGTGCTGCTTCTCCGAGGTAAGGCTCATCATCCATCGTAGTGGTGCCCATGTGGAAAGAAGAAACTCCCTGATTGCAAGTGAATGATATGTAAGGAGCTCCATCATCATATGCAGGGAATTAGACTGAGGCAATTTTCCAAATTTTACAATTAATCACATGCTAAAAGCCTTAAGCAAATCTAAGATAAAAAGTCTAGTAGTAGTAATATTTATTTATTTATTTAATCCATCTTAACTGTACATTTGTTGAATGTTAATTCTAAAGTATCTACAACATGTAATTTTTTTTTTTTTACTGAGGTTAGATTTTTCATTGCTGTAATATAGCCCTTTTAGCTTAAAAAAATCAACACCTTTTGCATAGGTGTAGAGGTCCATGGAATTAAAAACCCTTTCCTTTCCTTTCCCCAATTATTTATTTTCATTTAGTGCAGGGTATATATCATTTGTGGTTATATATTAGTGCAGGGTATATATTTGTGGTTTTCTGAGTCTCACTAACTGAACATCACTCACTGCTGAGGATGAAGACCAGTTCAAAACTGCCATGATGATCAAGCTAAAGATACAATTTAGGACTTGTGGACTGCATCTGATGTATAAAGTAATCACAGGGAAATTAAGACCAAATTTATGCTTTTACTAGATGTCAGGAATCTATAATCACAGAATCTTTATCTTTATTTATTTATTTTTTTTTAACTTTATCACAGAAATAATGGATAGACTTTACTCATTTTGTTTACTGTTTGTACTATTGATATTGTGGATAGGCTCCCCTTTTCTTGGTTCCTCTCAAGGTTTCTTCTTCATGCTGTCAGGGAGTTTTTCCTTGCCACTGTCACCCTTGGCTTGATCACTGGGACTTGGACTCAGACATCTGTAAAGCTGAGACAATGGTTGTTGTAAAAAGCGTCATGCAAATAATTTTTTACTTGACTTATGAACATTACCAACTGAAGCAGTGTTTGAGTGATTGTGGTGCTTTTTATCTTGTGTTCACCATTGAAAACAAGTATGACACCTATCACATGTAAACACATAACACATGATCAAATGAAAAGGTACTGCCACAGCTTGTAGATATAGCCTTCAACAAATATAAGGGACCCAACAAGATAAAAACCTAAATAAATTTACAGTGACTGCAACTGAAAACCCATGTTGACATTTTCATGGCAATGCAGGAATAACAACATTCTAAGGTAGAATTTGGCCTGCTTAAGGTGTTTTCAATCAAAGCACTGATTTAATTAATCCCTGCATGGGGCGAAACCTCCATACAGTATGTGCATATTCAATTAGACTGATAAAAGTCACAACCAAATTATGGGACTGCGGGTGGGGGGAAGAGTGCCGTAGGGTGCTGCTGGTCAAGAAACAGTCCCTGCTTACTTGTCAGGGATAATTCCCAGCAATGAACATTGCAGTGAACTTTAGATCCCTCTGACTCAGTTCCTCCAGGACATATTAATATAATCTCCCACATTCGTTTAGCTAATGAGAGTGTGCATGGACATTAGCTCTGAGAGCCAAATGATGTTATTCAGTTCCAACCTGCCTGCCCAGTGAAATGAATGGAGGAGAAATCATTCTTTTATGCTGATTTTGCCAGTTACTCAATTGTGACAGCCTTGGGTTCTTAGTTACTTTTAGCAAATTGCTGATTATGACAGTTTCCTGGCATGTTTATTTATTTATTTTTTTATTTAAGCACACAGTTATAAAATAGTTGAATATATAGTATGTGCTTAAAAGATACCTTATATCTATATTTTCTTATATTTTGTTTATGTGTCAAAATAAATACTGGAAGCTAATTCATTACTGATGATTGTACAAAGCACACATTCCCTGAACTAGAGAAATGTGTATATTTTTTGTTGTTTGTGGTTGTTGCACTGTTTGTAATAGTGATTATGTGCCTTTCCTTTTCTGACTGAATAACTGTTTTTCTTTCTCTATTGTTTTTATCTCTGTACTGTATTTTTGAGCCCAAGTTGCCAGGCATTACAAACAGTCTCTGTGTTGGCGTGGCATAAATCAAACTAAGGTTCAGAAATATTTCAGGTGCTGCTGCTCTCTTCGCAGGACAGTGCCCATGGGATTATTGTTGACATTTTTTGTCTTTTCTCATGCAGTGCCAGGTTTATGAGAGAGCATTGATTGATTCTCACAGACAAAGCCACACCAAATATAGCTATATGCATTGTTTGACAACATGAGGGCTTGATAGGCCCTCTGAGGGGACTGGATTACCTGCAATAAACTGGATTCAGCAGAAAATTGGAGAACATCATAGAACTACAGGAAAACTAGGTAGATAAAGGTATTCCATGTAAACATATTTACTCTTTGTCAACACTGTGACTATGACATTGATTTAGGTATTTTCTATTAAGATATTAGAATACAATGTGGTTTTCAAAGCTGAAAGATTAAAAAAAGTGGCTATTAAAATAAAAAACATATCATGCACATTGTACATTGCATATTTAGTTTGTATTAAAATATATGTTTTTTTTTCATCATATTTGTGTCACGGCTGCCATTCCTACAGCAATGCTGTGTCATGTGCTCCGTGTCATGTGCTCCGTGTCATGTGCTCCGTGTTTGGTTTTGTGTTAGTATCATTTTTATTTTGGTCATGTGCCATGGCGAGTTTGTTAGTGATTCCAGCTGGGTTTAGTTAGTGTTCTTCAGTCAGTTTAGGTAAGCCCAGTGTTTTTGCTGGTCTTATTACTGGTCATTATTGGATGTTAGCCTGTTTAGCTCTAGCTGACTTGTTTCTATTTTATTTGCCTCTTTGTGCTTTTTTACCCTCATTTAGTTCTTGGTGTTAATCTTGGACTTTGCATTTTGTTTTCAGCACGAGTCCATTATAAACAAGCTATGGCAGTAACACCTTTTGTTTCCCCTGACTACAGTGTCCAGGCCTTCCAGCGGGGGCTGTTCATTGCCCCCGTTGGCCTTCAGATGCTCCAAAGGCCTCCTAGCCAGCCTTCCTGTCTGCCTCTGTGTTCTTCCTGTCACCCATTTGGTGTCACTCTCATGGTCTCTGTCCCTGTGCCCGTTGTCATCACTGACTCTTTGCTAGTGCCATCATGTCTGATTCAGTACCCGTGAGTGTGTCTGTCTCTGTCCCCATTATCGCTTTTGCTCTTATGTCTGTTGACCTTTCGTTCCTCACCCCGCCTTTTGTTGTCCAATGTCCTGTTCTGTCACTGGTCTATCTTGTTGTGTGTCCTGTCCTGTCTCTTGTTCCTGTTTTCATCTTGTTTTGCGTCTAGGTCTCACTCCCATCATGCTCCTGTGCCTTAACGCCTGTCCCTGATCATCACCTCACATCGGCTCTTGCTTCCATTCCTGTTTCAGTGTCCTGCAGTGTCTTTTTGTTTTGGATTTCTTTGCACCTTGGTGGCTCTTCAGGGGTGGGAGGGGTCTGTCATGGTTGCATTCTTCAGTTGTATTTGGTTCCACTGGATTTGCCCATATATGCAGAGTGCAACAATAATATATCTAAAATGCATCTATGCTAAAAAGCTCTTGCTTTAATGATTCAGGAATTATTATTATTTTTAATTATATCCTAAAAATATATTTTTTTAAACACTTGACACTGACTGTAGTCTAATGATTTTATTATCAAAATCTGGACAGCATTGCCTCTTATAGCAGGTGAATCTCTTTTCCTTTTTACATATGTGATTTGTGTTGTTGTCATGCCCGGTCAGTATTCAGCCAGACCAGATCCCAGTTCTCAATTACTCACTTATTAGTTTCATCACCATCACCTGTTATCTGTTTGTCTTCCCCCATCTTAAGTACTACAGGTCCCCATGCCAGACACTTCACATGAGATACTCTGCAGAATAATGTGGTGTTTATCAACATTCTCCCTGGTTTCCAGGTGAGTGTCGCTTTTGCCTTTATTTTTTACCTTTGTTTCCTTGATTTTTCTAATAAACCATGATCACTCCTGGCACTTGCACCTCATTCCCTGACTTGATTAACCAATGATGATATGGAGGATTATCTGAATAAAAAAAGAGCGAGTGTGGTCGATAACCAATCTATGGCATTAATAAATGCAACTCGTTACATCTGGAGCCTTTTTTCAATACAGATTTAAGATTTTTTGGCAGTCAGTTGTTGATAAAAACATTATAGCTGTGTGGTATAAACTACTTTTAATTTCTTGTAGCTTATTTTAGACTAATGCAGTATTAAAATCAAACCATTGCATAGGTGTTGGGAAAAACTTTTATTAGCATGATACTGGTATGTAATACAATTTAAATTACTGTCATGTAAACACTGTATCTGTGGAGTCATTACTGAATGTGCTTTGAGCTGTTTTGACAGGTTAATATTACTAATGCAAACATTTGGATGTTGGTTGTTGTTGCAGCAGTGATCTAGTTCCAGCAACAGTCTAATGCAATACAGCCAGATCAACTTGAAAGATTTGTAGTTAAGCAAATATGCATGGCCTTTTCTCTGGCCTTCAAATGGTGACTGTAGCTGCATTATCATTATCTCCAGCACACTCTGGGCTAAACACAGGAAGACATAGGGACAAACAAAGTATAATTTTTTATTATGTAAGTGCTCCTTCATGTTATTTCCAGTGTGTTTAAATTAAAATCATTACAGCAGAGGAAACCAGAGGCTACAGGTACCTGTCATGAATTTGAGTAATTTGAAACAGATTAAATAACAGGATTTAATTTAGTGGACTGGATATCATCATGGTTAAGATGCTCAGGTTCAGTAGTTGGTGTTTCTGTTATATGTATTCCATGTTTAATGGTTTGTATTTTTGTATTTCAAAATACAAAGCTGCATGTACTGTATGTATAATATTATATTGTCCGTGATCATGTTATTGTGTGCTTTTGTCTACCGAGGATTGATCACCCATCAATATGACTTCAGCTGTAGTGTAGAAAGTTTACCTGTATGCAAAATAAACACTTTACACAGATTAATGTGTCTGTCTATAAGACAGGAATAAAAAAAGCAATTCTAAGTACATATTGTTTGTGCAAAGGGGGACACTCAAGGTAAAGTTTTGAGCTTGACTTGTAAAATTCAGCAAAAGCTTTTGAGCAAAGCTTTTCCATTAAGGACCACCAAACTTCATTCTTCTCTTCTCTTACTCCAACTATAATCAACCCTCCTCTGCATAACTATATATACCTTTTGCAAAGTTTAGACATGTCTGAAGGGAGGTCTCTCACAAAGCTTCTGCGTTAGCTGGTTAATATTTCCTTTGTTCTCGAAACTTGAATTAACCTATTTTTTTTTCCTCTAGGAGTTAAACCAAAGAAAAATTAATGATAAAATAAAACAAATCAAACACAGATCTACACATTTCTTCTACAATGACATTTACAGTTTATTGCTAGAGCATCTGAACCAACCTACACAGTCTTAGATTCACCTTGAGAACCTTCTGGAATGGGTTATAACATGTACAAATGTTATATACTTGTTATATACTGGTATTTAAAAAAATCAAAGATGAGAAGGTTTGGTTAACATGAACAGCATCATTACTATGAAAACAAACAAAACCATACAGCAAAGACATGGAGAAACCTCAAAATCATTCAGTGAGATTTATTAGATGGATTTAATTCATATTTAGACAAATCAAAATCAAATCAGTTTTGTTTATATAGCGCGTTTTACAACAGATGTTGTCTCAAAGCAGCTTTAAGTGTCCAAGTCCAAGCCTCCAGTGAGCAAGCCAGCACACATCTTGATTGCTAAGCATTGGAGAAATGGCAAGGAAGGCAACAGAACTGCACTGTAGGTCTATGGCTAGAACAGTCATTGTGATAATGATGCCCCATTTTAGCATGGACTATTCAAGTACCATTGTAGAGCTAAAATTTAAGTCTGTCCATTGATGCGAGTTAGATTCCTATAAAGATTAACCTCTCTGTGCACTCAATTTTAAGATTATTTACAAATGATTTGTACTTCTCTACTATAACACTAGGTAAATTAAACCATAATCCAAACATGGGAACTCATGTTGTTACAGCTTTCCATTGCAATTTGGACATTTTAGTCAGAGTAACAATGCCTTTTTTAGAGCACTGTTTATAAACCATATTCTTAGGACCCACAAATACGACATGTTTACTATGTAACTGTGACGGGGCTATTAGAGAGGAAGGAGCACGAGGTGAGGGCGGTAGCAGCACGTCTTTACTTTCCTTTTTCAGCAAAAACAGCACAAACAAACGAGAAGTGCGCAAAAGCGCAAAAATACAGCAAGTGCTAGAATACCACACAGAATCAGAGCAAAACGCCTGATCAAAAAGTATGTTGATGAGACCAAGAAGTGGATCCAGTGCGCAGCATATACCTATGCCTGAAATATACCATTAAAGAACACCAAATAACTTTTACAGATGTACTGGGAGCCAGGTCATAGCAAAAATGTGGACCAGCCAATGGGTCCCAATGACTGGGTTAAAAAATACTAGAGCATTATAGTTTTCAGTTCAATATTGGTTTAGACACTATACAGAAGATATCAACTTGAAGCATTTGGGTATGCTTCTGTGAGGAAATTAATTTTACCAGAAAAATGACAAGTTTCAGTGTCATTGTAGAGCACTTTCACAGTTTACTCTGAAGCACACATCTCAGCATACATTCATGAAGGAACAAACTTGTATACTTTTGTACTCGAGTCCTTTTGAATCTTAAAGCAGGTAATTTAACTTTCAGTCAGTGTGCATGGAACCTTGGGAAATCTGATTTGGTTCAGTATAGAGATTGATCCTATATTTGAGCTTGCCCTCCAACAGACAGAGGAGATGTTTGATAGGTTTTCCACTCCAGGCTATTTCTACTTCTTCAAGTCCAGAATCTTGTTATTTTCAAAGCCTTATACTACCCTAATTGGCCCCAGTCATTGCCTTGTTAGACAGACATGGCACACCCTGATATTTTTGGTCCTTTGAGGGCCACTCATTTTTACAATGTCTGCTTGTTTCTCACAAGATACCCATGCTGCTAGGAAGTGTTCATGATCCTCTTGAGAATAATCGACAAGAACTCTTTCCCACAGCATCTCACACAGAATTCCTACTCCAGTCATATATTTTTCAAAGGTTTATTATCATAATTTTTTTAAATAGCACTTCTTTTTTAAACAGACATTGTAAAATTATACTCCTCCTTTAAGTTAATGAGATTCAGTGAAATGAGTTCTACAGCTCCAGCAGGGACAATGCAGATCTACCCAGTAATGAGAGCAGCTATGCTTTAGTCTTATCTCTCTTCATATCCTGTTGGGCCATTTTCTTTTTATTGATTGCCTAATTGACATTTTAAAATGTAATATCAGGAGGTTATTGAAATGAGCAGGCTGAGTGATATTTAATGATGTAAAATTGATCAGCGAAGACAAGATAATGTTATCTATAATTTCTTTAAATGTTAAGCATTGCATTTGATGTAATGTATCTTAATCTGTACATTTTTTTTCTGTAGAAGTGTTTCATGTTGCTGTCAGTGACATAACTGCTAATAAAAAAAAATAAAAAAAAAACATTTATGAAAACATTTAGTTTATACTTATGACGGCGGGGCAGAGGGAGCAGAGGCAGACGCTGCAGGGAACATGCTTAAAGAGTATTAAGCAGGGTTGCCAGATAGCAGCGCAGGTACAAACAAACAGCAGACAAGGCTAAGTTATCAAGCAAAGGCTGATGTTAGCAAGTAGAGGCTAGCGTTAGCAGACAATGGCTAGCATTAGCAAGTAAATAAATACAGATGAGCCGGTGTCACCGGCGAGGCTGAGCAAACACGGGCGATATGCGCTACGCACAGACACAGCAGTAACAAGGTTAGCTGAGAGGCAGACAGTGGCATACGCAGAGTCAATGTGCAGCAATGTAGCAGTGTCTGTGCACAGCCTATAAAGGCCCGGAGAGACGAGCACCAGGTGATGTCAATACTCTGGTGATTGGGACTGAGTCAGGCGACGCGCGGTGGGCGTGGCCTGCGAGCTGGGCGTCCGCTGAGACGTGACAATTAAAAGTAACCGAACTCCTAAACTCACGCCTTGCTCTCTTGTAGTTATGTCCCAGTTTATAAATACACCCAGTATGTTTTCCTGTTAAAAAAATGCTCTCAGTCCTGGAAAAGATGGTTATTGATGAGAGAAGCAAATAATACCAGTTCCTTCCTAAGCCTTCATTAAGGAAAAGAAATGCAATTACAAGATTCAATGTCAATTCATTAAAGTGACTTCCTAATTACAAAACTTACAACTTTGGTCATTAAACTCATTCAGTTTAAGATGCTCATTAGTAAATAGCATAATTACAGTTCAGACCAAAAATTAGAATTCAGTACAGTCCTAGCTAAATGTTAGCAATAACTTATTGGTCATGGAAATAGGATCTGCATTGTGAGCGATAACACAGGAACGTTTCTGGTGGAATTTTAATGCATTGTGTTCATATACTGCAGCACAAGTTCATGGTTTTCCTCAAGCTACACAATAACACTATGTCACTCCAGTAATAGGATAATAATAAGCACTTGCATCAAATAACAGGCACTTTAGCAATTGTCATGAAACGCCCCAAAGGCGGAGCAAATCTTTAATCCATTTGAAACTTTTTTAAAATGAAGTAAAAAAAAAAAAAAAAAAAAAGGTTATTAGTGGTGTACAGAAATTTATATGCACTAGCAGTCGTTTTATCATCTGAGAATCAAGGAGAAATGGTTCACACGGTCCCTCCGTGCAAAGACGCCACTTAATATTGTATAAGAAACAGCAAATAAATAAAACCAAGAGCAGACTGATAATGGAAATGATCAGGGGTGCAGAAAAAGAGATGGATAAATGGATTAATTCACTGTGAGTGAAAGAGCAAAGCTGGTGGAGATGGGCTTGGATTTATCTTGAATTTATAATTGTATTTATCTGCTGTCCAGCAACCATATATATTACATATATTACATATATATTACATTATATATACACACACACATATACACACTGCAGTTCAGGCATGTTGCTTATTTGTAAAGTTTTCCAGAACATCTGGGATGGTTATGTACAGGTTTAAATCCACTTTCCTCCCATTTCTGTCAAAGATGAAACCAATGGCTCCGTGGTCAAAGGCATGAAAAAGCGATGTAGTTACATTTTCAAGGTACTTCCTGTAAGTTCTATTTAATTTTGGACAAGCGTGGTTTTCAGATTGCTGCTGTCACCCTAGAGAGCAGGCAGTGGTTACCGCGGTTACTAGCACTCATGTTAACAGCATTTTAACATTTTTGGTAAAATCAGTACCAAAATTTCCAAAGAATTAACTAAACTAAACAAATACAATGTTTTTCATAAATTCTGCGCAAACTACTAGGTTTAAGTCATTAAGATTTCATCAAGACTATTTTCTTTAATTAGTAGTGTTGCTCTTCTGTAGTTGCTTTTTCACTATGACAAGCTGACACAGACGTTACACTTTGCGCCGTCTTTACAGAGAGTTTGTTCTCCTGTGAAAAAAAGTTTTAGTCGCTTCGTTCCAGTTTCCACAAATGTCTTGGATTTCTTGCTTTCCGCTTCGCGCCTCTTGCCGTCACCACCTGGTCTCCGTTCACTCCTTTTAATGGCCATGAGGCCTAGTGATCAGCTGGATTACATCAACATTTGCAGTACACAATACCCTCATTCTTCAAAAGAGAGCCTGAAAATCATGATTAGCTGCGTGCAGCCCCTGATTCTTTTCTCCCTTTTCTTTCATTTTTTAAACATCTTTCTATCAGTCAACAAAGATCAGGTTAAACCTTCTCAGAAAAGAGAAGGAACAAAGAACAATAGCTCTTTTTTTTTCAAGATCCCTCCTCTTTAATAGCATTATTATTTATCTGTGGTGAAGCCTGTTTTCTCTCTTTCACCACAGCCCCTTGTTTTAGAGCACCCTTGTTATTCATCGGCACTTTTGACAGGTAGAGGAGCCCACTTGCCAATCAAGCCTAGGATTCCTCCTTGGCCCCTCCCATTGCCTCCGTTCAGCCTTTGGAAGGTTCTAGAATCCATCTCTTCAGGGACAATGGGACAATGGGGAGCAGCCTCAGGATGGGTGTCAGGAAGAGGAGGAGGAGAGAGGTGGGCAGAACCCAGGAGCAAAGCGAAACCCTGCCATTCTTCTTCAAGTCAAAGAGCCGGGCGTGCGCTCAGCGCAGCGTGAACACTGGCCCATCCCTTCCTCCATGCCGGCTGTATAGGTAGCGAGGCGGCACTTCTTCCGCTCTTTATGCCCAGGTTTAAGCGTCACAGGCAGCAGTAAACACAGGAAGCTCTCTGTTTTCAAGTGCACTCGAGTGTGTGTTGCTACCAGGATCATTGAATATCCAGGATGAACGGATAAGCGCACAAGGGTGTGTGTGTGTGTGTGTGTGTGTGTGTGTGTGTGTGTGTGTGTGTAAAGGGGGTGCAAACTTATGCTTCTTATGCTCACTTTGTTGCTAAAAGTGCTTGTCTTTCACAGAAGATCTCACTCTGTTGCACCTTCTTTTTGCTGCACGGTTTCATTTGTAAACACTCATTTTCTTCATCTTTGTGTTGTGTGCTTTATTGTTAACTATTGGTTTATGTATTTTTTATTTTGTGTTGTCCATTTTATTTTATTCACATAAACAAAAAAAAAGTCCCATCAAAGAAAGCTCATCATCAGTTCTGACTTCACCTAAGTGCTCCTAAGAATAACCAATAAAACAAATGTTTATTTAATATAAAAAGCTTTCCTGTCTCAGAATATGGAAAACATCTTTCTTTTCAGAGCACTGCTGATCAGTTTAGTGTGTTTTGTACATTCGCTCTGTCATTTTGGATCATTGCACTTAAATTGCCCTTATTCCTACTGCCAAGCTGTCACATGACCAGATGTTCTTGTAAGCCTCTCTAAAGACTAAAACGTGCTTTCCAGAGACAGACCCAGGCCTTGGATACCTTGGAATCTTTTCCCAAAATTCTACCCAGCTCTTGCAATTTGTAGTCCATAGCAACAATCACTGCCACCCCAGAATGCATCAGCATGATGGTTTACTAAGTGCCACAGCATCACAAAACATCTGTTACTTCTCAGCAGGTTCTGGCATAGCATTGCCATTTAGAAGTCAATGAATGGCAGGTTGAAGATGAACACAAGCTGTCTGCACTACTGCAGTATTGTAACTCAAGCCAAACAGGCCAAAGGGTCGAGAGAGGCCATGTGCTTATATGACGGTTAATTTGTAGCACGTGAAAGGATTCTCCTTACTAGCCATAAGATGAGCAGTGGACAGCAGACATGGAATGGAAGGCTGTTTAAAAAAAATGTGCAAACCATACTGTCTAAAGAATAAGCCCATTAGACCCAATCAACCCTTCATTACATTGTCTTTACTTGTAATTTACCCAGTGAGGGGCTTTGTCTGTGTGGGGGCTGCAGCTACCTTAGATCCAGTGCCTTTGGATTCCCCACACCCCACCATTGCCACTTCACTGAAAACCCACACTGCCTTCACACCAGGTCCAAAGCCAGAATAATGGATGTTCAATGGAAGGAGGATTTACTCAACATATGAAGGCAATTCACTCCTTCTGAATCCTCCTTTTGAGATGAACAGGCTCTACCCTCCTTCTTTTCCTCTTTTACCCCTACTGCTCCTTCTCATAGTCTCCAAGACAAAGTTCTCTTACAGCAAGTGTCTACTGAGTTAATGAATAACTTGATGGAAGTTTAGAAGAGGATTTGGACCCATTGTTGAATTGCTGCTAAAAATGGAAAGAGCTTGTGTAAAAGCACTTGGCAGTAAAGGATTCTTTTCTCTGTTCAAGAAGAATGAGATGATTCCTAAAAATGTCTGCATCTCTCACAGTCGGTCTACAGTTTGAAGAGTTTTCTTCACACTGAGACTTTGTCATATGGTTCAAATGAAGGTTGGCTAGAAACTGACTCTCTCAGTAGAGTCCATCTAAAGATGCAAATTGAAACAGACTTTTTTGCATTCTGTGAATTCCGATCACAAAGGCATCCTTGCTAACTGGAGCAGCTGCTCCCTCCCACTCATAAATCTGTTCTTACTTTCAAGAATGTATCCAAGGGCATGTAAAATTCCCAACTAAACTCCAAAAAAATAGCTCACTTCAAAAATGAAGCAAGAACAACTCTGCATTAGTGACTAACACTTTGGCACCAGGAAGAGCATTTAACAGGTCGCACTGTTCTCCTCAGACAAGCCATGCAGGGAAAGTGACTGTAATTAGAGGGTGGACTAATTTCTTGATGGTCGTTATCTTGGGGTCGTGACACTTCTGCAGGCTGAGGAAGCAGCTGGCATGCAGCACAGTGGACAGCACTAAGAGTTCAAACGAGCCCACAGTCCACCTGCCTTGTGTAGGCTTCTTCCATGTCACCACGGGGACCCTACAGGAACCCTGCAGGGACACAAGTCCAGAACAAAGCCCCTCCTCCCATCGATCCAGCAAGCTGTTACAAATCAGACAGAGAGGAAACTTCATAAGCAAGTACATTAGCATATAAAGAGGTGTGTGGAAGGAAGGAACGGTGATCATTGGGCCCTGTCTGTTGGGCCCTCGAGGCCTTTTTTAAATGGTTGATCAGGGGCCGCCACAGTCTCAGAGACTAGTGAAAGAAGATGTGAGATTGGTCATTAGTCAGTCACCATGACTACCTGCAAGCCAGCTGGAGTGTTTGTGTGTGAGAGTGTACCCATTCTAGGGAGCTGTTGTAACATCAGAGGAGTCTCCATGTCCTCAGGCCTGTACAACATTCTTGTTTCCATCACAGGGACTCTTGTTTTTCCTTAATGCAGGGTTGTCGATTCCTTCTTACCTCCTTTGTATTATTAGTTTTTAAATGCCTGCTTATTGGACCCTGGAGAGTCATTAACTTCAAAATCAAATTTACATCTTAAAGAGCAGAATACTAAATATAAAACACACCAAACAGATAATTATCATTAGTACCATCAAAGCACTCGTGTTAATGTATGTCTAGATTGCTCAGGGACTATGCTTAATCAGTTTCACATCAAACATCTGATCAGTGACCAGTCAATAGATCTTACAATTGTCTTACTTGATCCATTTGAATGATAATTAGCATCACTGTGGATTCTTTTCACACAATGGGACAGTTCCTCAATCTGATTTAGTGTTTCTGAGTGTGGTTCAATATGCTAAAGTTACACATTTACCAGATGGGATTGATTCCTAGAATGATCAGGGAACTCTTCCCCTGTTCTCAGTATCCAGCAATAAAGCTGTCGCTTCAGCATCCCTGAGGTGGATATGATGGTTAAAATGTCTCAGTTCAGTGCTAATAATCAAGACATTTTAACTGAAAAGAGACGCACTTCAAATCATCAACCTGCAATCTCAAAACCTTGCCAGCAAACTTTTAAAAATTGTTTTTAATTCTGTAGCAACAAGTATTGTAGAGATAGTAAATGTTTTGCGCAAGTCTGCAGTAATAAATATCCTCCTAAAAAGAAAAACTTGATGAGAATTGTGTTATAGGTACTTTTCAACTCTATCATATCTATCTATATTTTCAACTCTTTAAATAACTGATGCTTTAGCTATTTTGACAAAAGCACTGAGACAGCTGTTCAGTTCTTCATGACATCCTAACTAAACTGGTTTGGGTCATATTCACAGGGCAGAAACTATTTTGTTTAAATGCAAAAGTATGTATTTGAGTAAATATCTTGCTAAATTTATTGCCTTTCTTACCTTGTTGATTGCTTTTCCTGTTGATTCTGTTTTTTTTTTTTTTTTTTATGTTTCCTGTGTGTGTGTGTGTTGGGGGGGGGTGGCTGGGAGAGTGTTGCTCATGTTGCTGTACAGTATGATGTGAATCATTTTCTACAGGAATCACATTCTGAATGATAAGCTTCTTCCACTTGCTTAAATACCGTGCTCACAAAATCAGAGGCACCTGCATTTATTTTGCCCTATTTACTCCCAATGACTTTGACATATTGCTTCATTTTATTATTAGAAGTGGTCTTTGTACCCTCCTGTCATTAAGTCAGATTTACCACTCTAATTACAAGCCCTCCTGGAGACCCAGCCTCTGGCTGTGAATGCCAGGCCCCTGTGTATCCCTCTGTGGAGTGCAATTATCTGGGCATGGACCATCCTACCACATCCCAACTGCACCTGAGATGACTGGGATCTGTTATCAATTACCTCTCCTTCATCTCCAGCATCTTCCTCTTCCTCCCATGCCCCTCCTCTCCCGTCATGGGTCCTGGCCAAACATGGAAGTCTCCTGATTACAACCTCTCGTACCTCTTCCCCTGTCTCTGCACCTAATCACTTCCCTCTGGTACCATGCTGTTGTTTACTTCCTGTGGTGATCAGCTCCATCCTGTGTGCAGACTCAAGGGCCTTGGGGTTGTGGGTTTGTAGGCTTCACTATGTGGTCGTGTCTCAGAAGACACCTGGCATCCAAGTCCCTGGTACGAGTTAGACATGTTCATTGGATTTTCTTTTTCTGTGATCTGCTGAACAGCGACACGTTAGAGATCCCATCCGAAATTCTTTCAAAGAAAATCTTAAATGTGTTAAAGTCCAGATCAGCATCAGATGTCCTGAGATATATATCAGCTACTTTTAGTGTTGAAAGGAGAGGGTGAAGTTACAACCACCACCTCCAAACCTTATTAGCTGAAGCGAAACAGTGATTACCCTCAAGGTACCGTAAATAATAAGTTAAAAAAAAACCTAGCTAGCTTTCTAGAATTTCATTGCTTAAAAATGGTCAATTTTCTGCATTCTACTTTCCATTTATGAATGTGTTTATTACACCTTCATGTCCTCTCATGTTCTTCTTCCACATGTTCCTCTTTTATCCCCCGTGTCTCTCCCGTGTCCCACAGCCCTGTGAGTTTCACCGGGGTGGAGGGAGCAGCTGGCGCGGGACCCGCAGGGGTGACCCGTCTTGACCCCAGCTGTCGTCCAGATGCGGGTCACCGGTAGGGTGTGGGGGACCATGGCCGTGTGACTTACAGCCCACCATAAAGCAGGAGAGAAACGGAAAGACAGAGCAGGATGGTTTGCGTGGTGAGGAGGTGCTTTCGCTTTGTCGACTTTTAATGTCTGGAAAAGGGGAGCAAACGTGCTGTTTATGGCAAAACAAACATAGCAAAACAAGAGGACCCGCCTGGTCAGTTTATGGCAGACTAGGGAATGATATATACTAATGATACGACAGAATCCTTTCTGCTGATGACCCTAATGAGATTTTAATGCCACATCCACTCCTTACTGTGCAGATGTGAACGGTTTCTCCTATTTTGAATCATTTAATCAGAAACAAAGGCGTGAGTACAGTGCAGGTACAACCGCACTAACCGTAACCCTAGCGACATTCACACTGCATTTCTGTGGTGACATTCACACCCAGTTCACATTCGTATCTATTTCACATCCATTTTCATATTAAATCCACCATTTTCCCCACTGGGTTGATACTGAGATGATGCAGACCAGTCCTGGACACTTTTTCGGAAATGTTCAAAAATGGTTTAAATGAACGGTTCAATGATCAGCTGCTCTCCCACCAAAACATAAGCACTGCTATCAGGTTAGTGTGGGCTTTGTTCTGTGAGCGTTCCCAAACGTCTCTGTGTGGATTTGGAGAGGCCCTGTGGTGGCTCCTGTTAGTCTTTCATAATTAGACGGCAGTGTTAGAATGGTCCCTGAGCGTTGGCCTGACCACTCTAATAGAAATAAAGGCTCTTTAATGTCCAACTGTATCGTTTACCCTCCCGAACCTGACACAACCCCTTCTATTCTTTCAGCAAGAGCCATAAAAGGCAACGAGGCAGAGGAATATGTTTACCATATGGCCTCTGGCTGTTAAAGGGGGTAAAAAAATGGTGGTTTTAAAGGGCAAAAAGAAGTAGTAATTCTTAAAAGGCCCCCGATATGGAGATGGAGATGGTGCATGGGCCAATGGTGTGAACACTATCCAGACGTTGGGTTGAAGAGGTTGAAGAGGTTGGAGAGAGAGGGAGAGAGAGAGAGAGAGAAAGAGAGAGAGAAAGAGAGAGAGAAAGAGAGAGAGAAAGAGAGAGAGAAAGAGAGTTCAATTAATTCAGTGCCTTCTACCTTAATAGTAAGTTCATGTACAGTACAAAGTGTTCTATGTTCTCCGGGTCTCTTTGCCTAAGAATGATATACAGCACGTTAGATGTATATGTTCCTCTGTATATATGTGTATATAAGTATGTGCACATTGGTGTGGGTGGGTGGGTGTGTCTGTCTGTTCTTTTTAACAGTGTAGACTGATTTCCTTTCACACATAACCCATTAAACCGAGGAAGCAGTAGCCTGACTTGCCCCAGCGTGGTGAGAATGGCCCAGTGAAGGCTTTGTGGCCAGATTGAAGCATTTGTCTCTGTAGCTGCGCTCATGCCTTGTGGCATGTAGATTGATGGTGATTGGCTTTTTTCAGGGGCATCCAAGAGCTCAGGCAGAACCCAGATAATTAGGTTTACTAATCATACTTTCATTAACCTCCAGATTACGCTTCTCTTTCTCCCTACTCTCTCTATTTCTTGCTATAGCCGAATTCACTGCGGTCATTTTTCTTTGCACAATACTTAGCTGCGTTGTTCAAAAGAAAATGATCATATAATTATTTGCACAAATGGCTGCTTTAACGCTACGAATAAATCAACCAGCTTTGCTGTGTGTGGCAAGGACACTTGGCCTTGAAACTTTTGTATTGTATTGTTTTGTTTAGTATTGTATTGTTTTGTTTAGTATTGTACTGTTTTGTTTGATATTGGATTGTTTGGTATAGTTTATTTGGTATTATATTGTCTGTGTTGTGTTTTTTTATTTGGTATCGTATTGTTTGTACTCCCTTTTGGTTTTTTTTTTCCTCGTTATTGTATCGCCAAGGCTGGCTTGTTTTGTTTGGTATTGTATTGTTTGATTTTGTCTTAGCACTACTGTTTCTGGAATACATTCAGTCTGGTCTTTCAGCTCTTACCAGGAGATGGAAGTCTGTTAGAAAGGTCCAAACTGAAACAAATATATTCTATAGCAAACACAAAATACTTGTTTTGATTGAATTAGTTTTCTTAAGTGGCTCAAACATCTTTGGAATTAGTATTCATGTAATTATAAAATTAAAACCTATAAGTCTCACACTTTTTCTGTCTCTGGGTTACTGGCACCAGACGTTAGCCACTCCATATGGCAGGGTCCCCAGAGCTCTCTGTCCCTCCTTAAAACAGCCTATGATGAAATCCTATAGGGGTCATTGGAAGTGTGTGTTTACCAGCATGTATGGCATGTGCCCAGCATTGTGTCAGCACAAGCTGGCATTCTTTATACCTCAGACAGGCTTGGCATCTTTTACACCTCAGAGAGACCTGACATCCTTTACTTTTGTAGGGCAAAGGGGCACAGGCTGGCCAACACCCTTGCCAGCCCACTTGGTGGTGTTCTACTTTTATGTAAATTTAAGCATTAGATACTCAAAACAGGCAAAAAGATGTTTTACAAGTAATATTTTAAAATAGGCAGAGACAGAAGAAGAAAAACATGAATACAAGGAAGGATAAGTTTTAAAATAATGTTTTCCTGTTGATACATGAACATTTGGGCATAAACATCAAAGATAAATTAGCTTTTGTAGTCAGGTCTCGATATACTTAGCAGTTCTACACTGGATTATTTTAAGCAAACTCTTGTAATATGTTTGTTCAGTTCCTTCAGGTAATGTAAGGTGTGATTTTCCATTAAATGTGTGTTTGCTTGTTTGATATAGCTAGTCAAATAACTTATTAAAATAACCCGGGTGAGAGAACACAGGAGTAACTGTAATAAATGGCAGGGTCCACATTTTCCAGTATTTTGAAAGTTGCAAAACTCAACTTTAATGGCATTATCAGTATGTGATTTAAAGATTATACTAGGTCTTTAACATCAGACTTAACTTGAGGTATCAAGTTACTTCTTTTTTCTTTTTGCACTCACTTTTATTTATTTACAAGTCAATGTAATATAATTTATTTATGCATCCAATTTTAAATGCTAAACATATTACTGACTGACCAATCAAGAGCACTGGTATAATTTGGATATGTACACATGTTTATTGTATGGACAGCTACATGAGTGGAGGCTTCTGACACTATGGCACAGTGGTAGCATATTCAAGCAGAATAGGAAAGGGCCAATTATAGATCTCTGGGGTACACCACAGAGAATATCATGCATTTTTTGAGAGTTTGGTCACAAATACTATAAAAGTGTTGTCTTTCAGACAAATACGAGGCAAACTTATTTAAATCAATTCCACAAAGCTTTTTTTTTTCCAAGTGTACTTTGGCACTTTCAATGGCAGAAGCCAAAACACTATGGTACAATAAAATAAGATATAAAGCAGAAAACCGATTGCTTAGATGAGAGCTTTGCAACTTTTCCTGCTGCAAGACAAAACAAAACAAAACAATACAAAACAAAACAACACAAAACAAAACAACACAAAACAAAACAACACAGCCTCTCCGCCTGCCCTCCCCATCCTTCACATCTTTGTACCAGTGCCAGTGGACCAAAAGCTCCATTCACATGCATTAAGATGGCTGAGTGTGATGGCTAAATGAATGAGTTTAATTCAGTGGGAGAGTGCATCCGGCCGGAGTGTTTTCTCTGTGCAGACAGCATGATGGACGGGGTGGTGAGCAGAGGGGTAGATCCCAGAGATCGATGGCCTCACGCTTGCGCTTGACCTTGACGTCCTGCTGTCTCCCTGGGCCCGGTCCTGCACATCCAAAGGCCATTCTCTCCCTATAAAGAATGGGGAGGCTGTGGCAGCCATCAAGCAGGAAAGGGGAGTAAAACCAGCAGGTCCGGCGTGACCCCGGGGAACACTGTGAGAAAGGCTCTGATTCTGGGGCACGGCGTGTGGGTGAGCCCTAGACGGAGGTTGAAACAAGTACACCCTTTCACGGGGATTTATGTGACCAGCAGACCCAAGGGGTAACAGGGAGCTGGAGTCACTTCCTGTGATATGTGAACCTGATGATAAATCTGCGTCGCCCTCATTTCTAAGACCAGCATGTGTGAAGGACCATACTTATAAATACATATCCATACATATGTGTTTACCATATATGTGTGTGTGTGTGTGTGTGTGTGTGTGTGTGTGTGTGTGTGTGTGTGTGTGTTTGTTTACCAGGGCACAGACAGCTCAGTATACAAATGTCATTAGACAGCTTAAAATAGCTTGTTTTTATGTCATGTAAATGTACATATATGGCATTTGTGTGGCTGTGTCTGTTAAGGGAATCAAACTACTGAATGCTCTTTTCAGTCCATACTAGATGCACATCAAACTACTGAATGCTCTTTTCAGTCCATACTAGATGCACATCAAACTACTGAATGCTCTGTTCAGTCTATACCAGATGCACATCAAACTACTGAATGCTCGTTTCTATACCAGATGCACATTAAGCCCTTTATCCTTTCCTGTTTGCCCACATGTTACTTTTTTAATTAAGAGAAAAATTATTAAAGCTACAAATTTCTCCAACCTAAAGATGCTTCTGTGCAGGTGATAGCAAGCAGATGGTGCTTGGCCTCTATAAAAAGCACCCCCCCCCCCCCATAAAAAAAAATCTATTTGCATTTCATGAGGCTAAATTGTGTTTTGTCTCTGAGTCCTCAAGCCTGCAATGTGAGTGCTGTCAGGCAACTGCCCGGACCCACTGAAGGAGGCCTGATAGATTAACGTGGACCTTCTGCCTCTTTCTTCACCCATTGTGTTCCAGAAATTAAAGAATATTGTCTCCCCAAAGACTCACGAGAATAGAGAGGGGGTGGTGGTAATGACATTGCACAGGCTAAAATTAAAGGGGTTAGAAATAAAGTGTGTGTTGGGAGAGGGGGGGGCAGATAATGTAATTATTCTCCAGTCTTGTCCCTGACCCTGAGGAGAAGAACAATTCCAACCAAGGAGTGTGGTGCAGGGAGAATGAGCTCATTCCCTTTCACAAGCTCATGTTTGGCATCTCGTATGGGAAATCTTACGCCTGTGACGAAATCCAATATGCTTAATGTGATACTTCGAACTGCTGACATTCAAGATGATCCGATTTATCAAGGATGATTCCTGAATAGTTTGGCATGAGACTGGATGAGGTGTTACGCTCTCACAGGGGAAGGCCTCTCCGTCCTGCCATCAGGAAATATTTGGATCCCCTGAGTTCTGTTTAAGAGGAAAGGTTAGCAGTGTATTTAGTATGTAGTCTCCTATGAAGAGGTTAAATGTTGAGTTGAGCAATTTTACTTTGTGTGGAGTATGCATGCTTCGGGTGTGTGTGTGTGTGTGTGTGTTTGGTCATTCATGTAAATATTCAGAGGTTTTTGGAAACTATAAACAGATCATGGAGGGAGGGGGGTGGGATAGATCAAATTCCCCAGACAGACTCAAGTTTTGAGGGTCAGAGGGGTCACGTTCATTAATTACCCCTATTATCAGATAAGGGACATGAATAAGAGCCGTTTGTCTGGTTCACTGAGATACTCCCCACTGGGTTCACCTCCACTCTGATATCCTGAAATATTCACCACTAATATATTTAGCTCAAACATTTGTGTCTGTGTGTGTGTGTATGTGTGTATGAGTGTCTGTGTGTGTGCATTGTGTCACTCAGACATGGTTAAAATCACAACTCAGATCTTGTTTTCTGATCATGTTTGAATTGCAAATATTTGCCAAAGGACAGACAAACCCTCTTTCTCTCTCTCTCGCTCTCTCTCTCTCTCTCGCTCTCTCTCTCTCTCTCACACACGCACACACACACACACACACACACAAGACTTCTATAGAAGACCTCACTGGGCAAACACGGAGCTCTCAGATTAAGACTAATGTGTCTATAGTTAATGATGTGATAAACACTTAAATAGAATTAAATGGACTGTGATATTAAAATAAGCTCTTTTTCCAGGCTTTTGTGATTCACAGAAATAGATGAACTGTTTCATCCACCCATTTTTTATTTTTTATGTTTTCCAACTTTTATTATTCTTTCTAGTTTCTCTTTTGTTTGATCTAAATATGAATTTGTCTGTTTACTGAAGTAAGAAGCTCATCACTATGTCAAATCATTGACTATGGGAGAGCAATTTTTCACAATCTGTATATGTTTGTCTTTTTGTTAGTAGCGCTGTTCCACATATTATTTATTCATTCATTATTCATTTATTCATTCATTCCTCTCTTGCTGATGTTTCTTTGTTTTATTTATTTTAAAACTGAATTATTGAGCCTTAATGTTTCCACTTAGGTAAAATTGCATGGCAGTATGTCAAGATGTTGACCACAGGAGGGCAATGTTTCACATTCTGTAAAACTTTATCAGAAGATTGTACTGTTGGAGTTTGACCACTAGATGGAGTTATTCTATTATTCACCACACATACAGATATCCTGCAGTATCCACTTCTAGATAATTTAGCCACATCTAGATCATCAAGACTCAAACATTTGTCTCAATTCTGGTGGACCCAACCCCCCCTTAGTCTCCCACTGGCTACGTCAACATTACTGTAAGTTTTCTAGCAGGTACACTTTGGATCTGACACAGATGCTGCGACAGATGAGATTCTGACAAACAGAGATTATTTAATAGATTTTAATAAATACACAAGCAGTAGCATTCATTTGAACAGCTCTTCAGAGTTACACAGAGAGAAACTGGCCATCATAAGAGGTCTTTGTTCCTCCTCTGACCACATAAACAAACATGGCCTTCCTGCAGGCTTTCTGGGAAGGAACTCCAAGAAGTAATAATCACTAACAGTGCAAGCTTACAATGTTAGGTTTTTTTTTTATATAATCCTATACTCTTTACTGATTCAGAAAATCTGTTAAGTGTGGAGGTCAAATTTATTAAAAAAAAATTAAATCAGTACAGATAAGCAAATTGGAATAACACTGTGAACAAATGTATATGAACGGAGACCAGGTACTTGGTGCTTGAATATACTATTCTACTGATTAAAACAACCATATCAAAACCAATCAAACCATATTTCTTAGGATTCGTAACTAATATCTGGTCTTCATTCATGTATTTACAATCATCACTTATGTTGATTAGAACATTTTTTAAGACACATGCACTAGAATATCTTAGTTACATAATAACCATGAGATAAGGCAGCATATTCTGTTAATGATGATTTATTGTTGGTTTCAGTGCATATTGTTGTTGATCCAACTGAAGTTTTCTCCTACATGGTCTTGATGCATATGGTCTAGATAATAACTTTTGTATTTACATGTTCACACCTAATCACGCTCAGTGTAGTGTTAAACAACTACACAACATCTGGAATAACACTGACAATCTTACAAGGTGGATTCAATGCATTTCGGGATAGAAGACACTGTTAGCAAGTCAAATTTCAAGTATCAACAGAATTTTGCAAAGAAATGCAAAACTTGTGGATTTTTTTGTACTTCCACCAACACATAATCTGCAATCAGCATTAAACAGGTAGCTGTTAATCCAAAGGTAGTTGTTAATCCACACACACTGCCACCAAGTCAAAAGTACAAACTTCAGATCGTTTGCAATAAATTACAACTCATGCTGTTGGTTAGGCTACTTTTTGCTTGCTGAAGACAACTTTAAAAAGCACAATCCAGCGTCATGTGCGTCCATGTTATTATACAAAGCCAGCTGATGCCATCTTGGTGCCATTCGGTAATCTAATGCCCGCTGGACTGGTACAGTACATGAGTGAGAAGATGTGACTCATCTCTCACAGTTACTGACCATACAACCACCACAGAGGAAAAAGACCAAACACATCATGTGCTAGAAGGCCTACTAATGTAAATTAGCCTCAAAACTCCCACTAAAATATTGTGTACTATTACTGACATTTGCTGTCAAAATTCTTAAGCCTATTTAGTGTCCTTCCAAACCGATTGTTAAGCTAATAATCAAGTCGTCTCTTGTAAAACACATTTTTATTATAAAATGAGACTTTTTGGGGTAAGTATTGTATGTACAGAAGCAAGCAGGCACATGTACAGAACCATGACTTCCTCTTCCAGGCACCTGGTTTACATTTGTCTTACGTAAAGGGTAAAATGGCTAAAGGAATGGTAAATACATAGCACCATTTTGTTGAATAAAAATAATTATAAAATGAAAAAGAAGCATCAAAGAAAAATGAAATTAATATCCACTTAGAATCAGAAAACAGCTTAGCCACTCTATATACCTAAGTGTAAGTCTGTAAGAGCCTGTTATCTCCTATCTACTTTGCTAAAGCAGCTCCATTCAGAACACATGTTCTTCTTCTCACAAGTCTTAATGCATGCTTTGCGATTAAAATACTTCAAAAACCTTTTTTATAACTACTATTTGGCAGTATAAGGAAAGTAACATTTACACACAATATGGTCTATGATGTACTTACCTCTGACAAACCCACATATTAGGCACTTAATTAGCTCAAAACAAAAAGCTTTTAAGAGATTCTTTGTCAACAAACACAACAATACTATGTACATACATGTAAAAAGTGTTATAAATAGCTTTTAAACCATAGGTACTATATACATCTTCAAATTATGACAGTATTTGTTGTTATGTCTTTTCAGGGTGGCGATTTTGTAAAACACCCTGGAGAAGATATTGGCGGTTTAAACTTGTCTGTGGATGCAGTGTGGGATTTTAGCTTCAGAGCTTTTAGACTTCTGACGATAGCAGGTAGGGGGCGCCACTTCATTCCCGTTTCCTCAAGATGACATAAATTAGCCCACTGATGAGCGCCAGAGGAAGTGCCACCCAAGCCAGTATGTAGGCAAAGCCAAATGACTCGCTCGGGTGAACCCACTCAGGACTCATCACTGTGTAGATGATGGCACCACTCATTACAAAAACACCTGCAAAGATGAGGAACAAAGCAAAAGACTTATCCATCTGATGTGTACCATTGATATTATTTCACCAGTGTTTCCTATTGGTCCACTGCTAGTCACATGGTTGTTCACATACAGCTACAAAGTTCCTACAGCTGTAATATCCCTATTTAGTTAATCAGATTAGGTGGTAATTTTGTGGCAGATTCTTCTTGTCATAATTTCAGTTGCCTTCTTCTGTCTCATTTTAAAATGTACGGTACTTTGAAAAATACATCCATACTCTCGAAATACAATCAATATTCATATGTGGCTTGTACTTTGTTATCCAGTGTTTCACATTTCACTATTTCTACTTTGCGCACTGCTTTGAGGTGGTTTGTTCATTGAAACAAAAGGCTGCATATCATATATAAACCGCATGACAGCAGCATAATGACCACCATGCTTCATCTAAACAAAAAATTTGTTTCTGTAATTCCTTATATTGTAATTTGTTGTTGTTGTTTTTTTTCTTTTCTGAGAGTTTTACTCTAAAGGCAGAACTAGTAAATTGGTGCAAAATTGCTGATGGGTATGAAGGAACCAGTCACCCCATCCACCTACTGAACTGAACTTTTCTAAATGTCCCAGTCTGAACCCGGAGAGCCGGTAATCATACCAGCCTGCTCCGGCAGTGCACCCTGCTAACCCGCAGAGCCTGGCATGACGAGGCCCTTTCTGACATTGTCCTCAGGCTGGCAGGACACAAGCCGCCCCCAGAGAGCCTGCCGTGACATTTCGGCTTGTGTCAGGGGCTCTGTTTCCGGTGCCAAAGCGGTGGGCACCTGCCGATGCCAGGCTCCATGGCGCCCATGCCCACCTCCATCGGGCATTCAGATCTCGCTAATGACAGCTATCATGAGGCTCTCCACCATCACTTTCCAAAGGCCAAGCAGACAGTGTATTGTTCCCAGTTGTTTTTTTTTTTTCACACTGAGGTCTCATGTCCTTAAAAATAACTATATATTCATCTGTTCTACTTAGTCTTATGTTCATAATCTTCATACACTTGCTGCGAAAGCTGAGGTAAACATTGCATGGGTGAATATGAACCCTGACTAATTATAAATCTATATTTACTCACTCACTCATTAGTGAGTGAGGGGGGGGGGGGTCGTCCCATGCCTATGCACATCCAGGGGAGCGCATGTGGCACTGGGCAGATACACCCAGGACAGGGTGCCATTCCACCACCGGACTGGATCTATATTCTATTTTCTTTCATCTGAACATGTTGTTTCAGGTCTGCAATTAAACTGGATGTTTCCTATATAACAAAAATGACATTACAGGGTTCATTAGGTTATGATGTCTAGAGTCTGAACTCTAACTTAGTGACAAAGTGGTTTTGTTTCCTAATCACCAAAAGGTTTCAAGGTTGCTGAGGGTATTATGCAAATGAAAATGCAAATGTGGGAAATCTCATTAGCATAGCAACGCACACCACTGTGCCACAGTGGAAGAAAACCCTGCCACCTCACTGTACTGAAGCTGCTTGATTTGCTGCAGGTCTCAGATCTAAAACATATTGCTCTGGTTATATTGCTCACTGCACTTGTGTGAACAGGCCAGGTGTTGGAGCCTGTGTAATATGAAGGCCAGGTGGCTTAATCTGTCTCTTCAAAACCAACAGCTGTAATAACACTCCAGGAAGGAAGCAAAGCACCACACTCTAATCACTTGGTGCTACAAAAGGCACAACTAACGGTTCACTGGAAGTCATAAACAAACAAACAAAACAAACAAACAAAGCACTCACTAGCAAAGATCTGGAAGGCTCCAGTGAGGAAGAAGCGGCCGCCCTTTTGCAGTGTGAAAAGCTGGCAGAAAAACAGGAAGAGAGACAGGAAGCTGAAGACGATTGACAGGATCATGACCGCCTGGACTGCTTGAATCCACACTGCAGATAGAGAGATCATCGGTTAGGACATCCACACATCCCAGAAAACATCTTCAAATGCTACGGCTCACTTTTCAATGTCAAGTGCAGCTACGTGGTGTGTAGAATTAAGAGACTACGATTCATTTACACTGTATGCGATTGCAATGTACAGTGTTTGGGTCTGTCGCTAAAAACGACTTAATTACGAAAAAATATACGAAAAAGCAAGTGTAATGCGCCTGCTGCCATTTTCTGAGGGGGAACTTGAGAAATGATACAAATAGAAAAATAGTTGATAAAAAAATCTAAAAACATGTTTACTATACATAAAGGAGCCAATGAGTCTCAACATGCTCGAATCCATTATATGAGCACTCAGAAAGGGAACGTATCCTGTTCCTAAAAGCACCAGGCACTTAGGATGATACTGACTCTTCATATAATCGATCTACTCCTCTTGTCCTTGAGTCAGAGAAACATAAAGGCCTGGACCTCCTCCCGCTACCTATGCTTGATGGCTTTAAGAGCTCCATGTATAGCTAATCTTCTTTTCAAAGCCTTTTCTGCATTAGATGCACAGTACAGTTTACATGAGGTACTTGGCCTGGGAGTGTAAACTTATCTTTACTAGTGTTTCCTGACTTCCTAGAATGCATTTTTGTTTAACCATGATGCCTGTATGGCACCCAATGAAAACGAGACGAGATAGTGGACAAGACAGTGGACAAGACAATGGCTGAACAAAATGACCTCAGATGAAAGTCCTATGGTCGTATCTGGAGAAAAGCATACATTCTGATGTTAGTGAGCCAAGCTTCACTCTCATGCGTAGAATCTGCATACATCCTTGTCTCTGCAGTTCTATGTCTCATTGTGATAAGGGCATGAGAGCAACTATTCTGAACTTATACAATTGGTCACAGCAAGAGCTCTGACAGCATGAGTCTCACTTTAACTACAGAAAACACACCATGAATTACACATACATTCTCTTCTCACATCTGTTCATTTTAGCCTGGTTTAAATTCAGATTTTTAAAATTCCCTAGTGAATAATATTAGGATTATGATAACTGGCTCCTATGGGTAAGGCTCTGCAGTACAGCAGATCACACATATGATGTATAAAATGTCTGGAGATAATAAGACGCTTTAAAAAAATGCCCCGTCTGGTTTCTTGGCAAGGACACAAGTTTCATTATTTAACTTGGGTGTTTCCTCAAAGATAGAATAGGGAAATGAGGACTATTACAGCTTGATGGCAGTATGTAGCATTTAAAGTCCTGCATGTATATTTATTGTCTAAGTGTCATTCATGTAGCTTAAAGTTTCTGCATTTTTAGCTCTCTCTCTTTAGTGTCTCTCTCTGTGTTACTGTATCTCTCTCTCTTTAGTGTATCTCTCTGTATTACTGTATCTCTCTCTCTCTTTAGTGTATCTCTCTGTATTACTGTATCTTTAGTGTCTCTCTCTGTATTACTGTATCTCTCTCTCTCTTTAGTGTCTCTCTCTGTATTACTGTATCTCTCTCTCTTTAGTGTCTCTCTGTATTACTGTATCTCTCTCTCTTTAGTGTCTCTCTCTGTATTACTGTATCTCTCTCTCTTTAATGTCTGTCTCTGTATTACTGTATATTTCTCTCCTTACTGACTTCCTTATTGACATCAGCTATTTAAAAAAAGACAGAAAGAGTGGTTCAGTCTCACTGCAGACATTTTCCCTGCAGTCTACCTTGGACAGTCTCTGTGTGGACATTTTCCCTATAGCCTCCCCCTTGACAGTCTCCCTGTGGACAACCTCCTTTCAGTCTCACTGCTGACATTCTCCCTATAACCTCCCCCTGGACAGTGTCATTGCAAAGTGTCCCTGCAGTCTTCCTGTGGCTCTCAATGGATTCAGGTGAACATCATTGTAATATTGTAGAAAACAAGACATTAAATTGACATTGAACTCATGTGTTGGACAATATGCACATGAATTACTTAAACACGATTATTCCCCATGGGTTAAACTCTCAAGATTTCCTAGTATCAAATAAAATTAAAAGATGTGGGAAATATTCAGATTAATTACAATCATTTGACTTTAATCTTTCCTTATTTTTGCTGGGTAAGTAATAAAAGTTTATTAGTGCTCTAAAGAATATAAAAAACATCTCTGAAAACACTATATTAAACAGTCACTGTTACAGAGAAACTACAGCATTCATTATGGTGCAAATATGAGTAAAAACCTGTTACAGTTTAATACTCTTTAATTCATCTTTTCATACTAATATTTAATACTTATATAGTTCTCCATTGTGTAGGGTATTTTAACTTAGAATCTAATCTAGAGTATTGTTATGGCCCTAATACACACACACACACACACACACACACACACACACACATATATAGCGCTTTATGGATCCCATAGGTAAAATTTGGGTTCTCATGAGTTAACAACAATGTATGTCTGTGTTCCTTAAACATGTCTACTAACTGCTGGTCAACACTCACAAACCACAAATCACTGGTAAAAAATATACCAACCATTAAAAGCATTATTTAAAGTATTCCAATTAAGATTCAAGGTCACTCCATAAGGCATGGCAGTAGAAACCCTGATAAGAGTCCACTTATCATCCCTAATTAAGGAAGATAATGCACTTATTACTATAGTGTTAAAGAACTTATGAACAAATACAAGTAGCCTTTAAAGGCTTCATGTGACCTGGTCAGGGTCATGTGACCTGGTCAGGGTCATGTGACCCGTGAGGGCCAGTTCTCTCTGGCAGATGAGACCAGTGAGACAGGATAGATTTGGCTTGGTGCTGTGACCAAATGCACTGCCACCGCATTGCTGCAAGCACCCAACAAATCAAACCAACACAGCAGATGAAGCAGTGCATACCAGTCCTACCTCCTTACCAAACACACATGATTTGGCCTCATTACCATAAACACACACACACACACACATACACAAAATGCACTGCTCATACTGGAGCTATTTAATCATGCCAAAACAACACTGAAACAAGAGAGTGTATCCACTTTGATAGAATATGTTCACATGCTCAGGCAGACACTACCCCAGCTGCACAGTTTCACATGCTTTTAGAGATGTACAGTCTCTCAAGCTACAGCATGATCCAATTTTATGGCTGATCGTATTTGGAAATATGAGTTTGAAATGGTTTGAAATGAAGAGCCTAAATAATTACATTAAGCATGATACTTCTTCTTTTATCCACTGCCAAGAACATCTCATTCTTGGATATCACTAATGTGTGTGTGTGTGTGTGTATGTGTGTGTGTGTGTGTGTGTGTATGTATGTATGTGTACACTAGAGACTACAACTATGTGGTCTTTTTTTAACCCTCTTAGCACTGATACTATCTAAATATGATCTGTGGGTGTGATGCACAGCTATGAACACTACGGTGTAGAATGAGGATCTCCTATACACACACATACACACACACACACACACATACACACACACACACACACACATACAGCTGACTAAATTTTAAATTTGAGCTGCGTTAAATATTTCAGTCATGCCCCACCCAACACCTCAGCGCCATCGCTCTACCCTGCGACTTCCACTCCCAAACAAGGGTTCTAAGCTCGGCCACGGAACAGCGACTATTTATACTGGGGAGATGAGCCGCCGGAGTGCGTAGATCTCTCAAATTGCGCAGCTGCATTCTCACCCCTAGATGGCAGTATAGAAACACGGGAGCCTACTGGCACGCCTACCATAGGACTTGGTAAATATGCAGAGGGTCTTTGCGAGGTATGCCGGGTTCAGGTATGAAGCAATCGTCTTTAACAAAAACCTTTTTCATTGAGATTTTTTTTAAGACATCCAGCACATGCCAAGTCAAGTTTGTGAAATGGCAGCATAAAAAATAGCTGCAAACCGCCCGTCACCCGCCGCAGCGACGTTATGATAATAAAAAGATCAGCAAAAAAGTGTCCTACCTCCGGTGCTACCGGGCTGGCAGCTGTAGGCTCCATTAGTTGTGGAGCAGTTAAACCAAAGGTCTGAACTACTCGTCGCGCCTACTGTCCAGGCCTGTGCGAAAAGGAAAATACATTCTAGAAAAATACATTCTAGAAAATACATTCTAGAAAAACTTTTTGCTGTTGATTGCAGTGTATTTATGAATACATTTTACATTTATGAATGCAATGAATAACATTTAAAACTTGACCTTAAAAGTTGTCCTAATAATAAAAACTTAATAATGTAATAATAATGTAATGAATACTCACGCTGACAATAGTCGAAACGAAGAGCAGCGCTAGGACCGCGATATGCAGAAAGACGATTCCACAAAGAAGAATCAGCATGGTTTCTCGAGGTTCTGTAGAAATGTGGCGACAGAGTGTTTTACTAACCACTTCATTTGACCTACCGTGTTCATGTAACGCACTTAGCGGGCTGGGTGTGTCGTACCTGTTCTACACACAATGTCGCGCTTGTCTTAACTATTAGCTGAAATTCTGCTCCCTCTATGTTCAGACTTTTATAAGTGAAAAGTCGATTTCCAAAATAAATGTATGCCCTTTGTGACATTCCATTTTCAAATTATTTTTCGTAATCATACCCTGTGTATTAAGAATTTTGCAAGACAGATAAAGAAATTCTATGGGTCGAAGGGCAAACTTACACTCCTTGTTTTATCAGAGATGTGTTGCAGTCTGCGTACAAAACAAAACTATACATGCATCGCCCTGCACTCAAAAGTTTGTCTATACAACTTTGTGAAAAATTGTGAAAATGTAATTATACATTACATCTTACTGTTTTATAAGGCGAGGTGTGGATACATAACACGCGACAACTGTATTCAAGTGTATTTGACATCTAATAATTTTAACCACTCGAAACAAATTTGAAACAACAAATCGTAAAAAAGGTTCAACTTACTGGGTGTGAAGTTAAAGTAATTCCAGAAAGAAAATGAAGAAACCTTGAAAACGTAGCAGCAGCACCCACGACAGGTTACCCAGTACTCCCAAGTCCAATAGCCCGCGACTAGAATGGTTTAAAATGTAGCGCTGCAGTTTTAAAGAGTCCTATTATGGAAAGACAACGCCCTTTTAGCGTCGCTACGTCAGGGCGCGCCCCACAGTTACAGCGAGATTCCCAATATATCCCCGAGACGCTCGGTGCGTAATAGCGCAGGAAAACCACTGGAGTGTTAGTCATGAACCCTCAAGTTTGCTCAATCTGTCATGGAACGACGCTGGTTCTCATGGCTACCAAAACGGAAACAATTACCGTTGAGGAATTTTATCTTGGTCTCTTTATTTAAACTGGAATACCTTTTATATGAATATGATGGAGTTCTGAGTCTTAAGAAGCCTTACGGAGTTTTTGAATCCCTGAAACAGAATGAATATAGTGGCACACGTCGACCACTGTTCATAATAATAATGTATTCACAAATTACAAAGGGGTAAATGTATGACGTTGCTTGGGAACCAAGTCAGTTCTCTTAGCAAAGCATTTTTATGTGTGGTTGTCTAGGAAACGAGACATACAAACATGACGATTTAATGGAGGGCATCCCTCATATACCAGTGACTAATGTTGTTTGCGTTTGCGTGTGGTGGTGGCGGTGTGTGTATGTGTATTATGTGGTGGAGGTGGTGATATAGGCACAGAGAGAGAGAGAGAGAGGAGAGTATGTGAGATCTAGAGAAGAAAGCATGCATACAGCAAGCAGGAGTGGCCAGACTTCAGTCAACAGTTCTCCCTTCAAAATTAAAGTTACCTGAAGCACATTGTAAATTGCACAAAGAGTTCTGGTGCTTGATTACACATGGAGCAGCATAATTAATGCATTTGACTATTTGTGGTTATGAAACAAGGTTATTGCTGATTTTTTTTTTTTTAAAAAGGCATTTGTTTACTTATTTTGTATGATATAAAATAGGTACTTAAACAAAATCTCATCCTTCGTGTCACCCTTATACCTTCAAAGCAAATAACTATGAAACATTTATATACAGTATTAACTGGGATCCAACTGTAATCTGAAGAGTAATTTGTTCAGTACAGTAGGCTTTTTAAAACAATAGGCAAATATCCATCAGGTGTTACAAATGAGCCCAGTACACAATCAGGTGGATGACCACACCCCCTGGCCTATGACATCAGGTGGATGACCACACCCCCTGGACTATAACATCAGGTGGATGACCGCACCTCCCAGAGCCATGACATCAGGTGGATGACTACATCACTATTTCCTCTGCCCTATGGGAACATCCAAGCACATTGGTTTGTTGTCAACAGAAGGAGGGAAAAATGAAGATAGAAAATGCTGAATATGTTCAGAATAATAATGCTCATATTTTAAACAACCTTTATATCTGTTTGAGTCTGGTCAAGTCTACATATTTTAAATTATAAATCCACAGTCTCTCCACTAAGATATTTTGGCAAAGCATGCTCAGTCTAAAACAGTGTCGGTTATAGACATTCAAACTCTTTGAATGTCTTCTTAATTGCTTGATGTTTACGTGGATGGTCTGTCTTGGACATTACCATAAATCAACGTACCAGCCATAAGAGTACGAGCTCATAAGAGTACAGTCTCATAAGAGGACGCTGAAATGCCTTTGCTCAATGCTAAAATATTGATTATAGAGGCACAGACTCACATTATCGTAAAAGAAGATCAAAAAGGAATGTACATCCTTAAGAATTGATTTCCACTCAAACCAAGAAAATATTTACAAGGACATGCACTGTGTTACTGGCAGAGCAAAGGAAACCCTGAGCTGTGCAGTGCAGTGGCCCTCCAGTCCTTCACACATTCATGGAAAAGGCTTAGCATTCCTCAGATTTCCTGACCATGAGGTTTAAATGAAACTACACGAGTAAATGACCAAATCTTGCAATTGCAAAAATATTTGCGCTAAAATCCATTTGAGATAGTCGTGCTCGCTGATAAGTAAACTCAGCATGGACGTTCCTCTGTGACCAGGCACAGCAAAAACACAGCTATGGGAATTAGCACTGGGCAGGATTACTGCTGCCATAGCAGATCCATATAAGCCAATGTTTGTGGAAGCCTCTGGCTAGAGGAGAGGAGAGCCAGTGGGCAATCAAACAGGGTGAGAGTTGTGAATGCACATTCGACACACATCACCTGATCTGTGGCTAATGTTACACTGAAAAGATGATTATGTGTGTGCAAGAGAGAGGGAGAGAGAGAAGGAGTCATTACATATAAATACTACAATGTGCGTGTGTATGTGTGTGTGTGTGTGTGTGTGAGAGAGAGAGAGAGAGAGAGAAAGAGATACTCACGCATTTTAGTGTAGCAAAGCCTTTTCTGGTTTGTTTTGCTTTAAAAAAGTGCTCCTTGAGAGTAATTTGCTCTGAAAATCCCCTTTGCAATGACTCAACATCCAAGAAAAGACCCTTCAATCCAGTAAAACCCAAAGGTTTGCACATGCTGAAACTATGCACCTTCTACATAATTCCACATGTTACGTGATTCCTGAATCTGTTGGCTAAGAAAGGGCAGGACACTGTGCTGAAGTAAAGGTGGCGGACGCTGGAGAAGAGACCATGCCCTCTTTCAGTAGAACATGGAGACAAGGCCTTTTCCATGTCCAGGAGCAGTATCCCCTCCTTCAGTAGAACACAGAGACTTTGGTAGAACACAGCAGAACACATAGATGGTCTTTTCCACATCATTACATGCAATACAAAGCACTACTTAGCGCTCTGAGCATCTAGCACACTGGTATCTGGTTCTCGAGCAGCTCTGCTCTTAACTCTGTGCTAGCTCATGGGTGGCCATGGAGTTGGTTTTACAACCCCTGATTGGGGCATGCATTCTGAACCTAGCATCTATTCATAGGACAAATGCAACGGCTTTACTTAGGACATCTGCGACAGGACAATGGCATGATTAACAGTGTTTTTCTTCTGAATTTTTTTTTTTTCTTCACCAGAGATATTAATCTAGGAAACCAGTAAACCACAACTTCCCCTCAGTGACATGTACATTTGTTATCTGTACAAGTTTGATAGGTTTAAAGGAGAAGCTTTGAGAGACAGAAACATTGTAACCAATTTGGTTATCATCTATCATTGCCAGGAATGGTGGTTTGTCATCACAAGAAGAAGAGAGTTTCAGTTTCTTCCCCCAGCGGGAGGTCGGTGGAGCATCTCTCAACATTTACAGGATATTGAGAGGTTGGTCAGGACTGCATACCAACAGCACATCACTGAAGGTAGATACAGGGCCGGGGAGCTCATCCTTTCTCTTAAGAGTTCAAGTGCTCTTCCCTCTTCACACTTGGTCAAGTTGATGTTCTGAAAACTCTAATGCAAACTTTGAGAAAAAAGTGACAAAAGTGGGATCTATCAGAGATGATTTAATCTCAGTGGATTTAGACATGAACACCGTTTGTTTTTCAAAAAGCTTTCACAAGAGGGACTTCTGACACTTCAGACTTCAAGGTTTATCGAGGAAAAAGCTCATGAAAACACCCTCAACCAGGGTGTGTTGTTTCTGAAAGTTGAGAGCTATCAGTCATCCTCACAAAGCTGCTTAAAGGTGGTGTACTTGTGCGGTGCTTTGTTTGCTATTGTCCTACTGCCTTCCTTTTTTCATCCTGAGACCTGTCAGCATAGTTTCATTACGCTCACAGTACACACAGCCTTGAGCGCAGAACAAGCAAAAACACTCACATACCTAGTTCTCATTAACACGAGGGAGGGAATTGGTGCAAACCAAATGGTGCAAACCTTGATTTACAACATATTCTTACTATAATCACATTTTTGGTATACTGGGCTATAGCTAGCTCTCATTCTGAAGAAGTGCATCATACTTCCTGTGGTTTCCCTGGAGACGGGAACCAAAAATAAACACAGAAGGATAGAAAAATCCCTGAATCATCTGACAGCATGACTCAGTGTAAAAGAGATGGAGAAAGAGAGAGAGAGAATGTGTGAAAAATATATAAAGGGTTGTCGTCAATTACATTGTACTCTGAATTTAGTGTTTTTATGATACTGTACATAAGGATGGTTTTATGAGAGAGTACCTGACTCACTCTGCCTTGTTGTCTCAGAACATTAAGCTCTGTGCTCTCTCCCTCTGACACACCAAACCATGCATTGCCTTCTTCTATTAGTAACAGCTGTGGGGAAACAATGATCTTTAACACTTAAGAGGCTTATGTCATTATGCTTTATTTTGTAGGGGTTGGGTGGGGCTTCATCTAATGCTGTGTGATATACAGTTTTTCTGGATATATCACTGTAATAGTGGCCATCCTGGGACCCCAGGTCCCCATTTGTTTATTTTCTTTGTTTATTTTCTTTGTTTATTTGTTGTTTTCTTGTTTTATAGCGTGACACTTCAGTTCACTCTTAGTGTGACTCCATGCAGTGCACAGCTAAAGTGGGTATTAACCCAGAGCAACACCCACAGGCCCTGGGAAAAGTTCCTCTAGCTCTTCGACACCGGTCAGGTTAATATAACAGAAAAGGTACCTCAAACCCTAAGCTGCTGCTCTGCTCTGGAGAAAGTGTTTCCACACGACACCACAGTCGAACTACTGCTGCGTTGTTGTTGATTTAGCAACTCATACAAGATTTAAAGTCATATAAGATTTGCTGCGTGTGTGAGTGTGTGTGCTCTTGAATGTGTGTGTTTAGCTAAATGCGTTGTTATGTATGTAAAGTACAAAGACTGCACTAATGGTATGACTGAGATTGTCTTGGAGTTGGTTGTGTTTTTTTCCAGTTAGAATGATGGACACATGGCAGTTACTACCTCTTATAAGGCCTGCCTCAGACATCCTGTCTGATAAAGCATAAGTGTGACTGTCTTCCTGATGTGAGACCAAGTCAGTGAATTTTCAAGAGCAGCACACATGATTCTGTCTCTGTTTGCTTGCTGTTCCCAGTGTCATACATGCACAGTGTGGCGGAGGGATGAAAATGGACTGAAATGGAACACCTTGTTTCTGTCCTGCGGTCATTTTTTAATGGATGCACTTAAGATTTGTTGGTCTCTGAGGCTTATCCTGGCATCACCGTGGCTGTGCAGCTGCACCGAGACGCATGTGTTTCAGGCTCGGAACAAACAGATGCGTCAGCCGCTTCTGCGCAGAGCGGGAGTTTAGAGAAGCCTGCGCTGAACCCAGCTTACCTTGCTGACTCACTTAGAGCTCGCTGAGCTATTAGAGGCCTTAGGAATGATCTCAGCTTAGAAGCAAATGCATGACTCCACTGAGATTTGGGGTGTAGACTAGCATTTAAATTCACAGTAGGTGTGTCCCAAATCCCAACACATGCTGTTTTATTTTATTTTGCTTTGCAGATTAAAAGGATACGTGACTCAACCATAGCCTGTTTGTGCAATCCTGAAGACCGGTGAGACAGCAAAGACCTCCTGACCAAATAAGATATGAACAGATATGAATATCTGTCAAACACCATGAATTTAAAAGCAAAAACATGTTATCAGTGTTTTACTGAGAATTGGTTTGTTTTTGTTTATTGTAAACAACAATACCAAAACGATTTTGGTGAAGGGCCGGGTGTAATTCAGCTGGCCTTTATCTCAGCCCCTGTCCAAGGCTGGTAGAAAGACGCGTGCGAGTTGCTTGTGGCAGCACGACAGTGATTGGCTGTGAGTATTATAAATAACCTGTGGATATGCGTGGACCGTTAGCCCGGGATTCCAGAATGGATTCGCAGGGCACGGGGTCAAGAGTAGAGGACGAAGGCCAGTTATTTGCGGCCACGGCATCGTGTGATTGGCTGGGCAGGTCGGCATCAGAGCGTGAAGCACAGTGCCTTGATCCGCCATGTTGACACTGGGAGGGGAGTCTGCAACGTTGAACACGTGTAATCATGAAGCGATGAGAGGTTTCCCACCAGCTATGACAAAGTGACCGAACAGCAGAGAGAGTCACTGAACTGGAGTGAGTTTGGGGTCGGAGAGAGTCAGAATGGCTTTGTAATATATTTATTACAATCCTTGATGTGATGTTTGCTGGCATTATTTCTAACAGTTATTCGTGCTTACTGGATCATGTAAACAGTGTGATTCACTGACAGAAAGGCAACACTCATCTGAAGTATCTGACAGAGATCAGGATTTTCACTGATTCTCACTATATATATATATGGTTTAGATATAGAGATGAAGTGAGTGATTTTATATGTATGTATTAACAAACAATATATAGTTATAAACTGTATACTGCTTATCTAATGAAGATCCATATTCTCTCCTCTAGTGGTGGCCATGTTTTATGTAGGAACAGCTATGTTTTATTTACCATGCTGATCATGAGAAGTTTCACTCTTGACTTTTTGGGTGTGTTGTATAAAGGACTGAGCAGAAGAAGAGAGAGAACACATGAAAAAGAGAGGGGAGGCATGGGATTCATATTTAAATTTCACCCCCAGCTGAGTACTAGATCTCCTTCAATTTTTTTGATGAGAACAGAGGAAATGTGAAAATGATTTAGTAATCAGTGACTCAGAAGCAGCGTTTAAGTCCCTTCTGCTGTGTATATTCACTATAAAGAGTAAAGTGGGAAAGTCTAGGACAAACACTGCTGTGACGGTCCAGTTTAATCTCACAGATCAGATCTGGGAGTAAATCAGTGAGCAGATCTCAAAGCCAGATCAAGGGAAATCAATACTCCAGCTATCTCACTGAGTTCCCTAGCAACACATTGATGTTTTTAATGTTCCATGTATTCTGCACTCAAGATCAAAACATGAAATTCCATTCAGTGGAAAGTGACAGCGAAGTCAGAAATGGAGAGTGTTCAGTGTGTTTCCTTCATTATTGGAAAAAGAGGAGAAAGACATTAACTGCAGTAGTGAGAGGTGTGTGGATTTGTGTGTAATAGGGAATCTGTTTTTACAGCTCCTTTGTAAGGCATGGCATAGTTTACTGACAGATAAGCAGAGAATAATGAAACTACATAAACTGAAAATATCTTTTATGTGGCCAAGGAAAGAGACTGCTTTATCTTTCATGAGTTACCCTTTGTGAAATTCCAAACCTTTGTGGTTTGCTTAAGTCAGAATCAATATCAGTCTCTCTACCTCCCCTTGTAAAAGTGTTGCCAACCAGTTACCTGAAATCATGTCTCTTCTACAGCATAAAGAACCAGTAGAAAGCCTAGAGTAGATTCTGTACAAATGTTGTTTATAAAGACCCAGTTCTGAATCCAGTAAAAGAGCTATAAGAAGACATTTCAGTGACATATAAGATGATGTCTCTTAGTGACACATTTGTTAATTAAAAGTCAGCAATTTTCCAACTGAACAGTTTGAACTTATCTTAATTCAAGTAAAACATCTTTTATAACACATACAGTCTGACTCCTAATGTCACACCAGGGCAAACGTCCGGCTCAGGACTATTCACCATTCATGGATTTTATTGTACATATGCTTTTTATACAGGTTAAAGCTATTGCCAAAACTGATTTAATTTCCCCTAAAGGAGTTCTTTAACCAAATGCTAATAATTCTAACTGTCCATACTTGTTTTCAATGTTTATTAACAACATTGGTAATTTTTGGTGAATAATTTCTTCAATAATATTTAAGGTTAAGAGGGAATATTGGTCCTAGATTAGTGTATAAGATTAGTGTATAACTAGTCCTAGATTAATGTATCAGGAGACCTTGGTCCTAGATTAATGTATAAGATTAGTGTATAACTGGTCCTAGATTAGTGTATAAGGATAAACTGGCTCTAAGTATATCCCACCAGGCGTGGTGTGCTGGGAAAACTCTTCCTCATGCTCATACAACGCTCCTGATCCAGGAACAGTGAGTTGGCCTTGACAGATATGTCGTGCTCCAAAGTTACTTTAGTCTTCACCAGGTTCTGCAGGGTGTTTTCTGCTTCCATGAGCCTCTCTCTCAGCTTGTGAATTGTGTTCTCAATCTCTCTCACCTCACCCACCAACCTGCGAGAAAGAGAGCAGTCAAAAATGAGAGAAAAGATGGGGTGAGATAAAATAATAAAATACGACCTAAAATGCTTGCCATCACAAGGACACATAGCCATTGCTCAGAAGTGAATTCTGATTTCCATGAACAATTCTGCTTGTCAGTGTACAATAAGACAAATGGGTTTCCTTTAAAATTCTTGCTTCCAACAGGGCCTTCAGGACATCACCTGTGATGTGGATTGATTTTAACAGTGTCTTCAGGACATCACCTGTGATGTGGAATGATTTTAACAGTGTCTTCAGAACTTCACCTGTGATGTGGATTGTCTCTGCAGAGTTCTATGTTGGGTCGGCGGGTTCTCTCCTCCAGGCGTGTTTGGGCTACTTTAAGAGGGTTCTCCTTATCTCGAAGTGCCTTCTTAAGGGCTTCAATGAGCATCTCAGTCTGGAAGATCTCCTGTAGGGTCTGGAAGAGACAGAGAAAATAGAGTAGAGATGTGGTTGATTTTGAGAAATTACAAAAATACAATTATAAATATGTAAAATCAAACTTGGGTTAGGGTTGGATTGGATTGTAATCCAATTTAGATTCTAGATTTCCTAAACACCTAGTTAAAGTTAAATAGAGTATTATCTTAACTGGTGAAATTGAGTTAAATAGAGTATTAATGTACCAGAATTCCTTAGTAAAGGGAAGGAGGGAAAAATATAGTATGCTATAGTATATATGGTATGATATAAGTACGTTTTATATTCGCTCCCTTATGCACATTTGCTGTAATCACATTCTGTCCAATCACCATAGCACACAGTCTGAATGCTAATGCTTGATTGGTACACAATGCCTCGGATTATATCGGTCAATAGTTTAACCCTGTGGAGCTCCTGTCAGAGAGACTCAATACAGCCTTCTGTTAACCATCTGTACAAACAGTGCCTAGTGTGTACTGCCCTCTAGTCAATGAGCTTATCACAGATGCGTAGTGTTGTCAATCCATTCACTCTATGGTCTTTCAACACACACAGTTAGTAGATATTCCATTCAGCCCTCTATGAATTCCTGGCACTCTGAATTTGGCACACTGTTTCAGGTACAAATGGAGGTGTAGAATGGAGAAAGAGTGGATGTATGCATTTAAAGGACTTCTCTCTCTATCTATCTCTCTGTCAATCATCATTAACTTGAGATAAGATGTGAAAGGAACTTGCTTTTCTTTGTTCATCCCTGGCGAAGCTAACCATAAATGTCCCTGGTACCAAAAACCAGAAAGACCAAAAGCTTGTGACAGTTGGTTTGCATTAAGAGATTTCAAAGTGATCAGCTTTGATTAAAGTCCTGCTTATGAGACAAAACAACAGTGACATAAGCATTTCACCAATTATGCTGAGTGCAACCGCAAAGCATTCTGAAAGCCCCTTAAAGAAAGACCCAACGCTAACAGATGGTAACATGGCTGATTTTTGAATAAACCACATTTCCCAATGAAAGCTATGGTTGTAGACTTGCAACCGCATGGTGGCTTTGAAGGTCTTTTATCATCATTTTCTCATGTACGTACGGCTGAACAGAAAGGTAAACACAGACACTAGACGCTGTGCCGTTCACCTTGGCCAAGTGAGTCTGCAGGTTATTCTTGGCTTCAGCTGTTTCAGAAATGCGGTTGGTGAAGGCAACGTTGGCATTGTTGAACTGGTTCCACATCTCATTGGAAGTGGTGTTGAGCAGCAACTCAATCTCATCACGGAGCTTGTGTGATGCCATGCGCTCACTCTGACAGTGCAGGATGTTGTCATCGGTGAACTTTGACCAGGAAACGGGCAGACTCAGGCTATTCTCACAAAAAAAAAAAAAAAGAAAAGTGAATTGAAGTGAGAGGTGAGCATCTGCCACTGCATTGGCCGTTGTACACAGTAGATAGTACACAGGACATAGCACACAGTAGATAGTACATAGTGCACAGGACATAGCACACAGTAGATGGTACATAGTACACAGTGCTAAAAAATCAGCAATAAAATAAGAAAACCATAATAATAGCTTATCATAGTGTCATGTATGTTCCCTTTTGCCATTCCTGTTCCTTAGTTCATGTCTGATACACATGTGTTCTCTTTAAACTCTCCTTATGTTACCTGGTAAAGAAACTGATTTCTATGTCGTTCGGTCAGGAGAGCTCAGTCACCACAGGGTTTGGCCTAGTAATCCAAAGTTCACTGGATGTTTATTTCCTGTGTTTGTGCACAGCATGACCTGTGTCTGAGTTCACCCAGTGGATGCTAAACCTTCTGCTGAGGTTGGAACGGGGGTTGAAACTCACGAGGGCTCCAGGCGCTCTATGCCTCTGTAATAGCTGATGCCATCCGTCGTGTTGCGCATCTGGTGACACCTGTCATCAATGCGCTGGGCGGTGACCTTATCACTCAAATCTCTCTCCAGCTCATGCTGTGCTGCTCGATTTGACCTAAGAAAACGCACGTATCCACACGTGCATAACGCACGTTTACTTTCTGTTTTCTCACGTGTCTCTGGGATTGCAGGGCACAGATTATGAAGTAAACGAGGTTTAGGTGTATTTGAGACTCACGCCAGTTGGGTCACAGCTTTGTCCAAGTTTCTCCTCATTCTCTCCTGACATGACTTTATCACTTCCACCTCCTAAGGCGGATGTAATGAATGTAATAAATCATTTCTGGAGTAAAGCAATGTTTTAGTTTCCCTTCTGTAAGTGATGCAATAACCCCTTTGTAAGCCTCATCATACAGTATGGAGACTATGAAATAGCTGGTGCAGTGTACACTGATTTGTTCTAAAAACTTACCTTAATCAAATCTTTTTCTACATCGTCGTGTACCAAGTCAATGGCCATCCTCTTCTCTCGGTGGAATAAACATTCTTGAGACACCTGCAAATGAAGCAACGCTGACTGTACAGTTTAGAGGAGGGCTTTGACTCCTTATACCATTACAGTGTGATTGCAGCTCTTATCTGCGTTAAGGATCTTTGTGCATCTTTCTCTCAGGTGTATGTTACCCATAAGAAGGCAGAGTGTCATCTGATGCCTTTCCACTAAACCCAGTTTGGTTACTGAAGCTTTAGGCAGATCACTGTGACATGGTAACACTGAAGAATGTCCCAGTGAGTTTTGTGGTTACCTAGCGACAGTCTCCCGATAACCTAACTAACAATAAAGACCAAACAGACACATTTGTGAAATGTTTTGTACTTCACAAGGGTTTTTCTCAAGTGTGCAGAACTAGACACAGCCACTTAACACTGAACACAAAACACAGTGGAAAACCCTTTACCTGTAGGTTAATGCATACATCCCCATGTATGGAAACTGATACCCATGCACATTCTCCATGCGTCCACAGTACACGTGCACAACCCCTCACCTGCAGCGGTCCCTCTGTCTCTGCAAGGGCTCTCTCCAATCTCCTCTTCACTTCAGTCAATGCTGCGATCTCCGTCACCATGTTGTCAATCTCATGGTGCAGCTCAGACCTCCAGAAGCTAATGTCATTGAGCCTCTCCCCAAGGTTCCTGCTGGTGTTCTCCTGCGTCCTGCGGGTCATCTGCTCCCGGTCCTGGATCAACCTGATCGTATCTCTGCGCAGCCTCTCCGCACTGTTCCTGGATGACTCGGACTCACGAAAGTTGCTCTGGTTGGACTTGTGCCAGTCTTCTGGCATGTAGCGGGTGCTCAGAGCTGTTCTGTTTGACGGGTAGAACATAGTTTTAGCTCTACCCATTTCTAGGTTGTCTCTTTGTGTGGTGGGAATGATTGAAGGTATAACACTTCCACTCCTGTAATAGGTGTTTGTCCTCCAGGGCATGTTGGCATTCTGACTGGTAGTCAGGGCAGGCTGGAAGTTTCTGTAGCTGGATGCCATTGTGGAGATGGCTGGGAGGAAGTTAGCAGTCTTGGGCCGTGTGTATGTGGCCATCTGAGTGGATCCAATCAACTCCATATGTCAAAGCTACTCTACGGCATTCCTGCAAAGTGCACCAAAATGGAAAGTTTACAATAGCTGTCATAGTGGTAAGAAATAAAAAAAATATATAATAAATGGCTTCCAATGGGGAAAATTGGTTTCAACAAAGTAACAAGAAGACATAAATCATGTAGCCTTTCACCAATGCTCTGAACTTAAATTCAAATTAATACATTTTCCAACAAATTTAAGGTATTCCAGTGCATATTTTCTCTTAGTCTTAAATCTATTGTTTTGGACAAATTAATTCCAAATAAATATCACATTAGAAGTCACATTAAAGACTTGTGAAACTAGTGAAATAGGTTTTTGCTATTGTCTCCTTACTTACAGCCTCTTTCATAGCATATTTCCACACAGCAAATGAAAAAACAAACCACTGAAGATTTTCACAGTAACCAATAGGTTTACTTAGCATAGTAAAGATGTGGACAAATGTTAGAGCCTTACCAGTCAGAATCTTGCCTTCATGAGCACCTGATGTCATTGTGTATAGGCACATCTCTGTCAGCCTGAAGTAAGTACCATTGTGCATTATTCATAGGCTTGCCTCGACCAGGCTAGCTAGTCCGAGAGACTTTGTGTTGTCAGTCAAAAGCTGAAGAAAGAGTTAACCCAAATTACCCAAAGTGTTTCCTTACGGCAGTTGCCATGGGAGACCAGCATAGGGGGTGGAGCCAGCGGTGTGGGTGGCAGGGGGGTGAGGGAGTGGGGTGGTCAAGACAATCAGTTGGAGAGCTCTCTAATCACAAAATTCATTTTAGTATAGCAGTTTAAATGAATACATCTAATAACTACTGTCTGCTGGTTTGCCGCTCTTTCATTTTGCTCCCCATGTGTACCATTACGGCTAACTCATATTTAGTTAGCAGGTCCGATTTCCAAGGTATTTGAAGTGCTGACATGGGAGAACAGCATGTGTGGGCCCTTGGACCCCCTGGTGTGTGACTGTATGAATCTCTTTTGGCTTGCGCCCATCCAGAACCATTCAGTTAGCTGTCACACAATCCAGCCATGCCAAATTAATCGCCCATGACAACAAAAGAGAACTGAGGCTACTGACAACAGTAGGCACGCAACTGCCCCGCACGGTACACGCTGTTATCAAACACTGGCATTTAGAGCGCATGTCTAGTTTGAAGGAATATTTTGGCTTTATGAAGCCTTGTTATATATAAAAAAAAAACAGGACATGTATAGTCAATCTCTAAGAGTAGTCCTGATTCTGAGAAAGTGCAAGAATGTTCAAGCTTGTGAGGCAGATTGATAACACACAGAAATGTGGAAGGGGTGTGTCACATCAGAACAGGAAGCACAGTTGGAAATGAGGAGCTTAATCATGAAGAGAGAGAGTGTGTGTGTGTGTGTGTGTGTGTGTGTGTGTGTGTGTGTGTCAGTGTGTGTGTATGTTCACATCTGTCTGTCTGTAGGGTGCAGTTGAGGGCCTCACATCTGCATGTATTAATATCTCTGTGACATTATCTGATAGCAGTTCAACTGTTAAAGTAAATTGCGCAAGCTAGACACACACCCTTCAAGAATGTGCCAGGGAAGTGGCCATATATCAGGGAATATCCTGTTTTCTACATACACTGAAAGACATCTAGGTCTGGGCTGCACATGGCTGAGTGTACATTCTCATATTCAGATGTTTCACAAAAGTCACAGTTTTGCGAAAAACACTGGTTCTGAAAAATTATAAAAGTTCCCAGGAAAAAGTCTTAGTTTCAGTCTAATGGTGTAGCGTCTGATGGAGGGTGTAGGGTATGATGGAGGGTGTAGCATCTGATGGAGGGTGTAGCGTCTGATGGAGGGTGTAGGGTGTGATGGAGGGTGTAGCGTCTGATGGAGGGTGTAGCGTCTGATGGAGGGTGTAGGGTGTGATGTAGGGTGTAGCATCTGATGGAGGGTGTAGGGTGTGATGGAGGGTGTAGCATCTGATGGAGGGTGTAGGGTGTGATGTAGGGTGTAGCGTCTGATGGAGGGTGTAGGGTGTGATGTAGGGTGTAGCGTCTGATGGAGGGTGTAGGGTGTGATGTAGGGTGTAGCGTCTGATGTAGGGTATACTGGATCCACTTTGTACTATTCCCTAAGAGAGCCTCAACATCTTACGCTGAGTCATATAGCCATAACATAGCCATAAAATAGTCATAACATGGCCCAGAATAGCAATAGACAGTGTCCTCTGTCAAGGGTCTTATATTTTGTCACGTTAAACCTCTCGGTGAGCTACAGACAATGGATTATATTGTTTGTAGAACATGTTTTATAAGAGGCATGTGTGTTCATAAGCAGAACAAGTGTGAGCTCACAAGAAATCCTACCAGTTAGTACAGGTGAACAAGATATTGTTGGATTCTGTATGAATTCTGTATGAAGTCATAAGAAAAATGACAAATAAGATAACTGACATTAGTGGTAACCTGTTTATATAAGATATATGATGTCGTGCAATTTGTAATTGTGAGATCATGTCGGCAGGACCTGATGACTTAATAAACCATATGTGGCCAAATCAGTTCAACTCCACACTACTAAAATAGCACTCAGGCAGCATATGCCATGACAGAATATTAGTTGCTGTAGTGACTGTTGCTGGTGTTAGATAATCATGTCCCTCGTGGAGAGAAATCTGAGCTGTGAATCAGTAAGTCAGGTGGATGATCTCTCCCCCAGCAAGATAGGGATACAGCTGGGTAACCGAGGCCTTATCAATCATTTATCTCACAGGAAATGCTCCCACAGCAACTACAACACATCACAGTCAGGCACAGGTGCTCTTGTAACCAGTGCGGGCTGGTATTCTTCACACACTGATCGGGAACCGTGAGAAGGCATGTATTCAGGCCTGGGCACCTCAGTTCTGAGGAGACTGATGTCATGTCTTTGACTTTTCTGATGCTGTATGATATTAGTTAGCAAAATAAACACCCAAGGAGCTGAAAACAATTGGTGTTTACACAGTTGGATTGTCCGTTGTATTTTGATTTGCATGGGTGCTTCATTTTAAGAAATTAACATTTAATTGGTGACAAAACTATGTAGTATAAACTGTATAAATATTAGTTATGGAACTGCACACAGAATCTAGTTCTTTACCTCAAGTTGTTTATGTTTACTTATTTTTTTTGATGACCTGTCCAAGTTGTTTTATTAGATCTACCCTTTTAGAAAGCACCCCTGTTATTTCATTATGGCAGCCTCACTGAGGTAAAATAACACAGAGCAGCTGGTGAGCCAATTCAGTTTTATCCAGCTAATTGCCTCAGAGGAGCATGTGGGAACAGACGCCATTTTGGATGTGAGGTGCGGATGTATGTTGTATCTGCACTTCCTGCTAGCTTAGAATACTGGATGGCCATCGTGTAAAGTTCACAGCTGACAAGGCCGTTCTTTAGGGACAGGCTGCATCTATGCTGATAGCAGGTGGTGAAGCAATTCTACCACTGGCCGCCACTGTAAACAAGGCAAGATCAAATTCAAGACTCGTCACACTTAGTGTCTTAGCACACATGCTGATACACACACGTGCACACACACACACACAAACACACACACACACACGCATGCTTTGTTCGTCTCTCTCTCCTGTTTGCCCAATGAAGTCATGAATATCCATCTACTACCTAGTATCCTTCTGGAGGCAGAGAGACCTCTGACATCCCCATAAACTTTATCTTAGATCGTGAGTGAAACCTTAGCACTGCCTATATATGTAGCAGCCTTACACTCCTCAGCTGGCTGGGGTGTTTTCCTACATACCACACATTTGTGAGGGGCCAGACCCCAGCCTCCCAGTAATGCAATATCCACAGGACTCAGCCTGCAGAGCTGAATCTGTTTAGCCTGTTGGAGAAATGGAAAGTAATTTGAAATTCCAAAACACCTTTGAGATGTTGGACCATGGCATTGTATTTGAGTTTTTAGGCAGTAATCCAGAGCAGGACAGAAGGCTTAGCCTTTGCTTAGAATAGCATATACTTTTGTTGTCTCTGAGTCTTGAAAGAGGATATTTTAGTGCGCTGTGGGCTGCCGTCTGTGAGCGTGAGTGCAAACTGTAGTCTGCAGTCAGGAGCTCCAGACATGAGCTTGTTTGGGTGGATTACATCCGTGAAGAGAGAAAGAGAGAATGAGAGGAAGAACAAGAGAGCAAGTGAGAGAGTGCAAAACAGAGTAAGAAAGAAAGACTAATTGGGACTGAGAGGGAGGAAGATACACTGTTTACTCTGTTTACTGTCCAAACACTGTTTCAGCTCAAGAGAACCAGAACACGGGGACCTGTACAGAGAGTCAGGGAGAGTCTCCTGTTTACTTTCCTGCTTAATACACTCTTAATCCTGGGTCCGCCGAGTCATGGAGGACACAGCATTCAGCTCCTATCAACCAGCTAACAGCTCGGCATCCTTACACAGGCTGTATCAGGGTACTGACGAGGCCTTGATTTATACACTCCAAAAAAGTATTATTATTATTATTATTGTTGTTGTTGTTGTTGTTTGTTGTTGTTGTTATTGATAATGATGATGATGTTATTATTGTTAGTGATGTTGTTCTTCTTGTTCTCTTTAGTAAAAAGTCTAGTCTACATTGTATTTTGACGTAATAAAGTTTGTATATACTGTATTTTACTTAGTGGAAATGTGTGGCACAATCTTTGTTTGTTTATTTATTGATTTATTCATTTATTATCGACTAGAGAATGGAATCCTGGATGCCTGGTCCACCCACCAATACCAGCCGTCTGTAATGGAGTCTATATTCATTAATATTTTATGTTTCTATGCTCATTTGTTTCTGGTAGAGACTGTCAACTGAACCATTAAATCGGAGAGGCACTCCGTCACCCCATACTATGGAAGACACGTAAACCAACAGCGGAAATCAGAGCTCGGTGTAGGAAATCTGTAAAACGCCGTTTAGGTGCACAACTCTTGACTTCAGCGAATCTTCACCGTAAAGATGTACGAACCAGAACTATGGGAGAAATATGTTGCTTAGTGGGGTGGACTTCTACTGAACCAAGCACTGCAGAAACAAGCCTGCAGAAGTGCTGAGGTAGTCCAGTATGAACAGTGGTGAGAGTAGTGCTCCTATTGAGGCATGGAATCTCACAGTTATGCAACTGAGTAGTGCGTCATTCAAACACACGCCTGCCACATTCCAAGCTTTAATAAAACTAAATATATTCCTCATGGCATATGATGGTTAGGGTCATTTTCATTATGAGTATCATTTTTTTTTTTTTTTCAACTTTGATCACAAATCACAGGAAGTTAAATGAAAATGTTGGTGATTATGGATAGGCCTATAAAAGTTCATTCTGTGGGTATTTTTAAATACAGAATTAGTACACAAGTTAAAGGAACTTCCACATCACATCAAAATGTCATTTTAATATGACAAAATATTTCTTTTTACATTTACAACATTTCACAAATGGCCTTATCCAGGGCTCCTTCCATATTTATCAGTATGACAGTATGTGCACTCTCTGGTATTTGACCCCATGACCTTGGCATTGCAAGTATCTTATTACAGTTGTAAGTGAGAAACATTGCACCTAAATATGACTCCTTTAATGAGCGTGATTATCCAGTCTTCAAAAGAACGCTGTAATATTAGACTCACACTTAGATATCCACGTTTATATCTATATGTATTCATATCTATATGTATTGCCATTGTGAGCCATTCTGCACTTGTAAAGATTGTAAGCATACAGCATATGAGCAAGAGTCAAACCTAATTAAAGGGGTCTATAGAGACTGGGCTGGTTTGTTTATACACTTACTGTATATAGAACGTGTTGCTATGACGTCCATTCATCTACTGCTGGCATTCCACGCATGCATTCTTGAGTTCTGTGCATATTCACATATCCGACCACGAAAACAGCACTGTAGAGTTGAGAACAGCAAATCAAAATAAATACTAATTTTCTTGGGATTCCTTACGAAGGATTCATGCCTTTGCCTGGCTTTGGTTTGCTTGTGTTTTGTGTGTGGGCATTCTTGAGTTTAGTCGTGGTGGTGAAAGTCACAGAAGGGCAGTATAGGGTTACATACTGGAACCAAAAAAAGCACCTCAGATGACAGATCAAAACCCTATTGAGAGAGAGCCACCAGAAGACAGCAGCTAAGACCCAGGAGGGACAGCAGGCCTCAGGGTGAGCCCTAATCACATAGCTGTCATCAGAGATCTGTATACAGCTGCGAGAAAAGAAGATGAAGAAACACTGTTAATAAGGCTGGACGGGCGTAAAAATTGATTTGTAAATGATGTACACAGTCAAATTTAGCACTGGTTTATAAGATGTAAGAGGAATCTGTACAAATGTCAGTGTATCTGTATGTAATCTTAAACAAAAGACAATGGGTTATAATCCAGAGCAATCCAGTGACAATAATCCAGAACACAAATAAATAATCAACAGAGTGGTTCAAAGAAATTTGATAGGGTCCAGTAAAAAAAAAAAAAACCTTGGTACTCCTTGGTAACACTGATTAGCAGTATAAAGAAGCTTGAGGTCCCTGCCAATAAAGAAGGCAACACTTGTTGCTAAGCACAGGGGCATTTCATCAGTGACCTTGGTCATGACAAGATCACGATTTAGGTATTAGTTCATTCATGCAGAAGTGGGTACAGTTAAATCTGAGTGCAAGGTTGTAATAAAAACAATCCCAGCCTCCTCCCTTATAACTACAATAAACAACAGAAGAATGAAAAAGCAATGCTTTATTACTTCATCTAGATTTCAGTAAAAGTTCATGCCACATACTACTGCTTTCAGTCTAAAATAGACTTCACAAATCTTATTATATTATATCATAACCTGAGCCTTAAGTGAGATGAAAATGCCTGGAAATGCCACTCGGCTGAACTGATAAAGGCAGAGTGGCGAAATGTCTTCAAGATTATATCACAACTCAATTACCTGGGTGACTGAAAACCACTGCAGTTAAGGTCTTCAAAAGCATCTGGGTTTCTTGGATTACAGTGTGCAGAAATTGTAGGCCTAACTGAGGCAGTGAGAGATGGGGTAGGCATCCAGGTTTTTAGCAATTATAAAACTTTTCTGGATTTTCTGGAGAGTTGGCCTAGCAAAGGATGTTTTGGAGTCATCCCTGCTCCAGTGACACTGTCGTCTCATAAAACACATGAGCATCAGTTTGTGAAATGCGCATCAATGTATGAGATGCTTCAGGTGTCTTTAGCACTTCTAGTAGCATGGTCACTCAGAAATACCACACCTGATGTGTATCACTGTTCATGTGACTGCTGGCTTGACCTGAACAGCTGTTTGACTGTAACAGTGAGTTGAGTGAGTTGTAATTGCATCTCCGGGATGCACTAGCAATTACTGACCTTCTTCCTGTTCCAGAACGCAGCCTCCTCAACGTCCCACATGCAACAAAGAGGCCAGGAGAAGTGATTAGTAATGGATGGTGGAACAGTGGAACATCACTTACAGTCATGTTCTCCAGGCTCTTATATTCACACAGACTGACCGGTGTATTCTAAAGGGGTTTTATTGGCAAATCTAAAAAAAAAAAAATGATATAACCTGTGGGTCTTTCAATTATTGATCATGGAATTTAAAAGCTATCTGTATGAACTGAGAGATAAAGTCCAACTTGAAAGACATTACATCATGAGGAGTGACATCATGCCACAATTCAGCATGAAAGATATACTTTTCAAGACATGTAGTATCTAAAATGACAATGTTGAATTTGCTTAACAGTCATTTAATTTGTTTGTTGTACTTGCACACCAAACAGACAGAATAGAAATGTAATGCTATCTTAAAAATGTAAAACTGTATTAGCTATTTTAGGGAGGGTTGGAGAGATAAATGAATGGGCCAGTTAAACGTGCCATTGCTCCAGTTTGTGAGTGTCTTTACAGTTTCTCAGACCTACAATTTGTTTATTGACAAATTCATAAAATTCGACTTATAAAACTGGACAGCTGGGAAGAAGTGGCATCTGAGGAGACAGACTCTGGAGAGCACCTGCCAAGCAGTGGTGTGTCTTGCAGTGGAGAGTGAGCCAAAGGCCCAGGCCATTCGGTCTGAATACAGGGCTCTGTTCCCTATGCCAGTCATCACATACCAGCAGAGGCACGGCTGAGCGGGCGCGGGCCAGGCAGGGGGGAGGGATGGGTGCGGGGGGCAGCCCCTTGGTCGCCAGGCCTGGTCAGGCTCCCACTAACTGTACAGCAGGGCACTCGGCTGACCGTCTGGACTCTCCACATTCACAGTAGAGGGGTGGAGGCCCAGTCTTTCACTCACAGTAGAGGGGTGGAGGCCCTGTCATTCACACTGTATCTTGCTGCATTATTCCATCAGCATTTTCTGTGGCTCTTCTGGAATGGAAGCATGTAGGAAAATTTGTAAAGGATAAGAGCAAGATAAGTGGAAAAAACATTTTATTTTTGGGAAGGGGCGTGGCTATTGGGTGAGATACATATACTCTCTATTTGTCTTTGACTTCTGTACTTTCCGGTTGAGCCAAGCTGGAAGTATTTCCTACCACTCACACAGGATATCCTGTGCCATATTTCACCCCTGATGCAAGAGAGTTTCTGTACAGCTATATAAAGGGAGATATGAGCAGGGAGCAGGGGAGCACATGTTTTGCCTTTCACACATTAGAAACATTAAGATCTGCGATTTCCCCATGAGTGCAACATTGTTTAGCCAGCAGTGTTCTGATGGTAAGCAGGCTAATACCATCCTGGTGCTAGTACCATCCTGGTGCTAACGCCATCCTGGTGCTAGTACCATCCTGGTGCTAACGCCATCCTGGTGCTAGTACCATCCTGGTGCTAACGCCATCCTGGTGCTAGTACCATCCTGGTGCTAGTACCATCCTGGTGCTAACGCCATCCTGGTGCTAGTACCACCTGGTGCTAATGCTATTCTGCTCAGCTCCACTCCTGCAAAGAAGCAACACTCCCAAGCTAAGTGCTTTCCCTGCTCTGACATATGCAGTTCAAGAGATGAAAGCTTTGATAATTAGCTGACATTAAAGTGTTCATTATGCGAAACAAAGAGCTAGTTATTCCATACAAACAAAAACATTCAAAACAATAAAAAAATAAAATAAAATAAAATAATCAAAATGACAAATCAATCGTTGCTTTAACTTTTAGATTTCAACCAACGGGGAAATTATACAAAGTTGAAAACTCAATATTGCTCCTGGTTTCTTCAATCCAGTGTGATTCATGTCACAGTCCCCTGCAGGTCGTTTAGTGTTACTGCAAGAGCTTGAACTGCTCTCAGGCTGCAGTGCACTGCTCTGATGTGGTGAGGAACTCCATGTTTTCATCTCTTTCAGGATCAGCAGCTATGGAAACAGTGAGTCATCCAGCAGAATCACTCACTCACTCACACACACTCACACACACACACACACACACACACATACACGCTCACACACACACACACACACACACACACACTCAAATACATACATAGAACACACACACGTTTGATGTTTAGAATAAAGTTCAAAGCTGTTGGATACTGTAAAATATATCCAATTTCACATGTAGCAAAACAAATGTTACTATTAAGTTACACACTTTGATCTAAAAACAGAAGGAAGTATTACATCAATACCATGAAACTCAGAGTTAATACCAACTGAGTTGGTCCATACCTATGAATCTGTATTAGAGGATAAAGTGACTGGGATTATCACCACAATTTATTCCATAGAAAATTATAAAGACTGTTGCTTTAGTAACTGTGCCACATTTATTAGTTTAATTAATTATTAAAGATTGTTTAATGTTCAATCTATTATGTATAAAACATTAAATCTTTGAAATCCAAATGAAAATATTCATTTCCTAATTCTAAGGCTGATGTGTATATTCCCCATGGGGTCACGTCCCGCACGGCTGATGTGTATATTCCCCATGGGGTCATGTCCCGCACGGCTGATGTGTATATTCCCCATGGGGTCACGTCCCGCACGGCTGCACTCTGACTCAGGCTGCGGTTTGGCTGAGGTTGTGCCAGACGCTCAGCTTGGACACTGAAACATTTGCTTCATCTAAAAGTGCGAGACCATCAATGGGGCACATGACTGTGCCTGGTGGGAGGGGAGTGTATTCAGTGTGTGTGTGTGTTTGTGTGTGTATGTGAGCGTTGGCGAGTGTGTGACTCAGTGAAATAACTTGAAAATACAGTAAGTCAAAAGGAAAGACTGTAAGAAGCTGTTATTTTAGTAATGAGTATGAAATATGTCTGAAAACATGGTGTTCTTGACTACTAAAAGAATGTTTGTATATTTATGCATAAAACTTTTTGAATTGCCACTGAGTGTGAAAAGTATTATACATATCACCTTCTCCGATCTCTCGCCGTGTTTCTCTCGTTTTCTCGCCCTCATTTTTACCTTTCGTTTTAGCATTTATTTCTACTCAAGGTTTTCTCAAACATGCTTCATACAGCTAGGTTTATTTTCTTCTCGTTTGTGGTCAAAGAGAAATACATTTTTCATCTTCAAAAGCTATGTTTACACTTATGTTCACACTTAGTTTAGCTCAAATGCCAATAAATAAATAAGTAAATAAAGAAAGCATGAAAGTACCAGTGCCTCTTTCTTTGTGTGCCTACACGGTTGGTGCACTAGGAGTACAGTGAGCAGCAGTACAGTATCAGCCTTGAGTATCTAGGGCTTTGTGCTCTCAGTCTGAAGGTTTCAGGTTTGAATCCCAGCTCTGCCAGGCACCGACTGGGTCCCATAAGCAAGTTTCTCATCTCTCCCAGCCCCAGAGGTGCCATCTAATGGCTGACTGTGTGCCCTGACTCCAGCTCTCAAAGAAAGCTGTGAAAACATTTCATTATGTGTATATACATAATGACAAATAAAGGCATTCCATCTGGCCAAGATACAGAGCTGAGGCTTGTGGTGGGCTTTCCCTGGGCTCTGAGGCCTGTCCTGGTCAGGCTCTCTGTGCCAGCATGTGGTCACTGGTTGCCTTGGTGACGAGTCTTGCATGATGAATCAGAGATTGGTGCTCTGCATATGCTCACATGTCAACACGCAGTACCAGTGACCAGCCTAGACCAAACCAAACACGCACACAAAAGCTGTTAGCAAGCAAATGAGTTTATCTAAGAAATAAGGATTTGCTAGGATTTGAGTCCTTTTTTAAATAAGGCAATTATACAAACACAAACTGGTGCATACACACATATACTTACACATACACACACGTGCAGACAAAAAATACACACAATTCTATATGCACCCACCAATAATACATTCACATGAATGCATTCTAACCAAGAACAGGTGCGAAAAGGTGCAACATATATTCTGAATGGTCAGTGCTTAGGGTATCGGATGCTTTTATGAGCACATTCTCAAGTTACAGACACACCAACTCTGTCTCTGCCTCTCAGGAGTGATAACTGGGTGACACCAAGGAGCTTTGAACAGTTGTTTGGATTACATTCATTTAAGGTCTAACACTCACATGTTTACGTTATGGTCCAGGAAAAACTGCTAGAAATTCTGCAATAGTCTTGATGTTTATTTAAGCGTGAGAAGAGACTTCGGATCAATTTTTATATAGTCAAAGAGATGCTGGCCTAACAAAGGAAGTCAGACTGGCAGGCAAGCAGAGAATTCATCCAAACATCTGTGTCTGTATAAGAACCATAACAAGAGGAGGTGAGGGATAAAGAGTAAGTGAGTGAAGACTTATCTGACCTGGATGGCTGCCTCACAGTCACCGACAGAGAAGAAATACAGAGACATTCTGAAATATATGTAGTAGGATACAAATACAAAAAGAATAAAATATAATCATAAATATACACATAAATTCATAGTTCCTTCACTACGATGACCTATGTCTGTTATAACCACAGTCCAAGCTATGGGTGTAACAGCTATGAAAATGTCATGGAATTTTCAAGATAACCACCTGGGTTGCTATAAATTGTCTTCGTAATGTTAACAGCTATAAATATGCTTCCATAAATAAACCTGGATTAAGATGTTTTCCAAGGTTCGGTGATTTGCTGTTAGCTGGCATATGGATGTTCTGCATGGTTTACAGCAATGATCCATGTTTTTCTCTGTGAACAGGCCAACAAATGTCGATCACTGTAATGTTCCTGCTTGCACTATGCACTATGAACACTGGGAGTAATTGTAACTGAAAAGTCACTTTTGTATGAAGCACAGCAGTGCTCCCCCCTTCGCATTCCACAGTTATGGTTGAACCCAAGGCTAAAATACAGAAGGCTTGGAAATAGCCTCGCCCAGAGCACAATCAGAAGCCCTCTGTATTGAGCACTGACATTTTTTCCGATGACTTCCGATCTTTATACCCTCTTGCTCTTCAGTCTCCCATCCCGAAATGTTACCCAGGCTCAGTCAAAGCTCTCCTGACAAGCTTCCAGACTGTTCTTCTTCAGCTGTTTCAAAATGATGTTTCTCCACAGAAGAATGGAGCTGTTCATTTTCCGAGACAGAGGACAGAAGGCAGGAGTGAGGCGTGAGTCGTGAAAACTGCTGTCTGTCACACCACCCATCCTGTTCTCTTTCCTTCAGTTTTTTTTTCACTTTTCAGAGGACAATGAGGGACGGTCAGGGAAACAGAGCCATCAGTGTCCTTGTTCCTTAACCCCTGTCTCAGGCTGTTTTGTTTTCTTTCAAAAGCATGGACTGAAATAAATCATTAACAACTCTATGCACAGACTGAAATGATCAGGATTACCCCAGTCGTTAAGATGATATTTGTGCCTAATGACGGTGAGGTACAAGCACGATGGTAATACTGAATAACTAATGACGGTGAGGTACAAGCACGATGGTAATAC
>JAOYMR010000011.1:13636605-13650831 GCA_025802075.1 Tenebrosternarchus preto
ACCGCACATTAAGCAAGGTAAACTTTGTATTCCTACATGAGGCAGGGTCATGTGTGGCTGACCAGTTAGAGGTTTGAGGGAGTTTCAGCAATACTGAAGGATCCACAGAGCGCCGAGTTTTAGAGCAGCGGCGACTAGAACTCCAGATGCAGGGAATAGATCCAGTTTTAAAGCCTCACTTACTGTCTTTCCTATTTATCCCCCCCTCCCTACTCTTGTTCTGCGTCCTCTATAGACATAAAACTATTGGATGAATTGTCGGCTTGCATGCTATCTGTCACATCGCGCCGGGCACCTAGACCTAGCGACACGCCCACCTCCACTTCACTCTGTTCATTGCGAACTATATTTCTCCTACCAGCCCACTCTCCTGGATACGGCCAAGGTCTCATTCGTTATCTCTCGCCTCACAGGAAGTACTTTGTCTTGGGGAGCCGCTGTAGTGTCCGGTTCATCCTCTCTTCTCTCATCCTACTCTGGAAAGGTTCGATGTGCATGCAACCGTGCAAGGTGGAGGCGGTGTCTGAATGGCCACAACCTCAGACCCGTAGGGACTTCTATCGTAAGTTTATCCGGTCATTTAGCACCTTGGCGAAGCCCCTGACTGACCTCCTGAAGGGACAGAGGTGGTCAATCAGGTGGTTCCCGGAAGAAGAACAGGCCTTCTGGAGTCTTAAAGTGGCTTTTACCACCGCCACAGTCCTGCAGCAACCCGACCCTACCTTACCCTTCGTTGTGGAGGTGGATGCATCAGACATCGAAGTAGGGGTGGTGCTGTCCCAGCGGGGGAAAAAGAGAGGTAAGCTACGTCCTATAGCTTACTATTCAAAAAAGCTTACCCCAGCAAAACGCAATTACGGTGTAGGAGACCAGGAACTCCTGGCCATGAAGCTGGCATTGGAGGAGTGGTGGCACTGGCTGGAGGGAACTCGCCATCCATTCCAGATCATCACAGACCATCGCAACCTGGAATTCCTCAAGAACACCAAGATGATGAACCCGCGAAAGGACACGTCTTTTTCTCTCATTTTATGTTCCAGGTGACGTATCACCCTGGGGATCAGAACACCCTTGCCGACACCCTATCGCGACAGCACTTGCCAGAGGCCCAACAGGCCAACCAGGAGCCTGTACTACCACCCTCATGCTTTCTGGGTAATGTCAGTTGCGGGTTGGACAGGGACATTAGAGCTGCTAGTCCCCATCCTAACTGTCCTCCTCAGAGACTGTTTGTGCCCCTCCGCCTCCGCAACACACTCATCACATGGGCACACACATCGCTAGGGTCCAGTCATCCGGGATCCACCAAGACGGTTCAACTACTGAGCGTGCGGTACTGGTGGCCGGGGATGCACAAGGACGTGGTGTGCACCATGGGGTCCTGTCCAGAGTGCGCATGCAGCAAAATCCCAAGGACTCCCCAGGCAGGAAAACTGCATCATCTACCTACACCTCGCCATCCCTGGTCTCACATATCATTGGACTTTGTGACCGACCTACCTTCCTCTGAAGGAAATATGGCCATCCTGGTTATCATTGACCGATTTTCTAAGATGGTGCGTTTTACACCCCTCACTGCTCTCCCCACAGCATGGCAGACTGCAGATCTCCTCTTCCGGCATATCTTCAGGCAGTTCGGGCTCCCTGAGGACATTTGTGACTGACCGTGGGCCTCAGTCATCTCAAGGGTGTGGCGGGAACTGCTCAGCCATCTCAATGTGACAGTGAGTCTAACGTTGAGCTACCATCCCCAGGCAAATGGCCAGGTGGAGCGGGCGAACCAGGAACTAGGTAAGATCGTTCCACTCATTCCATGTGTCCGCGCTGAAGAAGGAGTGCCTTGGACCGCTGGAGGAGGAGGTCACAGAAGGGTCCCCTCCTCCTCCTTTGGAGCTGCAGGACGCGTCGGTGTACAGGGTTCGGTCACTGTTGGATTCACGGAAGAGAGGGCGTCAGCTTCAGTACCTGGTAGACTGGGAGAGTTTTGGTTCTTTTTCTCGTGCATAAATAAACATCAAGACCCTGAGGCTCAAACCAGGCTCTAGACTCTTCATTGTGGAATTTTTAACAGTATGAAGTTGTTCAAGGAAGTTAGGAATTTTTTTTTTTTCCTGTTCTAATGGTGCCCCTGTTGAACCATCTTCAACTATCTTAAATGTCACCCCTGATCTTTAAAACAAAGGGACAATAAATATGTATAAAAGCCCTCATGGACGCACTGATAATAGCATGGAGGAACAATCATGGACGTACTGATAATAGCATAGAGGAAAGGAAAGAAGGAGCAGAGAAGAAAGTGGAAGAAGAGATAAAGTGGTAGAAGAGAGAAAGTTTTGAGCCCCAAAGCAGGTTTTGTGCTGAGCAGGAGACTTGTTTTTTTTAGAAACTTATTTTTCAGTGTTGTGTTGGAATGCACCTACACTTATTCCCTGTACTTTTCATCAAGCAAACACATTCTGCTTATGCTGTTAGAGACTCATGTTTTGTTGTGAGGTCAATTAAGCTGTTCTAGAAGCTTTAACAAAGCTATGAATGGCCTATAGAACCACTGGTACCAAGACTCCTGCCATGTAATTTTCTAGAAATGCACACGGCCAATTGTCTCTGACTGAACGAGCTTCAGAATCAACAACAACTGGGTCAATTCCATTGTCTGTGGACCCACCCATGTTGCCCATACAGGCTCGTGCACCAGCAATATGATAAAAGGGACTCTGCATTATCCGTCCAGATCCATCGTAGATTAATTGGAATGTTAGACAATCATTTCATTATATTATATTCAGTATATCATCACATTATTCAATACATTCAATACATTGCCAGTTGCCTGTTCAAGTAGTTAGTTCTCCTAACATGTTCTAATAGTCTTTTATTAATATTTTGTTTGTTCTTTTCTTTGCTTGGTTTACCACAAATCTCATCCAATTACTTATGTTTGGTTAAGTTTTTTTTGCTGTATTTCTGTTTTAATAAATTCCATACTACATGCATCATCATTAACCCATTATTCTATTTGCTTTATGCAGTTTCCCTTTTTTCTTTTTATCTGATAACTCAATAAACATATCCCTAGCTTCAACGCTGATGTCACAGTGGCCGCCCTGACCTCCCCCTGACTTATCTGGAGCGTTTCTTGTCGGTCTCATAGATGTTCGTTAGTGTTACTCGTCTCTTTAAGGGTGAGCGTATATATAAGCGTGTTTGTCGGTCTGTGTCGATGCTGTTATCCCTTCGTATGCGTGAGTATCAATGTCCCTTTATTCGGTAAAAAACCGAAACCAAGATAAACGTGTCTTGTTTTCTCGAGCTCGGCATTCCTGACTCTCTTTTTTGTAGCGCTGCCGAGCTGTCCCGTGACAGCTGATGCTTCGTCAGTGATATTCAAACTGTCACAAAACTTTTATGATCTGAGAGTGAATTAACATAATAATTTATAATAATAACCATTAAAATCAACTTGTTTTCCTTGTTAATCTCTAGGTCGATTAATTTCATTTGCCAATTAATCTTAATTTCAATTGCCAATTAACTGTTCATATCGCTACAAACATCAGTGTTACTTAATGAGGATAACATTAATGTTAGCATGTGGATGGCATTAATGTTAACACTGTAAGTATTTTAAATCAATTTACATAATCACTAATGAAATAATCATAGCCCCTGCTAATAATTAAGTTATTGTTCCCTGCTGCCCAGTTTAATTGTCAGTAACGAATGCCAATTTATCAAGTGTTCATATCACTACATGAGTCGTAAAACGTTTAAGTTACTTTACCTTGCCAGTGGGTACAGTGTGCGCAGAATCAGAAGAAAAGACATATTTTTTTTTGTCATATTCTAGCGTTGCTGTACTAACCAGCTGAAAAACAGCTGATTTCAGTCCAGTCTAAGAGAGGGAGGATATATTAACAATTAAATGCACAGAAAACTAACACACTTTTTGACGGCAGAGTCTAACAGTTACTATGGTCATACAGTGTAAATTGGAAATATATACTGGTAGTAGTATCTGTCTATATTTTCATATAAATCTACCTGTTTGATCCACCCAGAGCTCACATTACCAGAGATATTGTAAAATTTTGATGCTCTTCTTATGAGATGCGCATTGCAAGTAAACCGTTTGCAAACAGCCACTGAGCAATTCTAAAACAGAGTTTATATTACATTAGGAAAGCAAATAAGACGATGGATAAATAATTTATATAATTCTTTGTCAGCATTACTGATGAAGAAAGTCGTACTGAGGAAATAGTTACTCACCAATTTGTGCTCCTTTTGTAATGTTGCCAGATAATCCAATATTGTGGGCTGTTCATCTCTGTCAATACTGCAACCTTCAATCTAAAACCAAACAAAAAAATGAAACGTACAAAACATGGTGGCTTGGTGTCTCAATGGGTTAGGGTTAGGGTAAGGTTAATCCTAGTGTTAGGTTCATGTTTCTGTCTAGGTGGAGTTTTCATGTTCTCCATGGGTCACATCCACTGCAGTCTCTGCAGGCTTCCGTAAAACCAAGTAGAAAACATAGTATTATAAGGTCAAAAATAGTATGGGTACTTCATGTTCTATGTAAACTTTTATTGCATTAATTAATGAAAATGCAACTTTGTGGTCAGGTACTCCAGTCCACCATAACATTAACCTGCATGACTGATCCCATCCACCAAGACAATGGAAAATCAGGCCCACTGGGAAGGTTTACTTCCAGATGACGGGCTCATCACCGGGACACACACAGCACATCTCTTGGTGCTGCAGTGAAAGCAGTAATGAAAGGTTCTCTGCATGATTTGCATGATTGGATTTTAAAACCAGTAGTTTTTTTCTGTTTTACACAGAGCAATACAGCGGTTAAAATATCCATATTTGTGTAGCCCTTGTAATAAGAGGGTTTTACAGTTTAACTTTATGTATTTATGGACTGTCACTTTAGGAAGCTACAAGTTGGGTATATTTATGACTAAGATTACAGTTTTATAAATTTGAGTGTAACTGTTTGAACAGTCTTTGATTGGGTATCGTTTTTCATTCCCCAGTTTCGACTGGTTTGGTTGGAGGGGTTTTTTTATATGGAGGGTTCTAGATGAGTATCTAAAAGACAGAAAGTGGAGAGTGAGAAAACAATAGAGACGCGAGAGAGATGAGAGGAAAGTGTGAACAGGTAAAGGTGTAAGGAAAATGGAGGTTAGCACTCTTAAACTTCCTACAAATTGAATTATACAAAAGTATTGAAGTTTTAAAGCAATTGCAAAGTTTCTTTGCAAGTATAAGTAAAGTATTGAGTGTCATAATCTGCTGCCGAACCATAGATGGATGGAGTTACTTAAAGTATTAGGTTTGACAGAAAATGTGTAAAGATAATGAGACAGGAAAGACAGAACAGTGAGGTGCTAAATCCTATTGAAGCATAATCACATTATATTTATCACTTAATTAAATAAGTTTACATAGAACTGGAGTATCCATGCTATTCTTGACCTTATAAAACTGTTGTCTGCTTGGTTCATTCAAGCATACAGTAATGAGTTCTGCATTTCCCAGTCTGCTGTCATTTAAACTGTCAACATTTTTGATGGCAACAATGTACATTTACACTAGTGCCTGATGTGACTGTTGTAGCAGAGGTTTTATTTTGCATGAAGCTCTTCGAAAAAAGTTTAAGTTTTGTACTTTTGTTTAGCATACAGAAAATAATTTGCATGAAGGTTAACAAACATCATTTACTATGAATAGAATTCTCAGGATTGAATATTCCATGATGTCATTGTTATACCAGTCACTGTAGTTAAATGGGTGGCAAAACAAGAGCTCTGCATTGTCTGAGATGTGTGATGACAAAATGCATCTTATGAAGACGGCTCTATAGATATTAAATATTATTGCAACTCTTTGTTACTACAAATACTGTACCTGCAAGTTCTTATCAGTCCAGATGTCGTTATCTCCTAGTTTTATGGGTACTCTGATTAAAAAAGTGAGGTTCACGTCTCTTAGCTCATTCTCTATCTGTTACAAAGAAAGGGTTACAAATTTCTCTAACATTCACTGCTGCATGAAAACTGTTTTTGCGATGTTAAAGGCATTTTATCTTCATACCTTGAATATTTGTTTGACTGGTTTCTGAAAATTGTTCTTTCCTCTAGTAAAGTTAATATGTATGCTGGAATTCTCTTGCCTTGAAACAAAATCAGTAATATGATGTTACTAAAAGTAGAACAGGTTAAATGTTGCAAACAGTTAAGTTGCTCAGGTATTAGTGCATCCGGGATCATTTTTTAAGTATGAGACGCATCACCATATTAGATTTAAAGACGGCTTACAGAAAACTGTAAAGATGGCAGTTTTCATATGAATAAGAGGACATGAGGGCTACATTTCACCATTTCTCATTAGAGATAAAAAAAAATAGAAAATTAAAATAGTAGAAACCAAAACTAAATAAGGGGAAGTACCAATATAACTTACCTTAATATTGCAACATAGATGGCATATTTGACCATAATGGTTCTGATTTTGAACAGTTCGCTGTTATTCGAGTGCTTGTCATTGCCACTGTAAAGTTTGGGTTACTTTGGTAAAGTGTGAAATGTAGATATCACTCTTTATAATACAGACACTAACCGTTGGTAAAGTGTATAATGTAGGTATCACTATAATACAGACACTAACAGTTGGTAAAGTGTATAATGTAGGTATCACTATAATACAGACATTAATGTGACTGTTACTGAAAATAAATAATTTTTAAACTGAGAATAATTTTTAAAGATTTTATTAAAATCTGCCTTGTCAATGATGTCTTTTTTAAACCAAAGGGCATGAGAAAAAGGCCATAATATGTTTAATAAAATGAGCTAGAAACTTACAGGCCTTATTCTGTGAATTGTCAGTCAATAAAATCAGCACATACCTGTCAGCTGTTGCACTAAATGTCACAATCCTGTCAAAATGACAGTCTTTGCTTATGCTGTATGTAACATCAAACACAGCCTGAAATAAGAACATGAACATCAGGAGACTATGAAGCAGCCACCCCATGTGATCAGAAGTAGAATACACACATTCATCTGTGCCATATTTTGACAGGTTGAAATGTGCACCATTTCTAAGAAATTAAGCCAATTAAATAGCCAATATTTTATGTGACATCACTCCTGATCAATGTCCAAAACTCCAATGTCCAAAAATGTTCTTGTTCATTTCTTCTACTCTGGTCTTATTTATACTGTTTGAAGATGCATTTGCTCTATTTCTCAAGCAATTAACTGATATTTTGTCAGTAAAAAAATTGTAAATACCAGCAGGTGGCAGCACCAACAGAAAAGTGCAAAGCAAACTTCCAACAAACATGTAAAATGGGAGTGTTTGATATCACACAGCTCTAAAGTGTTTAAATGTTCTCTGGTTTTCAAGTTTCTTCATCTTCATCTGCCTCATATAGAAATTTGAACAATAACAAACAATTGCAAAAAACCTAGCCCTTTCCTGAATGGAGTCCACTACAGTGAACAGTTTTTCAAACATAATTTTAAACCCCATGATTTGAAATACTTACTCCAGACCAACAGAGGGCCATCTCCTAAACCAACAGAGGGTCATTTCCTAAACCTTTGCTGTTTAAGCAGATGGCAGTGACCTATGAAATCTGTTAAATCCTTTTTTTCTGCATGAAACATAGAGGTACACCCCTGATTAACTCTGTTGTAAGGAATACTTTTATCAGAGTTTAACATTGTAATGGACACCTTGCATCAATGTTTATATTTTGTTTATGGAATCCCTACGTGGGTAAAACTGGGTAGCCTACTTTGACATCAAAGAAAGTTGGATGACATCGCAGGTAATATGTTAATTTCTCAGAAATGGTAGAAGCACAAATGATAACTCTAACAGGACAATCCAGTACAAATACAGAACAAATTAATAGAAATATTTATATTCTTTTTCTAATCACTTGGTGTACCATATTCTCAGAGGTCAACAGCATATACTTTAAAATCTAAAAAGAATTATTCTTTACTAATGTAATAAATATTTTTCAATTACCCTGCCTCCACCCAATGCTAATTCTAATGTTCACTCAGATGCTACACGTAAGTTTATATTTAATTTAGCACCATCCTAAACACTCTTAACTCAAACCCGACTATACCTATACTAATTTAATGATGCTGTTCAAATGTTTTTGACTCACCAAGTCATTCTCTCTGAAAATGGGTTTACTGATGTGACAGGTGGTGATTCCCAGAGAAACTTTTTGATCACTATCCAAAGATATGCATTCCACTCTGCCCTATTTGTGCAGAAAGCAATACAAATATTATTGTTGTTGTTGTTGTTGTTATTAACATTCTGTACAAATATGCAACATGATATAAATCACACTACAACTACAATCACAAATAAGACATTTGCAGGCACAAACACTCATTTAGAGCTGCACACTGACATAAGTGACACATTTGTAAAATGGGTGATGAGCCAAATGTACACGGAAAATTATAAGAACACATATAGGACATATACACATATTATTGCTCTAGTATGGAGACTCGTAATTTTGCATTGTTTTTTTTTTAAGTTTGGCCATGAAACAAAAAGTATAGGTCTGAGTGGAAGATGGGGCAAAACTGCAATTTATTGTCTGTGAGATCAAGAATGTTTGCATAGTTGTTACCTGTCATAAGATAGTTATTACAGATAGAGATACATTCTTACTGTTATACAAGTTTCCTGCCTCAAGCCTTCAAGGTCTACATTATTGTAATAGTATGAAACTATTCTATCTACATAATATTCTAACTCTTATGATGTGGACAAATGTGTAAAGTTTACCTTTGACTGGAGTAAATGAGTAAAAATGTAGGTGAAAAAACTGCACTAATCTGCACTAAGTAGGTGACTGCACTAATCAACTCAGACCTATATTGCATTGACTAATTCACGTCCAGAGTATTATATTGTGAACTGTTATGCTCAAGACAATGTTTAGCATACAGCTACTGACTGTGCTATGTTGCTCCTGCATCTATTTGAATAACCCTGTCTTTAATCCAGTCATTATTGGTGTTAAATCAACACAGTGACCCACTGCATCTAATGTTTTTGATGAAAGTCTAAAAAAATGTTCAGTCTTGCACTATTGTTATGAGCTGCACCACTCAGGGTGTGACTTGCAATTACTGTGAATGTATGACAATAATCTCCAGTAATTGTTACAACTGTTGTGCTGTGATGACAAAGTTTAGGTGTATGGTTAAGGTTGCTGGTTCAAGTCCCACCACTGTTGAGCCTGAATCATAACTGTATGTTGCTTTGGATAGAAGGGTCAGCTAAATGCCACAAACATATTTAAATTGCACTGGTTTTATTGTATTTACTATATTCTGATATTATGTCCTACTGCTGTGTTTGTTTACCTCAACTTATGTACTGTGTAGGTCTACTGTAGCTCTACAGGAGCTCCTATGTCCCTGCTCCCAATTCAGTCATTAAGTGTTAAAACTCTTGCACTTTACCTAATATGAAAAGATAATGACTTTGAGCTTTTGATTATGGTCTAAAAGTCTAAGTTAGGACATTACTGCTCTGTTGTTGTTTGTTTCACCACACTGCATACTATATGTAGTTTTTGAGTAGCATCGGGAAACTGTATAGTGTTAATTTCTATTTTTTGTATACTTATTAAAGACTTTACTGAATGTCAGTGGGCCAGATTTGTATTGGTTTGGTGAAAAAACAAAAGCTAGCTTGTGCTCAAATCTATGCAAATTAGCACAATCTAATCTAATCAAAACCAAGTAAATAATTGGATTAATATGTATAAAAACAAATACAATAAATAAGATTCCAGCATGTACAGTATTTGGACCCGTAATATTACTTTTTTAGTTTTGTCTCTCATCATAAATGGTTGTTTTGCACGTAATCGTGTTTTTGAGAGTACTTAAAAAAGTTGGGTTATTCCTGAAGTTGCTAAAATCTGTTGATTTGTTCCGATGGCAAGGTGATATTGGCTTTGATGTAGATAAAATATGTCTGCCAAACATCCTGCATTTTTAGAGACGCCCCAAAGCAACCAGGAGGAAGCTAAGCAGACTTGTTTGTTTCACTCCAGTGCAAATGTGCTATAAGCTTCGCCAAATCTGAATAGAGTTTTAAGAAATGTGACAGTACTGCACTTGCCTGTTTACTGGTGACTCTCCTGAATGACAGTCCAAATGGGTAGGTAAGAGTTATGCGACTGTTGTAGGAGTTTTCTCCTCTGTTCTCCACCAACACTGTCACATTCATATCTTGCATGATTCCAACTTTAATGTCTGAGGATCTGGGGGAAAAAGTAAATGAAAGAAATACATGAAACAAACAAAAGTAATCACCATAAAAATAAATAAACAAATGGATGAAACTACATTATCTTCACAGGCAGTAAATCTACCAAATGCACTGAGACACCTGATGTCTACACACATGGTTTTATTTCATTGCAGTCAATTTGTGCTATGCTTAATTACAATTGAATTCATGTGTATGCAATGTGTTCATTACAACAAATACTTGATAAACTATCACCAAAAGGAAAGTCATGTTTGTGTTTTAATGCCCATACCCAGAAAAGTTGAAATCCAGTTTGAGATTGTCAATACAAATGTTATCATATCCACAGTTTATTTCAAAATCCAGCTGTGAAATGAGTTTTACACCGTCAGTTTACACTTTCAATTGCAATTCTCATGATAATTCTACACAGATGGCAAATGGTATGTGAAAACCTTTTAGAACTGAGAGGGATTTGGTTAACTTACTTTTCTCTGAATATTGACTTCCTTAACATTTTTTATTCTGTTGGAACATTTTGAATGAAAGACTCACTATCCCTTAATTCTTACATTATAATCTGAAGTTTTTTTTATGCTCAGAAGAAGGACAGGCTGTAAGTTTTCCGTTGTGCCAGTAGGGAGGTCCTCAAATGTAAATGTTAACTCATTGGAAAGTGGGTTTAGAGCATCCTCGATGCAAGCCTGAGTGGGACGAGCCAAAAAATTAATAGCTTTTAGTAACCAAGTGTACATGCAAAATGAGTGTTTCTAGAAAGTGGTGACAAGATTAATTCATTTGTTTGTTTTTTCAGTCTTATATAGTCTCACTGAATTTCCATAAACTCGTGCTTAAACAGATCTGCTAAAACAAAGCCAGCATTGCACTCACCTCTATCCAGAAGTGATGGTCTTTACATACCTCATCCAACATAACAGTCATCTTGTCAGACATATTGGGGTTTTTAGCAAAAAAAAAATGCCCGATAGTTTTGTCGTTTTGCATCAAGCTTTAAGGTATATTTAATATTTGCAGACAAATCTAAAAAACAGAAAGGATGGAACAAAAATCAATTACAAATAAAGCAATTGTTTTGACGGATATGTAACTGGGTGGTTATTAGGTGAGATTTACAGCTGTGTCACATATCTGAAAACAACCTGGGATATAGTAGTTAGGGTATAATTCCCCATTTAAAGATGAATAATCTGTTTTAAACAGTAAGGTAAAGACTGAAAGTGAATTTCAATCCTTGTAGCTCAATACAGAAGCAATGCCCACTTATATGGAAAAAGGAGAGGAAATTAGGAATATACTAAGGGACAGTTAACCTATTTTTGGTTTTAATAAGATATTTTTGGAGGATAGGATAACACAATAAAATTAACAATATGTCAACAATATCATAAAAGATAAACTGGAAACTCGCTCAGTAAATCAGAGAGAATTTGGAAAACACAACAATTCAGATATTTAATGCTAGACTGTGAAGAACCTAGCTAATACTTGACTTTCTATTACAAAGTAAGGTCAAAATTAAGGTCAGATTGCCCATTTTATCTTGGACATCTCTAATGCTAGATGAATTTCCTAACAATCTCATAGATATGGATTACAAAAACACTTGCTAACTTGGAAAATGGGCTAATAGACACAGATTAAACAAGATTTTTTTTATGATTATCTGGTAATCTGATCTAAAATATCATCTTACCAAAACAGACTTGAAATACCATGCTAACTCCTATAGAAGAAATTTGTGGAAGCCACAAATTGGGGCTTGTGACCATAGAAACAGGAGTCATAAAACCCCTACTCAGGGCTAATCTCCCCTGCTTGACCATTTTGCCTTCTACCCCATTCTTCAAAACACCTGTGTTGTAAATCCATAGGCTGGAATGCAGTAATCACTTCCTAGGCTATAAATATGACCCTAAAAATTCCAATTCCAGAATAACCAAAATTCTCTCTGCACATTTCAGGAACAGAGGACACTTTCTACACAGTCTTTTTTGCATGAGTTATCAATATGCAAAATAAACTACCTCATGTTTGTTGATAAAAATGTCAAAAACTAATTGTGTTACTAGATATGAATCAACTGGGCAGAATACATTAAAGCTAGTAGTATAGCTTTCATGCATGAACAGACTGAAAACACTAATCACCTAATCTTATGCAGTTTATTGCTCATGTGTATGATAATCCACTGTTTGTAAACTTAATTCAAAGACCATGATGTATGAATATGTTTAAGAAAGGTAGAAATAATTAATTAGTTAATATATTTTTGTTTTAATGGTTCTTGAATATCTTAATGAAATTCTTCCCCCTATCGTTACAATAAAGAAACATTAATTATGCTGGAACCCTGGACAGTATCGGACATCCCTTGGTGCCCATAGATGGTTGTAGGTTGTAGGAGGAGTTACAAGGATGAGGAGAGGAAAAGAAAGCGGGGGAAGTTAAGGAAAAGAAACAAGTTTTGCGCCTGCAAAGGCAGGGCTTATGTGAGATGTTTTTTTTTGTTTGAGAAACCAAACCAAAAGCCCCTCACTAAGAAAATTACAACAAACCCAAGTCTTATATTTAGTGTACATTTCTGTAGATGTCTCGTCTTCTACTAGTCAAGGGAAACAAGAAGATACAGATGCAAGGTCATTAAAGGACAAACTAATAATTCAGCCATATGTCGTCCATCACAGGATCAGCTGTTAGTGCAAACTGTAGGTATTAGTCCAGTTGTTGAGGTTACGTTTGGAGGGGTCAAAGAGCCTTCCTTGATATGGGTAGTCATGTGATCACCATCACTGTTTTTTTTCCCTAAAAACATATGGTGATGATGCAGCATCCGGTTTCCTTAAGGTAACTGCTCCTTAAGGTACACATCCAATATTGGGCTACTGAGAATTTGAGACCATGTGCATTCCTGATTGTGGGTTCTGGGGGATAAAGACCAGCAGGGTTCACAAACAGCAATTCCTGGTATTATAAGCACAAATATTAGCTGTTGTAGGAAACTGGTACCCACTGACTTTGATACTACTTTAGGAGGAAAACCTGACTCATGCTGAAGTGCTTTTAAAAAAAAAATGCAGACATACAATGTAAACAAGATGAACATTGCTAGGGTAGCCAGAAAGTATGTCCTGCATTTGGATGTTGTATATTGAACAGTGTGACACATACAATGTGAGTAATTTTCTGGTCTTGATACATATATATCTTAAATGAATGGCAGCCATTCCATTCAGTGTCTGTTGAATTCCAACACAGGCACTATTGACTATACCAAAAAAGAATTCAAATGTCATTCAGTAATCCTAGGATGAGACCTACAAACAACATTTTGGGTGAATACACAGTTCAATAAGGGTTCATAGGGGCAGTGTTGGATTTGTCCAAAGCTTTCTAGACCTTCATTAATGCTCTTCATCAAAGAAGAGCCAGGTTCCTGACCCATAATCTGCAGATCTGCCTGATCCATCCTGATGCCTTTCTTCTGCTTGAATCCCACCCACTGAACATCACTCACTGCTACTAAAGATGAATCACACAAACTAAAGATACAAGCTGTTGTGATCTGCATCTGATATATAAGTCATCACAGAGAAACTAAGACTGATGATCACACAAGTAATGGATAGACTATTTTTGTTTTACTCATTTTGTTTACCGTTTGTACTATTGTCATTGTGCCCGATGTTGGTCAAAGGAGGATGGACCCCCCCTTTTCGAGTCTTGGATCCTCTCATGGTTTTTTCCTTGCCACTGTTGCCCTTGACTTGCTTTGGGGCTTGGACTCTGTGGCTTATAAGCTTTATGTCACGTCTCAGCGGACGCCCAGCACGCAGGCCACGCCCACCGCGCATCGCCTGCCTCCGTCCCAATCACCAGAAT
>JAOYMR010000011.1:13666536-13681427 GCA_025802075.1 Tenebrosternarchus preto
GTCGTCCAATCAGCGATTTCCCAGGTTTTCCCACTGGGACCTACCTTTTCCGGTTTGTTAATGTCGTTGTGTTTTTGGTCATGTCGTTGTGTTTTTGCAAATGTCGTTGTGTTTTTGTAATTTGTAATTGTGCTTAGTTAATGTTGTTGTGGTTTGCACTTCATGGCCACCGTACTTTGGTAAAACAATGAGAGAGAAATGAAGAAGACAAAACATTTAAGGAAATTGTCAGTGATTGTTCACCAACCACAATACTATATAAGGCCATCCTCAAACTTTAATTAGTCTGTTTCCCTAAAATGCGATAATCTTGGGTTCCTTTTCATTTGTCTTGTCCTTTTCATCGATAAACTTCCCTGGGACCAGTCTCGCACCGCTAACCTCCGTCATTTAAGTCATTGTTTTTTTGGGATGTCTTTTCTGTCCATTTAGCGCGAGCCCTGTTGTGTATTACCCATTCTGTTCTGTCTACACTGTTTGCTGTTTCCTGATGTTGTTTCCTGTACAACACATCCATCTCTTCACTACCTTCATTATCATCTCTTCAAACTTTGTTACACAAAGTAATTTATTCTATTAAAACATTAGGTAGTAAATGCCTTTGATCCACCATCAACTACTATTATCATAGGAGTTTTTTTTAGATCAGAGGTATTTGAATTTGAAGGATTGAATGATGATTAAATAAAGAAACAATTTTTTTTGTCTTGATGTAAAGAGTCCTTGGGTTTGTGAAAGGTGCTATATAAATGCAAAGTATTCTTCTTATTATTATTATTAAAGCTATGCTAAATTTGTTCTTACCAGAAAACAGGAAAATGTAGATTGGAATATTCCAGTCCATTTTTCATGTGGTCATAAATAAACAGACAAAGAAACAGAAAAGTGTAAGAGTTAAAGTGATTCACTAACACACCCATGACTGGGGAGTGGCTTCATATGAACAAACAAGAAGGAACACTTGCAAAATACTTGCAAGATCTAAAAATAACGAAACTGCTGTACTGCTCACTATTTCTCTTCACACATGAGTGTGTTTTGCTTTGTTTAGCACTGGTCCTTCTCGGAGTTGGTCCTAATCTAAAATTCAGCAACTTTACATAAGTGCGACATAAAGACACATTCATATCTTTTCCAAGGTGTGGTTTTATATTACTGGAACAATTGAGCTTCAAATAAAAATAGTGAATATAAATCAGTACAATTTATTTGCAAAGATGAACAGTTTCCTTTGTGCATAACTGTATGTTAGATTATTGTTAGGGTCAAGGGTATGGCCAGGGTGAGAGTTAGGATTAGATTTTATGATGAGATTAAAGATAGTTGGTTTGGTTTGATTGCTGGTGTCCGAGTCTTGAACTGTTCCACTGAGCCTTGATCTGTGAGTAAACCTGACTGAGGCTGTATTCAAATTATTATTTGATTTATTCATGACAATGTTACAAATACACTGTTGAGAATTTACTAATCATCTATAAACAACCATTCAAAGCGTTAAAATTGATTTTAACTGTGTATCAGAAAAAGAGTTTTCTTAATATATTTCATTCTCAGATTGTTTTAACCTTCCTAACAGGACTTCCTTGGTTTAACAGGTGGTGGCAGCGTTTTGAAACTGGGACTACAGCATCTGCATATGTATCTGTGGTATCAACATTTGTGCCAAATTAAACAAACATAACAGAATATATACATAACAAACTATAACAAAAGTAACAAATATATCAAAAGTAAAAAAGAAAACAGAACATTAAGAAACAAGGGGAACAATAAGGAGACCATCCAATAACATTCAGAGACCATCAAAAAAAAAAAAAAAAAACACAGGGTTTAAATATATGAGCTAACAAAGTAAACTAGAAACAGGTGGAAGCAATCACGGGCAGGGAAACCTAAATGAGGGGTGGAACTAACAAGGAAAACAGGAACACAGCCAAAACAAAGGAGCACATGACAAAGGAACTGCGATGCCCAGAAGAGGAACCATGACAGAACCTTGCCTCTAATGTGCAATTCCCAAAGTGCAAAACAGAACAGAATAGAACCCAAATGGAACAAACCAGAAACAGGAAGAGTCTAGAAAAAAGGAAGAGACCAAAGAACAGACTAGACAGCGAAGGCATACAAGCTGAAGCCAGGACAGGACAATCTGGAACAGAAGCAAGCATATGAACTCAATCAGGAACCAGGATGTGAACAGGAGTAGGTAAAGGAACCAGGGTGAGGTGCGGAACAGGAACAGGAACTGTGGCAACAGTGGAAGCTGGAGCATGACACCAGATCTGGAGAGGACAGGGAGACAAGATGGGACAGACAACTGGAATACCGAAGCCAAGATGAGAGACTTAATGGCTGCAGTTACCAGAACAAGGTGAATACAGACACAGGAACAGGAACAGATTCAAACACAGGCACTAACACAGGCGCAAGTGGAATGAGAACAGAAAAAACAGGAATGACCACAGTGCCAGTACTAGCAAAAAACCTTGGGGTAGACAGAGGCTTGCACCAAGCTTCCAGTCTCCCACTGCCTAGTACACATATGGCAAACAGACAACAAATATTGTTTTGAATGTTAAAAATGTTAACAAGAGATTATTAGTGAGTTTAGGAAGTGTAGCTCACACATGTGAAACCTATTAAATGTAACAGGTGTTTATAAATTGACATATCATCTGACCTCATCATTCTGTAATTGCTGATTACAAAGAATCAAACATGTATTTTTTAAGGATATTAAAGAAAGCTTATCAGGGTCATAGGGCAGCAGCCCAAACAGGCCTCACTCTCCACTGCCACCTCCTCCAGCTCCTCCAGGGCAATACTGAGGTGTTCCCAGGATAGCCGAGAGATGTAATGTGTCCTGGTTTTCCCTGGGGTCTCCTCTCCATGAAACATGCCTGGAACATCTCCGTAGGGAGGTGTCCAGGGGGATCCAAACCAGATGCCCGAACAACCTCATCTGGCTCCTCTCCTCAAACACAGAGGAACAGCTGCTCTACTCTAAATCTCACCAAGATTGCTGAAGTCCTCTGTAAAGAATTCAGATACATAATTTCAATGCAAATAAAATCAGTGCAAGAAATTCCGTTTTGGAACTTTCTAAATCTGGTGAGGCAGAGATTGCTTCCATAAAATAGCTTTATTTTTAGTAGCAGTACATTTTTATACTAATGTAAACTGCACTGATCTGTTTGCAAGAGCAGTCATTACTATTGCAGCCACGAAGGTAGGAAACTCAAAGAAAAAGAACCAATCCTCATTTTAGAAATTTATAGCACTTCTGAGTTTTCCATCAGTACAGGTGGAGCAGTAACTTCCTCTCACTCTCTTCTTAACTTTCATATATTTGGATACATCACATGTCTAAACCTGTGTCCCCTATTCCCCTGGCCTCTTCCTGTGAAGCGAAAGCCATTGAATGCTTGAGAAAAGGTCAGGGATCTTCTCTATGCTTTGGGAAGGCATTGGGTTTCTAAAACCAATGTAGCAACCACATGTTGCAGTAAGAATACACATTAATAAAGGAATGCTGTTGAGAAAACATAAAACTTTAAACCTTAAAGCATCAAGCACTCAGTTGTCTTACCTCCCCATTTAACTCTTTTTGGAGAACATATCTAGTTTGAGAAGAGAAACAGGATTTTGACTAGAAGCTGCATTATCTGATAAGAATTTAAAAAATGCAAGGAAATGTATGTTTCCTACATTGCTTATATATCTTATATATCTTGTTCCCAGAGGTACATTGTTTCCTTTAATAAACATATTAGTTACTTTTAGAAGTGACAAATATGCACTTAAAAATTATCTTTGCATCCACAGTTTTTATTCCCAAGTAGACAGATGACTCAGAATGGTCATCATGGCCTGTGAATTTGCATAGTTTATTGTACTGCATCATAGTTTATTGTACTCCATCATAGTTTATTGTACTCTATCATGTGTTTCTGTCCTGCTGTTTTGCATTTTCCTTTTAGTGTCTTTGACTTAATTCTATCAATTATGCTTCAACCCCACCATTATCTCTCTCTGTTTCTAAGTTTTGCTCGTCTCTCTCTCTCTCTCTCTCTCTCTCTCTCTCTCTCTGTGTGTGTGTGTGTGTGTGTGTTTTACATGGGAGAATGTTGCCACCCTTCTCCAGTGTCAGGCTGCAGCTAATTTTAGCCTGCATGCTCAAATGTGAAGGGTCATAATGCTGGATAAATACAGTAGCAAGTCAGACAAGGGCGGCGTCATAGAGGCTAAAGCCAGATACTCTTCCCCTGTCTCTCCCATCTCTCTTACTCTTCAAGAGGTCCTGCATTCCCTCAAGTGTTCTCCCAGCCATAAAGGTAAGATATAAAAACTGACGCATTTTAAAGATGGAAGTGCTTCATGTTAAGCTTTTACTGCTATAAGATGCCAGTCCTGATTAAAACATCTTAAACATCATGAAAAAGAATTGCACATTATCTTTAAAAAGTATTTTAAAAGTATTTTCTATCACTGGTATATTGTAACAAAGGCAATATCATGTGCCACTGTACATAATAACTCAGCAATAATAGTCAGCAATAAATAGTCATAGTAATAGTCAGCATATAATACTGATCTGCTAAGGAGCACAAAGACATTAGTAGCATTGTCTATTTGTAAAAATAACATGCTCTATCTATATCTGAAAGCAGGTCTTGAACTAGCATTTAGTTCAAGCTAGTGTGCTTGATTATGATGTATGCATTAAGGTGCAGCATGTTATTTCCCCTGAAGTTGATATTTACATCAACTGGTTGGCCAGTTTATCTGGTTAAATAAATGTGGTGCACTATGGCATGCACGGTTCACTTGAAGACATAACCATTACTACTGTTACCCTGAACATTACTACTGTTACCCTGAACATTACTACTGTTACCCTGAACATTTTTGAAGGTTTTAGGCCATGTAAAATGAGTCACTTTATGCTGATATTAACTGATCTGCTTTTTCGCTTTTGTGTTGTGTTCATTTATTCTAACTTAAAAATCCTGAGCCCTTTTGACATTTTAAGCAATGTCATTACAAGAGCAGCTGGTGCTGACAGTATTTATAGTACTGACCTACTGGATGGGGGGGGGGGGGTGAAGAGGTCAAGCATGGCTGAGGCAAAGGTCAAAGATAAGAGAAAAGTGGTTCATGGACATGAACCAGAATAAAACCCTTCCAAGAGACTGAAGTGCAAGCAGTCACACACTTACTCTCCAGTTCAAGCAATCACACACTTACTCTCCAGTTCAAGCAGTCACACACTTACTCTCCAGTTCAAGCAATCACACATTTACTCTCCAGTTCTTTTTTTAATAAAATATGTAAATAAACCCAGGTCTATGGGTTAATGCTTTGCCAGCTCTAAAAGTTCATTTAACTTTGTAATTAAAGCATAGAATAGAATCAGATGGTGTTGAAGCAGGAAAACCACACAGCGCGTGATGCTTCATTACTACATCTGTATGTTGTATAGAACAGATAGCACAAAAAAAATCAATAATAAGTATATGTTTCTTGTATAATGTCTATATGTTGTATACAATAAGTATCTCTATATTGTATAGAACAGAAAGCACAGAAAAGAAATGAACAATGGAAATTGATTGTTTATGCAAGTTCCTCTTTTTCTATTGACGAAATTTCCTTTATTTTTCACATTTCCCTCACACCCTCTCACTCAGTGCCACGATGCCTCATGCATATCCATTCCTCTCTCCGGAGCAGAAGAAAGAGCTCAGTGACATCGCTCAGAGGATCGTTGCACCCGGAAAGGGAATCCTTGCTGCCGATGAATCCACAGGTACACAGACACTGGGCAATATTTAAGCCAAGCAAACCATTCAAATATTCCTGGGATTCCTGTAGCATCATATGAATCATCTTTATGACAAGAATTATTATCATTTTATTATGAATAAATCCAACTCTAATTTGTTATAACTTGGGCCCTTTGGCCACTTTTCTTGGGCCAGATTCATGAAACCAGATGGTAACTGGTGTGTACCACGATAGTAACTGGTGTGTACCACGATGGTAACCGGTCTGTACCATGTAAAATGTACAATATGATATATAACTCCCATTGAAATTAAATCTAGCAGTAGGTTTATGAATTTGGTACATATGCCTCATTATTGCCACTTGATGTCATTCCTTCCCTCTAAACCAGGTAGTGTAGCCAAGCGCTTCCAGAGCATTAATGTTGAGAATACTGAAGAGAACCGGAGGTTTTACAGACAGCTGCTCTTCACCGCCGATGAGCGCATCAAGCCGTGCATTGGTGGAGTCATCTTCTTCCATGAGACCCTCTACCAGAAGACTGACGAAGGGAAACTCTTTCCCCAGCTCATTAAGGAGAGAGGCATTGTTGTGGGCATCAAAGTGGACAAGGGTGTAGTCCCTCTGGCTGGAACTAACGGAGAGACTACCACACAAGGTTAATGGCCATTTATTTCTGCCTTTCTCCTTAGTCTTTCTAACAGTCTCTGAATCTTTGGATTGAGCTATATTTATTTTGTGTATTTCTTCTAATTTCTCTCTGGAATGTATGCATCTCAGGTCTGGATGGCCTGTATGAGCGCTGTGCACAGTATAAGAAGGATGGGGCTGACTTTGCTAAATGGCGCTGTGTGCTGAAGATCACGCCCACTACCCCCTCCAGCCTGGCTATCAAAGAGAATGCTAATGTGCTAGCTCGCTATGCTAGCATCTGCCAGATGGTGAAATGTTATGCAGCCTACACATGAAGACATGCTAAACTACTCATTTACATTACATTATTACGTCATTACATTATTACATTTTTAATTTACATTTACTTTACTATATTATTACTCATTTATTCATTTATACCATCTTACCTGTCAGCATGGCATTGTTCCCATTGTGGAGCCTGAGATCCTTCCTGATGGTGATCATGATCTGAAGAGATGCCAGTACGTGACAGAGAAGGTTCTGGCAGCTGTCTACAAGGCCTTGTCTGACCACCACGTTTACCTTGAGGGCACTCTGCTCAAGCCAAACATGGTGACAGCTGGGCATTCCTGTTCCCACAAGTACACACCCCAAGAAATTGCCATGGCTACCGTTACTGCCCTGCGCCGTACTGTGCCCCCTGCAGTCCCTGGTTAGACATGCACACTATATAATACATGTTAAAATACTGAGTGTGATCCTCCATAAACCACTGACATATTCATGAATGTAGTACTGTAATGCACTTACATTATATTGCTTTTTTACTTTCTTTAATCAAAGGTATCACTTTCCTGTCTGGAGGCCAGAGTGAGGAGGAGGCCACAGTCAACCTAAATGCCATCAACATGTGTCCACTGCACAAGCCCTGGGCTCTCACCTTCTCCTACGGCCGTGCCCTCCAGGCCTCTGCACTCAAGGCCTGGGGAGGCAAAAAGGAAAACAGCAAGGCTTGTCAGGAGGAGTTTATCAAGAGAGCTGTGGTATGTAGACATGCACACCCTAAGACTGAAGCTGTCAGTATAAAGCATTAAAGTACACATGGCCATATCTGAATTTTACATATCAGAAAAATCAGTTTACCAATCTTCTAGACTAATGTATCTTGGTACTGGCTCTTTTTCCGACAGGTTAACAGTGCTGCGTGTATTGGGAAATACGCTTCTAGTGGAGAAGCCGGAGCAGCAGCGGGAGAGTCCTTGTTTGTGGCAAATCATGCTTATTAACAAACTCAACCACAGTTCTGCTCACCAACACTCCTGGAACTCCTCCTCCCTCCATAAATGACTGGGCATCCATGGTTCCATCTACTCTCAACACGGCCTCACATCAGTCCTGTAACTGTAGTAACATGGGACATAACGTGGGATTCATGGTGTCTTTATGGTGAGAGAGACCTTTGTAGTTGAGGACGACTTTCTCAAAAACAGACACTGAAAAAGTCTTCCTTCATGTCATTTTTGTTATCTCATAAAAACCTTAACTGAGGTAGAAAGAAATGTCTTCATTGTTTAGAAATTAAATTTTAGATTTCTTTTTCATATATATTCACATTGTTCACACTGGTCTGTAAGAACCAAGGAAATAAAGACCTAACTCACCAACACATGATTTGCTTCTTATTCAACTTTGATACTGTAGTGATGTGAAATGGGCTGCTGCATCATCCATTCAGATTAGTCTTCAACAGGACTGAGAATGAGCAAATCAATGTTTAAACAAAATGTGACAATAATGTAAATGAGAAAATACCGGTACTCAGATATTTTCAAAATATTGTTTATTGTAGATTTATGGAAAGTGGAAGTAGATTCCTAAGAGAGCAAAGAAAAAGAAAAATATAAGAGAGATGCAATCAGTGTAGAGAACAGGAAACAATACTTCAAGAACAGGAAGTTGGCCAGACTAGGTCACAAAACCAATACTGCAGACTGCTACAGGATGCAAAAAGAGCTATGCTTACACTGAAGGGGACCTCAGAATCACTCAACAGAGAGTGTGTAAGTGTGTGGGGAAGATGTTAAATATTATGGTTATTGTCAGACCCTGCGATACCCCAGCCGGCCTGCAGAGGTCTCACTCCCCGGAATTCTGAGATCCATGTTTACGGAAGATTCCACCATCGCCTGTCTCTCATTATGTCATTATCACCCCTATATCAGATCATCCACTCCCTCACACCAGTGCGAAGTATTGCCAACTCTGTTGCATACCGAGCATTTCTCTTTGTCATTGCTATTCTGGTTTTGATCTCGATTATTCGCCTGCTTCTGGTTTTTGTCTTTCTGCCTAGCCCTTTTGTACCTCTGCCTGCTCTTTTTGCCCGTTCCAGTTTTTTGATACTCTGCCTGTTTTCTGGATATTGCTTTTGCCTTGCCCCTTTTGTATCGCTGCCTGTGTATCTGATCTGGTTCCTGACCCTGTATCGCTCTGCTGTTTGTCGGCGCCTATTAAACGTTTATTCATCAGACACTTATCCTGCGTATGGATCCCTCTCTGCCTCCCACCCTGGGAATGTCACAGTTATACAGTTAATATTAAACCAAACATTAATTTTTTTGATGTGGCAAGATTATTTGACATTTCCAAGTCTGCCTTGGTAGACTATACACAAATCACATAAGCAGTGATGACAGCATTATCTGCTGGCTGGTACTGGAACCTTCACCACCATTCACACCACCATCCACACCACCACCTACATCTCTGCTTACTGTCCGATCTGAGGTTAGGTAATTGCATGGCCAAAACAATGGTGGATGATTAGATCAGTGAGAAAGTTGGCATGTATATGAATAAACAAGTAAATGGAAAATTTAAACCATAGACACCTGATAATGACAGTGTTTAGTCCAAGGTTAACTCCCATACCAAACACTCATATAAACTAACAATTAGAAAAAAACATTAGACAGAATGTTTGTAATCTCTTTTTACTCCTGACTTTCATTATTGAGATCTACTAATTCTGTTTTAAGGGCTCTGGGATTGTTTTGAAGAAAATAATTTTTCCAGAAACATTTTTTCCTCGATACAAACAATCCTTTAAATCATCAGCCTAATTCACTGGTAGTTAATTTAACACAGGAGGTGTAATAATTATTGTGTAATTGACTCATAATGACTCTTGATTCTTCACATCAATTTAGTGGACCACTACACAGGGAAACCTGGGAAAGCAGATTCTTGAGTCCTTCTGACCCTCAGAAGAGTAATGATGAGTCGTCTGATGAGCAAGTTGTCCTTTTCGCTTTATATTCAGACTTTGTCATTTTCAGGAACAATAATTAAGAGCAATCTGCCTCAATTTAGTGTCAAAGTATATTAAAATCTCATAACATTGATGTAAAAAACTAATTTAAGATTTAAGAACTACTGTATACTTTCTATACCTTAATGGTTTGTTTTTCAGTTGTAAGTGGCCAGTTTAAAGACCTTTGTATTTGGTACTTGATGCATTATGGTGGTTGTGCTGAGTTGGTGGTTATCTGAAATGTATCCTCTTCAAGATTCTACAGGTGGCCAAATCATTTTATGTAGACAGAAGCATTTTTTTTTACAACTGACTGAAAACAATTTCATTAATTCATATCTTCTCTTGTTACAGCTGACTCAACAGGACACTACAAGCATAAACTCTTTTGTTGACTATGTAAATGCTTAATAGAACTAAACACAAGCATCTCTGGGTTCACGTTTATGTTTAGATGAAAGAGCTTAGAATTTTAGAATTAGTTAAACATCTTTACTGAATAATGATGCCACTAAAACAGACATAGTAGAAAATGATTTATATCAAATGGAACGCAATACATTTTGTGCTCCCTTGCAATAATTTTCCATTTTTTAAGTAATACAAAACCTACTGCAAGGAAACCCATATGTATTGGAAAGGAATGGAAAAATGTCTCAGAAAAGTAATGTCCTATTTGTTTTTTAGGCTATTTGTGTTTAAATGCAGCTTAAATGTCTTCAGATTGCACAAAGTAGACAACACTTCAGAAAGCTCTGTACTAGTAAAGATATGAAGGGTTTAAAACTGCACTTTGGTCAGGTGTAGGCATTGCATAACCTTCAATAAAACTGAGGCACAGATCAAAAATATTCTTAGAAATTGCTAATGTGGTTTAAAAAAAAATCTCCAATACATGAGTGGAATCACAGCGAATGCTACTGAATTCATAAGCTCAGTGGACAAGGATTACCAAGAGCACTCCAAGCTAAAACAGGCTTAGCTGCTTTTATCTCTGTAGTTGGGTGGAAAAAAACAAACAAATGATGTGGACTACATGCATTCACTTACACCGGGCACTGAAACAAGGAAGGGAGGGGTTGTATTTGTTTGCCTGTGAAGCTTTCAATCAGCTAATTTAAGTATTAACTATTATCAGTTAATTTAACTGTTAACTATTAACTAGATTTTAACTGTTTAACTGTAGACATTTTCCCAGTGTAGTCTTGCAGTTTTAGGGCTTTGCAACTATTTTGCAAAAAAAGACTAAGATGAACCTCTGTCAGGTATATTCAGCAATATACATCAAAGAACTTTAATACTGGACCACAAATGTCAAATTTGTGTTTAAATTTTCTAATCACTAGTCATTCATTTATGCCGCAGAACATGTATATTTAATCTACAGGCACAAGTTTATCATCTCCATGTCTCTTTTACTCTTTCGCCTTATATATATATATATATATATATACCAGTACCAGTCAAAAGTGTGGACACACATACTAATTGCTTATTTTTAGTATTTTCTGCAATAAAAACAAACAAATCAAACCAATGAGGTAACAAATATGTGATTATGCTGTGATAGTCAATATTTGTTTATCTTAGATTTTAAACTAGCCACCCTTTACTGTCCTCCTCAGCTCCGCACTAGTGATGTTCTCCGGCTGCAGGAGGCCTATGATGCTCCATCAGTCTTGAAGAAATTCTCATAGTGCAGGACACTTAAAGGGTGAGGGACCAAGATTATGAAAGAAAAGTTTTTGCTGCATGTACAATTAATTGTTTGTGCATGTGTGTGTTTTGAAAATAAGTTTATATGTAGACTAACACCTTTATCGATTTATATTTATCTCAGAAACAAAATTAAGCATAATCCATCAGATTAAAAATATGCAATTGATAGATAGATAGATAGATAGATAGATAGATAGATAGATAGATAGATAGATAGATAGATAGATAGACCTAAAAACACGTTACTCAGCTAGCAAAACCGAGAATGATCATCAAACAGCAAAAACCAAGAAACATAATAAAAACACAGTGAGCTGCAATGACAACCCATTCCTCCACAAATGTGCTTGCCTGTGTAGTGACCCAGCAGTGGCAGAGACCCACCTCGGCATGTGTACCTCCCACACATGGCTGAGGGGGTGTCCCCATAGCCTGAAGGGTTATAGTAATAGGATGCAATAGATCACTAAGAAATTTACACCATAAAATCTTTTGCTGCGCAGCTTTTATTGTTAAACAAGTGTCACATCTCACACCCAGCCCGCAGGCCACGCCCACCACTACAACATTGCCTCAATCTCAATCCCCGGAGTATTGAGAACACCTGGCGCTAATGAGTACAGGGACTATTTAAAGACACCGCACGGCACCTTCAGTGCTGTACATTATCCACGCTGGTGCTACTGCTCTCATAGCCTCTGTGATTCACGCTGTCTTCAGCACTCCTTTGAGTGACTGTAACTTCAGTACTCCTTTGAGTGACTGTAACTTCAGTACTCCTTTGAGTCACTGTAACTTCAGTACTCCTTTGAGTGACTGTAACTTCAGTACTCCTTTGAGTCACTGTCTCCCAGCCACTCCGGTAATACCCGGCCATTGACTGTTTCATTGTTTGTTTCTAACTGTGTCGTTCCTGTTTACTACGCCACTGGCAACCCTGATCTTCAATAAACCCAGCCATGTTTCCAGTAGCGTGGTCTCTCGCTCCCTCCGATCCGCCGTTACAAAAAGGATTATTGTTCAACCCCTCTAAATCCCTCAGCTGCCCCATCCCACCATAAACCATCTACACACTCGTGTTAAATTCCAACAACCACAGAAAAGATGTCCAGGCAACTAATGTAAATGTAAATGTACTGAGGCCAAGACACAGAACCTTTTCTGCCTTAATGCTTCTCCTCATGGCTTAAAACTGACAACAATAACAGTCCTCCTCTCCTCTCATTTACCTGCCCTCATACAAGGCCCTATCTCCAAAAACAGTGTTACGCTACGTCACAGGACACTGGTATGTGTCGTTCTATCATGGTATAACTGTGTGAAAAAAACTAAGAACATGTAAAATCATGTTGTACTTACCATAAACTTCCTTTAATGTGTCTACTTTAGCAACCCTCTTTTGCATTTATAATATATCATTTACTACAACACCTATTCATTCCTATTATAACAAGTGACATGCACACAACTTATTAAATGTTTCTACAATGTGTTAAAAACAAAAAAAAATCATACATATCTGAAGTTCCAGACTCTGAATAAAACCAATAAGAGAAGACTTACCAAACATAAAATTTTATCGGTAGTTATTCTGCAAATAATCAACTTAATTTTTAACCAATGCTCATTTGTATTCAGTTGATTAAGTTTTTGTAGTGTGAGCAGAAGTTCCTTCTATGTGAGGGAACTGTGTTTCTCTCAGCTGTCAAAATCTCTAAAGCTCCCTCTCTCTCCCTTTCACTAACTCTCCCTCTCAAAATCTTTCTGCCCTCTCCTTACTCACTAATCAAAATCCACACCTCTCCACACCTTTTCCTCTTCATCATACACACACACACACACACACACACACGCACAAAACATTTCCATCTTGTTAATGTTCCACCCCTACATTAACAAAAGGGAAAATATATATTATATGATAGCCAGGGTAGATATTACATGATAGTCAGTAATACAATAAAAGGTTTGAACACACTTCTCCTCTCTTTATGTTTTTCATACACACACAACCTTGCTAATGGAAATAAAGTGAATGTCCAGTTGGGGCATCACACATGGTCTGTTTGTTTATACAGAGTTTACCAGTGAAACACAATTTTAGCTGGGCCACTATACAGCATGAATATAAAGCAGAGCCTGAAACACTGAGTGGATGCCAGGTTGAATTTTAATTGACTCCTAACTGTGCCAAAGCAGCCGTCTCCATCTCTCCTTCAGTCCCTACTTACTGTACTCTCTCCCTTCATTTTGTGTTTCTTCATTTTGTGATCCAGGTTTCTCTGTTTGTGTCTCCTGGTAAGCTATCATTAGATATATAGTTTGTTCACCACTACTTTAGGTTTTTGAGTCTTTGTTTATTAGATCCCACCCACTGTTCCATCTGTATATAAGTGTGCGTCACTGCCTGAACAGAGAAAGGAAAAAATAGGTGCTGATAAGGCAAGTGTACTCAGATCTGATACAGACCATGAAGTTTAAAGTCCTATTCTTTTTGTGTCTCATGGGCCCAATAAAACCAGGTGAGTATTGTAATGCAATGAATTTTTTTCTCAAAAAAAAAAAAGTTAGAGAGAAAGAGAAAGAAACAGTAAAGCAACATTAGACTCACTGGCTTTGACTGTTTGTGAGAGTCGGTTTCACTGAATACATGGTTTATCTTTATCTAAATGTCAGATTGAGACACCATTAGACTGTAAAACTGTATTAGTTCAGATGACTTTGTGAGATGACAGTTAAACGATTTAGGAACAAGTGTTTATTTATAAGTTTGCTTAAAATAGTATGATATCTATGCTAAAGATCTGTTTTGTATATCTCTATTGTCACTAATGCTGGGTACAGGTGATATTTTGGAATCAAATTTTGTATGAAATTTGGATTATTCTACTAGTCTACTAAATACTGGTATCTAAAAAGTTAGATATGTCTGCAATGTCTGCAAATGTCTGCTCAGTCATTTTTTGCAGTACACATGTATTAATCTTAGTTTATTATCATTTAGAAACTGTTACTGAAGTGATGTCAGTGATTTGATGTGATCCAGATTCAAGTCAAAAACAACTGATAAAGTTGAATCAAAATGGAAGGTTTAATGTTTACTCAAAATGGAAAATAAATAGTTTGGCCTGTTTTTTCCCAGTCTGCCCATTAACATTTTGAGTTTCCATTCACAAAAACATGTAAGAAACACAGTGAGGAGAAGGAATGTTTTGAGTGCAGGGTAATGTTTTACACGTGGCAGTTTATATCATATACTTATACCACCTCATCATGATTTCTAGAGCTGATGTTTACAGTAAATTATCTAGCTAGAATGTCAAGTTACATATCCACCTCTTCAATGGATGTCAGAAGACATATAAAAGGTGGCTCATTCATCCATAACTTCACAGAAGGTGCACAGAAATTTTCATGTGTATTAAGGTCTAATGGC
>JAOYMR010000011.1:13713957-13736780 GCA_025802075.1 Tenebrosternarchus preto
TGTGAGAAGAGTGATTAAAAATAATGTGTGTTTTGTCAAGTAGTAGAATAAACTTCAATTAAAAATCACTGTTTCGCATCCTTTACTTTTCTTGTAGACCGTATGTTTTAGCATGTGCCTTATAATACGGTACCGTACAGAAATAGACCCCGTAATTTGGACTGCGCCTTATAATATGGTGCGTCTTATGGTCCGGAAAATACAGTAATGTTTTTTATGTATGTTGGGAGAACTGCTTGTTTGATCATGTATTTATCTCTCTTCTTCAGATTCTGTACAACAGGACGATGGTCCAGTTGGGCATCTGTGCATTCCGTCAGGGCATGATAAAAGATGCCCACAATGCCCTGTTGGACATCCAGTCTAGTGGCAGGGCTAAAGAGCTGCTCGGACAGGGTCTGCTCATGAGGAACATGCAGGAAAGGAATGCTGAGCAGGAGAAGATTGAGAAGAGACGGCAGGTACAGCCAGCCATCGCTGCTGTAGCCCAGGGAAAAGAGCTGTGGATATTATGGTTATTGAAAGAAAGAGAAGAATGCTAGTTTTAGTGTTATTACTCATGTGGGGATGGTTATGGGTCAAGAGTCATTTTGGAGCATAAATCAAGTTCTGTTTTCCTAGCTTAGTTTAGTAGACTCTATATAAAGTTCATGTAAGAGCTTTAGCTGAGGCTCATGATTTTGGGTTGTCCCTCCTAGGTACCCTTCCATATGCACATCAACCTAGAGCTACTAGAGTGTGTGTACCTGGTCTCTGCCATGTTGTTGGAGATCCCCTACATGGCAGCCCATGAGTTTGATGCCCGCCGCAGGATGATAAGCAAGCAGTTCCATCACCAGCTTCGGGTTGGTGAAAGACAGCCACTTCTGGGTGAGTGTGCTCACAAGCACCTGGTATCTAGTACACCTAATGAAAGAGTACATGGGTGGTTGTCTGTATGTGGATGTATATAGGTGTGGATGTCTGTGTGTGTGTAAAAGGCTCCATGTGAAGCTCTTTAAACTGCAATCTAGACATCCAGGCCTAGATACCAGAATATTGGTATCTCTAATCTTCAGAATATTGGTATCTCTAATGTTCAGAAAACTCCACTTGCTGATCTGTTCTTGGCTCCTCTGCAGGTCCCCCTGAAAGCATGAGGGAGCATGTGGTGGCTGCCAGCAAGGCCATGAAGATGGGCGACTGGCGTACATGCCATTCCTTCATCATCAATGAGAAGATGAACAGCAAAGTGTGGGACCTGTTCCCTGAGGCACAACGTGTCCGAGAGATGCTCGTTAGGTATGCGTCCGTCCAACCTAAATACAGTACTTTACCCACAAACACAAAAATGATTACTTCATGAAAAGTGGTAGTGGGCAGGTTACTGCTGTACTCTGGTTGCTGCTATAGCTCCTTAGTCACTGTGAAGTACTCTTTAATGTTATTATTCATTCCCCTTTCACTGATGGTTTGCATTGTTTTATACATTTGCAGGAAGATTCAGGAGGAGTCTTTGCGTACCTATCTGTTCACCTACAGCAGTGTGTATGACTCTATCAGGTACCACTACTATCAGATGTGTATCGCCTGAATGGAAGTTGATACTTTGATTTTGGTGACCATTACATACTTGTTTGATACTTCCCACAGTATGGAGACTCTTTCTGAGATGTTTGAGTTGGAGTTACCGACAGTACACAGCATCATCAGTAAGATGATCATCAACGAGGAACTAATGGTTGGTCCTGGTTCAGATGTTACTGGGTAGATGTTAGATTGAACTACCAGTGATCTATAAAGCCCTGACTGGTGACTTGCAGGCATCACTGGATCAGCCAACCCAGACAGTAGTGATGCACAGGACTGAGCCCACGTCCCTACAGAACATGGCACTGCAGCTGGCCGAGAAGCTTGGTGGTCTGGTGGAGAACAACGAGCGTGTCTTTGACCTCAAGCAGGGTGTCTATGGAGGATACTTCAACAGAGGTGCGCAACCCTTTAGAATGTTGAAGCTACGGTTCAATTTTATGGCTTTGGTAAGAGGAGCTACCAAACAAACCACTCCTACTGTTACTCACAGGCAGGAGGTTTAAATCACATGCTGGATGTGATGATATAAGCCAGTAGTATATTTACACAGTAGCTGACTATAGTGGCTCACTCCAAAGTGCTGGTTTTATTTAGCGCTCCAAGAACTGTACCCAAATGTGTGAACTGAGATTACACTGGGCGGTTTGAAGAAGGATGATCTGACCTTCATAACTGAAGGATGATCAGTTATCTCGTTTTTTCACCTTCTTTCAACAGATCAGAAAGGTGGCTATCAGCAAAAGCAAGGTTACCAGAGAGGTATGTCTGTTAAAACATTAGCCGATTATGCTCATAAAGATCAGAGCGGAGAGGATGATGTATTAATTATTATTCCTTAAAGTATGGTATCATTAGCTTTGACTAGCAATATTGCTTTGAAATATTTCATTCTTTGATGTTGGCAAAACTTAGTGTACTTTTATAAGCTAATAATTTTTATTTTTCTGTTCAAATCTGTTGACATATGCAAAAATGCATTGTTTTTCTGAACACATGTGCTAGTTAGCTATTTTTGTTGAGTAACAGTGAGGAGATAGCTAACTGCCATTTTGCCTTCTTAGCTGTTCTTTCATCTTCCCACCCATCTTTTGTCTCTCTCAGATCAGAAAAGTGGTTATCAGCAGAAACAGAACTACCAGCGAGGAGGCTACAGATCACAGACCCAGGGCTCTTACTGAGGCTAGCACAGCATAGCCACTAAGTTAGAGCCTGACCGGCTTCCATTCCAACACCTGAGCTTGGTAGCTTCATGCAGTTCTGTTATCTAACTACTTCAAAATAATCATCTTTACCTAACTCTTGTGAAGCTTTGTAGCTTGAACCATCATTCTTATCAAGACCTATCCTCCGTTTTGTTGTTTAGACAAGGTTTTCCCTTAATTCTCTTTTTTAGTAAAGTTTGAGGTGATTCAGCTTAATTAAGGGAAGGAGCTGGTCCTGTCATAGAAGTTTGGCAGGCCTGTTGTGTGATGTCTAACTTTATGAAACAATAAACATTCATAAAGATGAAACTTTTCTTGTTTGTATGATAATCTGTGGTTTTTAACAGATTGGTTGATGGCAGTACTGTTCTGCTCTGGCCAAAATGATTATAATACACACTGGAGAACAATGTATGAACACTTGATTATAATACACACTGGAGAGCAAAACTGGAGAACAATGTATGAACACTTGATTTTTTCAGAAATAGTGTAATCTACATTGATCAACATTTGAAGGATTTTTTGTAAGGTGTACACCATGCAACTAGATCAGTGTTTTACAAAATAAAGTATATCAACATGAAACCTTTATTTTGCAAAAAAACATGATCATAATTAGAGAACAGCAATGAGAGAACATAATTAGAGAACTGTAGCACAGAGAAAGATTACAACAAAATTTTCTGAAGGGTACAACGGTCAGTAGGAAGTGTACAGGCCTTTGCTTTGAACAGCTTCAGCACATCTGTGGCCACAGGACATCACTACAAGTGCTGATTTCATGAATATCATGAAAAAGTTGACCTTTTCATGATATTCAAATTTTTTGACCAGCGCCGGTAGTCTCTCTCACTGCTCTGGTGTGATTTTGGTCTACTCTTCTTCCAGTCGTTTCCACCATTCTATGACTTGTGGGTTTCTTGGCCATAACTTTGTAACCAAGGATTTTCCAGAGGATTTTCTGTTGGGTTTAGATCAGGACTGTGGGTTGGCCATTTCATTGTTTCGGTGTTTTCAGTTTCAAGGAACTGCTTATAGTAAAAAATGTGAGCTAATTTCTTGAACGAAGAGATTTATGAATCTGTCATTAAAATTTAATTCTATAGCCTAGTCAGTTTAAGTTGTGATGCAAATTACAGGTGGTGTGTGAATGTTTGAGCCCTGGCTGGCTTGCAGGGTCTGTTTGGGAACAAAGTACTTGTACACTAGTTACTGAACCATCAAACAGAATGGGTCAGTTTCACCTCCACTCTCACACTCTACCCTTTATGCTTCTCTCTTTTGGAAGGAGAGGAATGTGTGTCATCTCAGTGTAAAAAAAAAAATGCATGCTGTTAATCAACATGCAGGAGGCACAAGCCGCCTCTCCCAATGTTTCTTTCTCTCTCCATTATCTTACTTTTTTCTAAATGAGTTGTTACAGCCAGTGAAAAGTAAATCTTTTTTTCATGCAAAACTTAAAAATTCTCTGCTTTTTGTTCCATGGTTTTGGAGAAGATACTATATGTTTGCTCCTAGAGGTGTTCACCCCTAAGAACTGACCCAAAGTTCAGTTTGTCAGTAATTAACCACAAAATCCCAGTCGTACTGTCACAGGTCATCCTCTCAATTTTTTTCCTTCCATTGAACATTCACTTGCTTAGCAAGTTTAGTCAGATGCAAAGGGTTCACTTCAAAATGTGATGCCTGTGACTCTTAACAGATACCCAGGATTGTTCAAGTGTAACTTCCATGTAACATATGTCTGATGAAACGGATTTGTACAGTTGTGTTAGTGTGCAAGTAGTGTGTTCATTACTAAACTTACATAGTTACTTTGAGGTGAGAGAAAGAGAAAACAAGACTACCTGCATACTGAGGATCATACTTACTCGTTTGGAACATAAATATACCCAAAGGTTAAAGAAAAGTGGATACAATCCAAGAACGTCTTCAGTTCTCCTGTCACAAATGTTACGGCAATTCCTATCCTTCCGTGTGATGGGTGCAGCCTCTCGGAAACTGACATCAGAGTGTCCAAGGTTTGGCCCCTTCAAGACTCATGACTTCAGGACTCCAGTTCCACCAACCTACCTGACCTTTGAGGATCCAAGAGCATTCCGGGAGAAGAGTGTGTGGGAGCTTGTGCGAGCGCTGGGAATTTTCAGACTATGCTCTTTACCTGTGCTGGTCAACCACTTTGGCAAGGTGAGATTCACTTGCTCATTTGTGATGCACTGTAACATTTGTAGTAGATGTAAGGCCATATATCGTTTTTGATTGATTTAACTCCAACACACTGGATTTAAAAATAAAACAAGACATATTTCTCTTCCTTCCAGATCATGTCTTTTGCACAGACCATCCTTGGAAGGAGGGGTTTCAGCATGGTCCTTCGTCCATTTGTGTACGCCCAGTTTGTAGCAGGGGAAACGGAGCCTGAGATTTACAAGTCCATGGAGAGGATGAATTTGCTGGGACTTCGGCCTATGTTGGCTGTGCCCATTGAGGAGGACCTAGGAGACAGCACTGGGTAGACCATTCAGAAACACATTCTAGAAGCTTACACATCTATCTGTTCTCTGGTACTTTATTAAAAATTCCTAAGGCAGTAAAGTGGCAGCCCTGGAATTTTCTAATAATTAAAAAATAATAATTAATAAACTAAGTTTAGAAAGTAATATTAGAAAGAAAAATAAGAAAAATGCACCATATTCAACAAAACTGTTAATTTCCCTGACATATAATTGATTTAGAGTTAATTAGGATTAGGTCAAATTAGTGAGACAGCAGCTTCTTTCTTTTCTAATGTTACTAATGTCAATAGAGAGCAACGGTATGATGACAACTTGGCATCCATGCTGGAATGTGTGCACATGAGCCACAGCAACTCCTGGGCCAAAGATCCCATGATGCAGCTGAAGCTCACGGCACTGGTCAGCCCTGAGCTCTGTGTAAGTAGCTGATTAGCAAAATTAGCAAAACCACCAACAAAGATCATTCTAGCTGCTTTATATGGTGATACACAGTGTCAGCCTGTTGGATTGGCTCTCTTCTCCTTTGATTTTAGGCTAAGCTGACGTCTTTGCTGAAGGAACAAGAATATGATTTTAATCTCTTGGTTAGAGCTATGGATAATGAGGTAGCAACAGGACTACTTCTTCTGCTTCATGTCCAATTTATGAGACTTTGTCAAGGTGAAAAAATATTTGTCAAGTTTGTTTGCTCTGCATTACAGTGAGTGTTTCTCCAACAGGTGGTTACATTTCCCGGTCTCAGCAAGAGTGAAAACATACATTTTCTGCATGGTCTATGTAGGCTAAATCAAATAGGACAGGTAAAAAAAACTTTAAGACACTTGGTGTCAAAGCTTTACAGACTCCAGATAAAATGCTAGCATGCAAAAACCAACCATTTCTGTGGTTTCCAGGCCAGTATTAACAAAGTCAGAGTTCTAGTGGATGCTGAGTACACATACATGAATCCTGCCCTCTCGCTCATCACCATGGCAATGATGAAGAAGTTCAATCAAGAGGATGCTTGGATCTGGAACACGTATCAGTGCTACCTAAAAGTTAGTGCAGATGTTTTTGGAAAGTTTTGTTTATACTTGACACATCATGAGTAAATAGAGATGTGAGCTTACATACAGATCATGAGTAAATAGAGATGTGAGCTTACATACACATCATGAGTAAATAGAGATGTGAGCCTACATACAGATCATGAGTAAATACAGATGTGAGCCTACATACAGATCATGAGTAAATACAGATGTGAGCTATCTCTCCTTCCACCAGAGTTCAAGGGAGCTCTTGCTTCATGCTATCCGCCTGTCCGTGGATGAATCTTTCTGTCTCGGCGTTAAACTTGTACGAGGGGCGTACATGAACAGAGAGAGGATGCTGGCTGAAAAAGAAGGCAGATGTGACCCTATTCACCAAAGCTGGCAGCAGACTAACGAAAGGTAAAAGCATCATAAAGTTTATGTGGTAGAATTCATGAATTACTTGTATGTTGTTTCTTGAGCTCATGTTTGGCACATTTACCTGCAGCTACAATGGCTCACTGGAAATTATGCTGAACCTCATTTCCCAGAATGCAGATCGCTACAAGATCATTGTTGCAACTCACAATGAAGAGTCTGTTAGCAGGGCTGTAATACAGTATGTTACTGTCTATATGTGCTTGTAGGCTGTTAACCTTTGCTTGATGACCTGCTGTCAGACTGAATAGTTAAATTTTTGGCTTAGTATGTGCATTTCTTATATTTAATCCTTGGCTAAAAAATTCTAATAGAGAATTCCTATCATTAGGGAACAGAAAAAATAGCACATTTCTCTTTTTCAGGATGGCTGAGTTGGGGATCAGCCGAGATGGGGGATCCGTGTGTTTTGGCCAGTTGTTGGGAATGTGTGACCATGTGTCTCTCACTCTGGGTAAAATCAGTCTATTGCTTCCTTCATCACTGCTTCCTTTATCCCTGCTTCTTTTGCTTCAAACTCAGGTGTGCTGAACATTTAATGTTCAGTTTCTGTTGCTTCATCTCCTCCCTTTCCAGCTCAGCAGGGCTTCTCAGTGTACAAATCTGTGCCGTACGGCTCAGTTGATGACACACTGCCATACTTGGCACGTCGAGCACAAGAGAATCACACTGTACTGCAAGGCATCCGCAAGGAGAGAGATCTGCTACGGAAAGAGCTCTGGCGCAGAGTTCGAGAGAAGATCACTGGACCCAAATAGAGACAGAAGTATTTGAATAAAATATTTGATCCAAGTTAGGGTTAGTTTTAAGAATTGTGAGTATTTTTTAAATGGATTAGCAAATCCATTCCTTTAACATGTGTTAGAAAGTTATACTTGTGTGCTTGGCCAAAGTGTGTCTCAGATTTTAATGTACTGGAAGAAAAAAAATAATATTTGAGGAGTCTGTAAAGTAATTTATAAATAATCAGGGCAGTATATAATAATCCAGTTCTTAACTAATCCAGTACAAATGTGTTCTTTTAGTTTAGGTCTATACACTGACTGAATTGAAAGTGAATGTAAGGGTTAATACAAAAAACCATGAAAAGATCAAATCAAATGAGATTTATTTATATAGCCCTTTTTACAACACTTGTTGTCTCAAAGCAGCTTTACAAGTGTCTGAGTCCAAGCCCCCTGTGATCAAGCCAAGAGCGACAATGGCAAGGAAAAACTCCCTAAGAGCGTGAGGAAGAAACCTTGAAAGGAACCAAGATTCAGGGAGGTGGGGGGGGAGCCCATCCTCTTCTGGCAGATACCGGTCACCACGGCAACAAGATAAATATATAAAGAATAACGAGTTATGAAATATAACAGTCCAGAGTAGTGCAGATACAGGTAGCTGGGGGGGAACAGTTGTGAAGAGAGGGTAGATACAGGTAGCTGGGGGGGAACAGTTGTGAAGCGAGGGTAGATACAGGTAGCTGGGTGGGAACAGTTGTGAAGAGAGGGTAGATACAGGTAGCTGGGGGGAACAGTTGTGAAGAGAGGGCAGATACAGGTAGCTGGGGGGGGGAACAGTTGTGAAGAGAGGGTAGATACAGGTAGCTGGGGGGAACAGTCGTGAAGAGAGGGTAGATACAGGTAGCTGGGGGGAAACAGTTGTGAAGAGAGGGTAGATACAGGTAGCTGGGGGGAACAGTTGTGAAGAGAGGGGCCAGGACAGTTGGTTGATCCTCCATCCGTGTCTGGATCAGTAGGAGGTGGTTGGTCCGGGGCGAGTAACAGGAAAGTTTCATCAGTCCTTATTGAGTATCAAGCCGGATAGGAGAGCAGCCATTAGCTCAGTAAGAGTAAAGAGAGACAGTCACTCTGTATGGGACTAAATATAGAACATGAAATGTAGACATTTCTGAAGCATGGCAGCAACTCCGGCACTTGGCTATTTCAGCCTGGTTAAAAGGACCAGAAGGTACCACAGACTTGGTTAAAAGGACCAGAAGGTACCACAGACTTGGTTAAAAGGACCAGAAGGGAACACAGACTTGGTTAAAAAGGACCAGAAGGGAACACAGACTTGGTTAAAAAGGACCAGAAGGGAACACGGACTTGGGGGCGCCATGAGGCGTTGGCATCCATCCACTACAACATCAACAAACTTGAGTGAACGCATGCAGTGGTGGGACGACAGCACCAGTGTCTCAGTATACCATAAAACCTTCTGCCCATGAACCCCTGGATCTGTAGCCTTTACCTAAGGGGGAATATTAATTACCAAATGCTAAACTAAATAAGTAAGTTTTTAACCTAGACTTAAAAATTGAGACTGTGTCAGGCTCCCAGACATTTTCTGGAAAGTTATTCCATACTTGGGGACTTTATAAGAAAAGGCTCTTAACCCTGTGTGTTTGGAGGGAACATTGTTTACCTCTACAAACTGACAGCATTCAGTTAGGCAATACTTAAACCATGATTAGGACTGTTCCTGAGATTTCAATCCTGTTTTCTATCCGATCTAGCAGGATATTGTGATCTATTTTGTCAAAAGCTGCACTGAGATTGAGAAGCACTAACAGATACATAGCCTTGGACTGAAGCAAGAAGGAGATCATTAGTTTCTTTGACTAGGGCTGTTTCAGTGCTGTGGTGGGGCCTAAATCCAGATTGGAACTTTTCATATATGAGAGTCTTATGCAGATATACGCTTAATTGTTGGGCCATGGCCTTTTCTATGATATTAGATAGAAATGATAAGTTCGAGATAGGTCTGTAACTAGATAATATATTTGGATCGAGATTTGGTTTCTTGATTAGAAGTTTAATAACTGCTAGTTTAAAGGTTTTGGTCATGTGACCCATGGTGTGGATGTGTTAACTACAATTATAAGAGGTCCAAACATAGCTTGTAATACCTCTGTTAGTAAACATGAGGGAATTGAATCTAATGTACAAGTTGTACAATTAAGTGATGAAATAATTTTCTCCAATTCTAATTGTGGAAGTGGATGAAAAGCTTTAAGTGTTTCTTCTAAAACAAAATTTTGTTCAATATCAGCCATACCAGATGACAGACTGGGTGGATTATCTATAAACGGTTTTATGTTTAGTCTAATATTCTCTATTTTATTATTAAAGAAATCCATAAAGATGTACTTGTTCAGCACCTACCTGATCATAAGCTTAGAAATAACACAAAAGAAATCTAGGATTGTTTTTGTTATTCTCATTGAGGTTAAGTATGCTGAATGTACCTTTTTGTACTCAGTGAGGGTAATCTTTGAGGTTAAGTATGCTGAATGTACCTTTTTGTACTCAGTGAGGGTAATCTTTGAGGATAAGTATGCTGAATGTACCTTTTTGTACTCAGTGAGGGTAATCTTTCTAGGCACGATGGAATACTTCCAGCTTACTTGACCACCATTTCCACTCTAATTTACACAATACTTATTTTAGGTTACGAGTTTGATTGTTGTACCATGGGGCAAGTTTTTTTAAATCTGGCCTTTTTAAGTTTGAGTGCTGCTCAGTTCACTCCAATGGGTCCATACTTTCTTATGCTGTCGAATAACAAAGTAAAAAAGTTGGAAATTATGGAATGGTACTGTGAGGTGAATTCCAAAGATAAACAAAGTAGAAGTCAAAGAATTACACTTATTTAGTGCATTAATGTGCCATACTGATATTTTTCTTTGACTGGATTTGGTGCAGATTTAATTTTTATTGCAAGTTAAAATTTAGTTAAATTCTTTTTGTAATATGTAAATTTGTAATATGTTGAACAATGGCAAAATAAACTTTGCTCTAGATTCAAGCAATCTCTAATGTAAGGTCAGGAATGTGTGTTAAGGACTGTCCACCAAGAGCATATCATTGTAAAGCAATTTGAAAGAAGGAAGGGTACTATGAACTCTTTATTTTTTTGTGGCACAGCCATTTTACACAGCCATTCTGAACATAATTATAAACAACCTTGTGACACTTTATCTATGGTTAATTACAAAACAGATTTTTGAATTTATCAAAATAAAAAAGATAGACTTGAGACTGGGGTATTACATCACTTTTTCATATTTGCAGAACACCAAGAATTTCACCCCTTGCACACACAACTACTTTTAAAAATGCTATACTTTTTGTATGCATAATTCCAAAATTATGTGCTGAATGCCTCTTCAGAATGTAGCTCTTCCTCCAAGGTCCAGGTAGGACCCTTGAATGTTAGTGTGCGCATGTTGGGTCTGTCTAAAAATGTGCCTGAACGGTAAATGGAAGGAAGACCGGGGGTTCTGGCACAGGCGGAGAGAATAGGAAGGAAAAGGGTTATATAGGGTGGGTGGAGCAGAATTATCTATAGGAGGGAGAAGGGGAGGGTGCAGTACCACATCTGGTAAGTAGGGGGCAGCTGGATTAACCTGAGAAAAAGACCCTATCTCAGATGGAGCAACAGGAGGGTAGGTATTGGTGGAAGTTGCAGGATAATGTGTAAGGGTCGAGCTTTGGGGAATGGAGTGATTTTGGAGGGCAGAATGTGGGAGCTGGGGAGCACCAGAAGACTGTATATGTGTGAAAGGCTGTGTTGGGATTTGAGAAGTGTTAGCACACTGGGGAGGGACCTGGGAGAAAGGGGAGGTAGGGAATGATTGGGAGATATTGGGCTGGATTTGGGACATATTTGGCAGGGCTTGACCACCATGAGAAGAGCCAACAGATGCCATGGCTAGATTCTGGAGAGAGTGGTGTCCAGGGATGGAAGTGTGAAAGGGATAAGATACAAAAGGGGTTTGAGCTGAGTTAGGGTGGGATCCAGAGGCTGCATGTGTGAGAAGAGAACCAGGTAGTGATGAGAGAGAATAAGCAGGGACGGGGTTAAGTGTGGAACCAGAGACAGCCTGAGTACAGACTGGAGTTACAGAACTGGAAGTAGAGTAAGTAACAGAAACAGCTGTTGAATGAGTTGGATTTTGGAATGAAGAAGAAGGGTTTAGAAGAGAAGCTGTAGATGGCTGTGTGATTGTGAAAGAGCAAGCTGCTGGGGCTTGTACAGGCAGAGAGGTTGAAGGATTTGGATGGCTTGGCTGTGATGGAAAAGGAAATGCAGCTGTGTCCGGATCCGATGAGGTAGATATACCACTGGAGGTGGGTTCTTGCACAGAAAGAAATGGGAAAGCAGTCTGAACTGAGTGTGAATCTGGTGTGGCACTAACAGGATTTGTCTGTGGCACTGGAGGAAAGGGGAAAGCAGATTGGGGAAGGACTTGGGAAGGTGGAGTAGTAGGATCAGGGTTGTTGGAAGACTGGACTGGGAGAAATGGGAAACCAGTTGATACTGGGTTTTGGACTGCAGATGGAGTAGAATTAGAAGAGACCAAATCTCCATCAACACTCTGGTCCTGAGCTGCATCTGTAGGAAGACTGGAACTGTTGGTGATGGACTGACATGAAGGTGGAGGAAGAGATGGAAATGGATTTGTGGGTGTGTGGGGGCCTAGGTTATCTTGGGATGGAAGAACACAGTGGTAGGAGGAGGTGGGCTGCAGCTGGGGAGATAAGGAGTGAGGGGCAGAGGGATATGTTGTGCCTGGAGCAGAGTTAGAACAGGTGATTGAAGAAGAGGAATCCAGAATTGGATAGTTGGTGGAATAATCTGGCAGGGAGGATGAATTAGAATGTGAAGATGGTAGATTAGGTGTCTGAGAGGAGGACACAGAATAGAGAGGTGATGACTGAGGAAGAGTGACTGGTTGGTGAGATGAAGATGTTATTTGGGGGGGTGTAAATGTATTGTATGAGGAAAGACCTATAATTTGGGTAGACCTGTAAATGAAAAAGAACAAAACAGAAGACAATAAATAAAAAATTTCTGAATTACTAAATAATTGAAAAAGAATTGAAGAATTAATTTACAGACATAGATTGTTTTCATTGTTCAAAACATAAAATCATAGCCTATGGCCAATCTTTGTGTTTGGATTCAGTGAGAATGTACTTCAGTGTCTCTTTGTAAGACTCACCCATCAAGCAATTCATTGTTCACAACATTATCTGAGGTCGACTGAGGTTGGTTTTCTATAGAATCGGTGATCTCTGAGATTACACGTATCTGGGACATTTGGGGTCCTAGATATGCTTGCTCAGAGTTGATCTGCTGTCCTGTCTGCTCTTGGAAGGATGGCACATCAGAGCAGAAGTCTGAATCAGGTAATGGCAGAGTGGTGCTCTGCAGTGTTACAGACTGTGGTAGCACCTCAGTGGAATCACATGCATCATATGATTCTTAGGGAAAGAGAGAAACATTGAGTTATGGAACGAGCTGATCAGCTGTTTTCAAAGGTTCGTTATTACTAAACCAATTTAATTACCTATATCTAAAGATTCCTCTTGATGCGGTTGGGTCAATTTCCGCTTCTGTCTTGCTTCTCTTTGTCTGGAAAAAATAAGAGAGTTAAAAATGTCATTATTTTGCATTCTTTATGCATGCATGTTTGATGAATGTGGAACTCACTTTTTGCAGTTCATGCCATCCTCCCTGAAACCCTTGGCAAAGGGATTGGAGTTGATCTTCAGTTCAGTGATCTAAAAAGACAAAGATTTTACAATTCAGACTATTTGTTGTGTTAATGTGCTGATTTAGTTTGAACTGTATTTCTAAGTAAGTTTGTAAGTTTGGTTTTCTCACTTTGTTGTTCTGGTAGGCTGTAACTGTAATGAACTGGGTCTCAGGAAAGATAAAGGAGTGCTGAGATCCTCCCCACATCAGCACATCTCTGGCCTCAATTATATGCACCCGGGGCTGGTACTTGTGCAGAGAGTGTAGAATGATCTGATGGAGATGGGAGAGGTTCAGCACAAAAACATTTGTGGTGATGTGATATTATTGGATCCTTAAAAATCATCAGAACAGACATGAAAAAATAACAAAGGTTATTTCCCCCTGTATTTTCTGGTAAAGGCATTTCACTAACAAGACAAAAGCATGAACCCATCACGACATAATGTCTAGACTTACATATCCTTGTGTGTCCAATGTGTTGTTGGTAAGTTTGGCTCGATGGAAAGATATGATGCGGTTTTGCCAATGCTCTCCAGTAGCAGGAGAGTCTGGGTGGATGAACACCCTGTCTGGAAGTCGGGCTTCAGCCCCACCCACCACCTGCCAGTTGTCATCTTGGAAGCGATAACGAGAGGAGTCTACAGGTATGATATCCAACAGGAGTATATAACGCAAAGATGGGTTCAAACCTGTCAGTTTAACCCTCAGCTGGGGAAACATGCGTCTGATGATAGAGAAAAATAGGAATGAAAGATCAGATATTACATATATACATGCAATGTATTTTTTACATTCTTCTATATTTAAAAATGTTCACAATATTTTGAGAAATTTAAGGAAATTATTCCAAGACATTTAAAATCAATCTAAATCACACACAAAATCTAGATATAATTCAAAATCGAGGTGTCAGAACCTCTGAAAGAATGTAACAAAAAGTGCAGCTGGTTTTACTGAAACCTGAATTTTGTTTGTGTTTCACTTTATTTTGATAGTCAAAAAATGCATTACCTGCCCTTCTTGGTGATTATCATCTCTGTGCCCACAGTGCTAAACTGTTTCCATAGTGATGCATTCTCCAACTCCATCTCGACAGTCTTCTGAGGTTTCCCAGCAGTCTCTCTATTTGAAGGGGGCAGAAGGTGAGGGGGAAGGTTTCGGGTTGCAATGTCACATGACATTGGGTACAGGGTCATATGGTCTGAGGACCCTCGATCTGAAGGATAGAAAAATGATGACAGCTCAAACAAAACAGGCATAGTAGTTCTTTATGTAAGACAGGGCTGTATAATAGCCCTGGTTAGCTTGATGCAATGTATTGGCTAATTGTCAAACTTTTGATGAGGTGAATGTAATGATATGAAAATGCCTCTCCCCAGTAACACAATCTATTGATTCATTTGTCAAAATGTCAATTTAACAGTTCAAATTCGGTTTGAATTGTAAATTCCCCACATAAGGTACAGCTACTGCAACTGAGGCCATACTGTTTAGGTGAAACAGCTCTTACCATAAAGGTCTGTTAAAATTATATACGATTGTGAGTTCATATTGTTATGTTATTACAAACATTATTTTTCATCTGCTCTTCATCAAGTTTACAGGCTTACTGGAGAGACATTTTCAGTTTCTTCTTAGCCTGGGATTCAAGTCAGGATTTCACATCCATTTGAAACACAATTTCCCACATTAGCCTCTTCCTTTTCATATCTGGTTTTCTCTGGTAGTCTCTTTAATAAAATTAAAAATTGCCTTACCTCGATAATAGCAGTCTCCAAGTCTTGGAGCCCCTAGGGCCAAACTGGGGTACATCTCCACTCCCAGCATCTTCTCTGGGTGACCTCTTGAGTCTTTGTCTGAATTCAGTGTCAAATTTCCTGAATGACTTAGCAACTTTCTGACTTAACATAGTCTTAACATAGTTTGCGTTGCAGTAGTCCGTTGCAGACCGTACTGGTTTTTGTCTTTACTTTTCTCAGTTTTCCACTGGTGACTGTTGTGTTCTGCCTTGCTTCTTTTAACACTCAAGGCTTCATGCCTTTGTGTTATATAGGTGAGTGTGTGTTAGCACATCTACCAAATGGTCGAGTTCACACCCTCACCCCATTATTCTCCTTCTGTCTTCATCAGGCCAGTGGGGCCCATACTCATGTCCTTTGTATAATATCAAAACAAATAAACAAACAAGCACATGCGCGCACACACACACACAGATTCTAATGCAAATTCATGGACAACAATATATTGAGGACAACAATCAAATGCAATGGTCTTTAGCTGCAGAATAGGTTTGTTCTTAAAGGCATTTTGTTGTAAACCTTTGTTTATGAATGGAGTGATTTAGTTTAGCTTTAACATAAGAATCTCAGTAGCAATACAGGATTTTATTTATGGGGTGCATGCATCAAATCTTAGCTCTGAGATGAAATTGCCAGATTACAAAACAGTTACAGAAGTTGAATATCTAGAATTGAATCATTTACTCTATATGGTTCGAATCTAGACATGTCAGCTTCAGTAACTGCATGCTGAGAGAGTAGGACTCATTCTGCTGAACCGCAAATAAGAAGTGGTTTCACATGGTAATGTAAACGTAAGCTAGTTATTTTTTTAATTCTCTTTTTTCGTGACATCACCACAGAGATTTGCAGTTGCAGAGCAGGACACACATGGGGATTCAGTTGCAGAACAGGACACACATGGGGATTCAGTTGCAGAACAGGACACACATGGGGATTCAGTTGCAGAGCAGGACACACATGGGGATTCAGCTGCAGAGCAGGACACACATGGGGATTCAGCTGCAGAGCAGGACACACATGGGGATTCAGTTTCCCTGTGACGGATGGTGCATGGTGGGAGGCTGGATGATAACATCATGGACTGTCTCACTGAAATGCCACAAACTAAGGAGTCTCACATGTGTTGATGATGGATGGGAGTCTCATATAAAGTCTCACGTTCATTGATGATGGATGGTATGCAAAGTCTCACGTGTATTGATGATAGATGGTATATGCAAAGTCTCACGTGTATTGATGATGGATGGTATATGCAAAGTCTCACGTGTATTGATGATGGATGGTATATGTAAAATTTTGTGTGTACTGATGATGGATGGTACATGTAAAGTAAAAATCAACATTTATTTGTACCCATGGGAACTTGTTTGAAGAGTTCCATTTTCTGTTAATGTTTTTGTCTTAATGGTGACTTTAACACATCATGTTACAAAGCATGTCTGATAATTTGCCTAAAGCTTTTTCATATTCCTGATTATGCATATCAGCTTACATATGCATTGATTTTAGATATAAAATAGATCATTTTGATCATTTAAAGAGATATTTTTGTGTCATAAGTAGAAACTGAATAGGCAGAGCATATAGCAGCTTGTGAGATAGGTAGATGGTAAAATAACATGTATGAGGACCTTACTAATCTCAGTTAGTTCATTTTCGTTCTCTCTCTCTCTCTCTCTCTCTCTCTCTCTCTCTGTAGGGGAGGGCAAGGTCTTCAGGTGGAACCTTGTGATATGCAGTTTGGTCTTACAGCTGCAGTTTGTTCTCCTAGATAAACACTGTGACTCAGACACAAAGAAGCCACATGTCTCAAAAACAGCCCTAGAATAACATTCGGTCATAGAACAACATGGAACAAGGATACCAGATGACACATTCAGTTCCCACAGCTATTAAATCTGCTGCCATATAAATTGTCTTAGTTTAGCTGGTGGACAACTGCATAGCTGTTCAATGTAGTGTATAGTAGAGGGCATGTTGAAAATCACTTTTTTAAATAAACTGCACTTTCTGTCATTTTTATTCTACCTTTTAATGAAGTATTCTTTAGATTTTGTTCCTAAACTGTTACAATAAAAGTGATCAAAACAATCCTTTTTTCCAGTGAAAATATAGGTACAGATGTATACTTGCAGGCAAGTTAGGTTCAGATATGGTGACCTTGATAAGGGTTCTGTCTCATGAGGTCCACTCAGAACATTCTGTCAGTTGAACCTAAAGTTATTTCCATTTGCCACCTGAAGGAGTGCTTTGGGGGTATAATGCAGACTGGGAGAGAGGGGAAGTTGAGGTGTGAATCCTCCTCCTCTTAAAGCCTCTCCCAGGGTGTGGGCGATGGAAAGGCATGTGGGGGCTGGAGTCATTAGGTGTAATGACCTTTAATGTGTTTACAAGCAGACAGGTGTGCTCCTCTAGGCTCCAGTAGTAATATTAGCAACCTCACTTTAAATTAACAGCAGCATGTTTTTGGCAACATGTGTGTTTTTGTTAAGTCCCTTTTTAATTATGATATATTGTTTTGATCTTCACTGTAGATCTTTAGAATGCGTTTATTCACCATCTACTGATTCAGAACTAATCTTAAATTAATTTAAGGTGCATTTCCGAGAAGATGGAGGCCACAGGGATTTTTTTCCATAATGACTTGTGTAAGTTTTCTGTTGTGTAAAAAAGGAATAGGTTTGCGGTATCTACAGCGATATGCAAACCTAAATTTGCTCTAGGTTAAAGGTAATACGTTTTTAGAAGAGGGATATTGTGGGTATGTTTTGCTGGTGCTTCTAAAGTGATAAAGTGTACACAATGTCTCTTGGGGAAATTATCCTTGTGGTCTGCCTTTCAACAGAAAGCAATGATAATAAATGTTACAGAAGGATTATTGCCATGGGTTCCCAACAGTTGAATCACAGTTGTTGGTATTGATTCTATTTTAGTGTATTTTTGGGTCCAACTATATAATAATGTAGTTATTATTTTTTTCTCTTTATCCATTATCATTCCCTTTATTGCATCTATTAAGTTGTCATGTCTGAGCACATATCATGCCTCACTCATGTCTTCTCAACCTCACACATGCGTCATCTCACATGCTAGGAGGCCATTTAAGACCACATTGACAATACAAAGTGAAAATAAAACAAGTCATCCAGAAAAACACTTCCCACTCTCCGTGATGGAGGCTGCTCTAGGTCTAGGGCTGTGTGCCTTGGCTCTGGGTCTTTACACACTGTGCACTTTGGATTTGCTCCACAACCCTCTCATTCTCCATAAAAAGAAACATTTACCTTTTCACAGCAGACATATTCCCCACAGGAGGGGAGTCATTTTTTACATGTGATGATTGAATTTACTTCATGTGCAAACTACATAATCTGCTGTATTTGTTGTTGTCAGCCATATTTGCTTGTTTGCATGTGTGACCCCTGTGTGATCTAACAGAACACTGATGGTGTTGGGCATGGAAGCTTTTTACTCAGGTGCTGGAGAGCAAATAGAAAACACCATGGCAGCTTTTACACAGTAAGTAAAGCAGAACCAGCCTCATGTATCCAAATAAAAAAAAAAGTTTACCAAGGAGAAAGTAAAATTTAAAAAATAGAAATGAACATATTTATTCATGTTCATATATTTAACTGCACAGATTTATTCATGTTCATATATTTAAGTGTGTGCTCTTGAAACTGTACTTTTTGTACAGTACCACTACCAAAACTAGCTACCTATATAACTAATAAATGTTATTTGTTATCAAATAAACTTTTACACACGTTTAATAAAAAAAACCAAAACACTTTACCATAATATACTTATACCTGCTCTCTGGACGTCCCTCAGTGCAGTCAAAGAAGGCACTGAAATGTTCTAACCGGACTGACATCTAACCCAGGATGGGTATGTTGTGTCTCATGACAAAAACCTTGAAAGATACAACACTGATATCTCCTCCTTGGAATTTCAGGTTAGCATTATAAAATGCTGTTTTAATAATAACAATCATGATAAAAAATGAAACATCTCATTCATTTATATTTCAGAATGAACATCTCTGTATAAAGAAAAGCTTGAGGTTACATTCTATTCTGGTAAATGTAGACCATTATCACTTCAGTACAATAAAATTAACAAAATGCTGCATGAAATATATATAGGAGCACTATCCCATTAAATACCAGTGTAAATACCTGAAAATACTCTTAAATCTCCATTAAATAACAGTGTAAATACCTGAAAATACTCTTAAATCTCCATTAAATACCAGAGTAAATACCTGAAAATACTCTTAAATCTCCATTAAATAACAGTGTAAATACCTGAAAATGCTCTTAAATCTCCATTAAATACCAGAGTAAATACCTGAAAATACTCTTAAATCTCCATTAAATACCAGTGTAAATACCTGAAAATACTCTTAAATCTCCATTAAATACCAGTGTAAATACCTGAAAATACTCTTAAATCTCCATCAGGGTACTATAGCACAGGACAAAACTGGAGGTTCTCCTTGCTAGAGGATGTCTTCAAAAGGTTCCCTCAGGTGCCCATTAACATCGAAGTGAAAGAAAATTATAATTTGTTGACAGAAAAGGTATTTTCTTATTGTGCAAAATAAAGAATTGTAATCCATTTGAACAATAATAAAAATGCTCCTTGCTATGTTTTCTCTAGGTCTCCTCTCTAGTGAAAAGTATGACAGAGAGAGGATCACAGTCTGGGCCACTGAGGTCTCTGACATCATGGCAAAGTGCTGTAAGCAGGTAGAGCTGCATGTCCATCTCGATCTAATGAGTGGTCATTTGATCTAATGAGAGATCATTTGATCTAATGAGAGATCATTTGATCTAATGAGAGATCATTTGAGAGGTCATTTGATCTAATGAGAGGTCATTTGATCTAATGAGAGATCATTTGAGAGGTCATCTGATCTAATGAGAGGTCATTTGATCTAATGAGAGATCATTTGAGAGGCCATTTGATCTAATGAGAGATCATTTGAGAGGTCATTTGATCTAATAAGAGTTAATTTGAGGCATCATGTCTGGCATTTATAGTATGTAAGACAAATCAGCAGATCAGTCATGTCATTCATAAAGAAAGACATGGTATATTTTGAGTGTACACCCAAACAGTTAAACTTTATCATTTTTTTTAACTGGATGGTGTCTAGTTTCCAGACTCTTCTGGGAACTGTATATGTTCCATGTATAACTGTATGTATAACTGTATGGTTAAACTGTATATGTTCAATGTATAACTGTATGGTTAAACTGTATACACAGAACCCCTCCATGCCCTACAGCTTCACTGTGAGACAAGGGATTGTCCAATTGGTACTTTACTACACTGGCCGTCTGCCCTTCATGCCTCTAGGAGAGAGTTCTACCTGCCCAGAGTATTCAATAGGTCAGTAGGTTACCAGTCTAAAACTAAAAGAAGGGATAGGGTTAAGTATAAAAGCTTTACATAATTTGCTGTAAACACCAACTTCTTGCTTGTACAGAACCTTTATTCCAAATGAGACCATACTTCAAAACATTTGTGGTTTCTGTCATTGAAAAGTAAGTGATTTATTCCATTCTACTTTTGAAAACATAGGGTGATTCTTATTTTATTAAGTATTTTTACAAGCTCACCATGAGAAAACCTTTATTTGATCACTTGGTGAAGCGTGGAGTGCAGGTGATTTTATGATGTTTCTTTCCTCTGTAATGATTATAACTGTACTCATTGAAGACATGGCAACAATCAGATCTTGAACAAAACCCAGTCATTTATTCAGAAAATATTCATCTTTGGTAAGTGGATTCCCTAACCTATTGACTCTTAGCCAGTTTTTTTTGTCTGTCATAAATAACCTCTCTAATGCCCCCCCCCCCCCCTTCAGGTGCAGCTATTAGTAATGAAGACAGTGATATAGATGCAGCTTTTCAAATGGGAGGTACAAGAGTGATGTCTGACTATCCTACCCTTGTCAGACTATGTTCATGACCACCCCATCCCACTAGCTGTGTAACACATTTCTTCACCCTACAAATGATGCTGTAATTTTCAAATCTTTGAGGAGAAGAGATGTGAGATCTGAGATGTGCCATGCATAATAACTGTGTTTATTAATTTTAAGTAGCATTGAGGTTCTGTCTGTCAGACATCATAAGGTGTGAGATCTTTTTAGCATACATCAGTTTAGGAGCATAACTGAAAATGTGTGGGTCACACCATCTGCTGAGGGTCACACCACCTCCAGTGGGTCTCTGTCTCTTTTAGAGGTTATTACGGTAATAGAGTCTGGTAGATGGGCAGCCAACTTTTCCTTAAACACTGTCAGGAAGCCCCTCTCACTGTTGCTATGGTCACACAAAATGACACTCGTGCCTCTAGCAACAGCATCTAGGACTTCGTGATGGGACATCTCTCCTAAAAGTGAGCAACCAGACCAAAACCAAAGTGCCATTAGATTTTTTTTCCCCCTAATCTAATTTAAATATTTTTTTTTGTAATTCTCATTGTAAACAGTAAATTATTAAATGTCTAGTATGGAAATGAAGGTTTGAAGGTGTGTAAACCAATATGTGTGTAATTTCAAAATCTCAAACGAATGTTTGCAACATTCCAAAAGAATTGAGGCTATTTTAAAAGCAAATGGGATATGGGATTCTATCCAGTGGTTATACAGTATTACTAACAGTACTGTGCAAAACTGTCAGACACTGGTGCTTATCGCATTACTGTTTACTGGCTCCTGTTTGTTATGACTGTTCTTCAATTAACTGGACAGACCAAATAGGTCCAAATTGTGTATCTGAACTTGTTTATCTGACCTTAACATGCTAAGTTTTGTTTTAAGACACAGAAGCATGTCTGTATGTGTTGCAGGTATGGAGGCCAAGCAGCAGACATCAAGCTGTTACAAAACACCATCAAAAATCCTGTTACTTTTTATATTATTAATGTTTTATATGCCCAGATAGCAGTTCAGAATTGTTTGAATAGCTAAGACTTTTACACAGTACTGTACAGCACATCACATTTCTTATTCACTGCTGTTAGCATTATGAACAATTTCTAATGTGACAGATGAGCAATAGGTGGGAGTTCTGATGAATCACCCACAGAATAAGTCACATAATAAACAGTGTTTGTATTCTACTTAATGAGATACTGATTAGGTGAAATCATAAACCAAATATTACATAATGAGTAAAAACCTGGTGGATAGCACAGCAAGAACCATGAAAGCAAAAACACATTAGTACTGTTTCTCTCTCTCTCACACTCACTCACACACACACACACACACACGCGCACGCACGCACGCACGCACGCACGCACGCAGTGGGTACGGAAAGTATTCAGACCCCGTTCAATTTTACACTCTTTGTTTCATTGCAGCCATTTGCTAAAATCATTTTATTTCTCATTAATGTAAACTCAGCACCCCATCTTGACTGAAAAAAAAACAGAAATGGAGAAATTTTTGCAAATTTAAAAAAAAAAGAAAAACTGAAATCACATGGTCATAAGTATTCAGACCCTTTGCTGTGACACTCATATTTAACTCACATACTGTCCATTTCTTCTGATCCTCTTTGAGATGGTTCTACTCTTTCATTGGAGTCCAGCTGTGTTTAATTAAACTGATTGGACTGGATTAGGAAAGGCACACATCTGTCTATATAAGACCTCACAGCTCACAGTGCATGTCAGAGCAAATGAGAATCATGAGGTCGAAGGAACTGCCCAAGGAGCTCAGAG
>JAOYMR010000011.1:13755669-13784243 GCA_025802075.1 Tenebrosternarchus preto
CCCCCCCCCCCCCCCCCCCCCCCCCCCCCCCCCCCCCCCCCGCCCCCCGCCGGCCCGCCCGCCGCGCGCGCCATGCAGGGCTGGACGCGGGCGGTGGCATGCCACGAAATGGTTCATCTCCAACCGGAACTGCAGGAACAACAATGTCACTTGTGTAAATATACATATGATGTAAATATGACTGTTAAAGTAAAAGTAGCTTTTTGATATAAGTTGATAAATATGGGTGCTGCTCTGAGTTGGTGACTTGTTGCCCAATGGAGGTTGGGTTCCCTTCTGAGTCTTGGTCCTCCCAAGGTTTCTTCCTAATCCCCTCTAGGGAATTTTTCCTTGTCACTGTCACCCCTGGCTTGTTCATTAGGGACTTGGATCCATGCATTTGTAAAGCTGTTTGTGACATTTGTTTTTGTCGATTATGTGTAAGCCTAATAGACTCTAGCCAGAGGACAATCTAAAAGGTTAGTATTTACCCTGAAGTTTCTCAACAAGCATATTTAGCAGTCTTTTAAAAATATATTGTGTATTGGTATAAACTTCTTGAATAAATACAATTCATGAAACAATGCAAAACGGACCTCCCATAGACTTGCACGGATCCCAGGATTGTATCCAGGTTAAGAATAATAAGTCTTACCTGCAAAAACCAGTTAATCACTCCAGGTTCTTGTATGAAGTTTAATTGTACATGTATTGTTAATGTTTTATTATAAAAATTATGTATTGGTTTAAAAGCTGGAATGCAGCTGTATGCGCTGCAGGTTTCCCATGTCAAGCTGTTCTCACTTGTTTACACAGTGAAGTTGACGTGCTCAAGGCAGCCTCTGTGCCCACAGGAAAACGAGCTCAGAGCTGTGGTACTGTGGGCCCTGTGGATGCTTATGGGAGTTTATTCTTTCAAGATGATGCTGTTTTAATGTCACAAAGATTTTTCTTTTTGGTGGAAAAAAGAATTGGAATATTCCTTTTAAAAATCATCAGCAAGGCAGCTTCAAAGGAGTGTTGAGTGTGGAGTGTTAAGAGTGTGGAGAGTAAATAAATAAAGTATATATAAAAAAAAAAGAGTGTGGAGAGTATGAGATGCCTTGAATTAGGGTGCATGTGAATATCATGCTGACATACAAGTGTTCAAAAAACGGACACTTCTTTGATATGTTTAAAACAGTGTGTACTACTCAACGTATTTAGCCCTCCCTCCTCCTCATCTCTCTCTCCCTCCCCCTTTCTCCTCCTCTTTCGCTGTCTCTCACACACAGCGGAGAGGAAGCCTCCCTTGTTTAACATGAATGCTATGAGTGCCTTATACCACATCGCCCAGAATGAAAGCCCGGTCCTGCAGTCTAATCACTGGTGAGACATCGTTCTGTAGCCATCACACATGAGTACCTGCTCTCTTCTCTTATCCTTGTCTGTTCTCAGTTATAACACCACTCTCTCCGTGGTTTCTATTCACACCTGTCTCCCAGATTACTCCAAAATAGCAGCCTTTTATGCTTTCATATTTTAGCACCTTCCTCCTTTTTGTAACGTTCATCACGCTGTGCTGTTATTTAGCTGTTTAGCTATTTATTTATTTATTTATTGAAACATCCCTAGGTCGGATTATTTCCGAAATTTTGTGGACTCCTGTCTCCAGAAGATTGTTCAGGACAGACCTACCTCTGATGTGCTGCTCAAGGTGAATTTCATTATAGAGATTAAGCCTTCTTCGGCTCCATGAAAACTTTGTTGTGGCCAAGAGACCACCAAGTTTTTTCTTGCATGAAGAATTCTGCTGTCAATGTTGATGAATGGTATGTGATCTTTATTCCACAGCATGTTTAGATGCTTCGATGAACTGTTTTCTTGCACTTCATTAAAAACAGCATCATATCAGCATAAAATGCACCGCTGTGAAATGTGTGAAGATACGGAGGCAGAGTGGTCAGGATGAATATTAATGACACTGCTGGCAGTTCTGCACAGCCTGCAGAGAGGATGTGTAGAGGAATAGAAAGGACTGTTAAAAAAAAAAAAAAAAAAAAGCTTTAAGAATGTTGGAGGAAACAAGTTTTTATACATTGGTGAGTTTTATGAGAGGAAATCTGCTGAAGATACAGTTTGAAAATCTTTATGGTATGATAATAGGGTGCCATCACTTGAGTTGTTGCCCTTTCAAAGTTACATTTACATTATCAGTGTTTATCATATTATGAGTAAAAGCTGAATTAAGTTGTTGTGGACAGGTGCACAAAGGCAAGATGAAAGAAAATGGCACAATGGATCTGAAGTAACAGTGTGCACCTGGCTTTGTTCAGTCTAATCCAAACCTTTGATATACTCATTAATTCTGATCTAAAATGTCATGTTGATACGAGCCTGAAAATGATGGGTGGAATATGATTTCATCAATCACCATTTGATTATATGGTGTTTTGGGAAACCTGGATACTGAACGACCGAATACACACATTGCTGCTTGTTTGTGTTAGCATGGGAAATCTAATTGGGAAAACTTCATATTATTGGATATTATTTTTGGCTCTTCTTCCACAACAATGTAGAGACGCACAAGAAGCGGGACAGAATGTATATTTTGATTTCACAGTGAATATCCAACACGAATAATATGAAACGCAAACTCTAAGGAAATGGCAGCTGTGTGACATGTTTACATAGTGTGCTGTGTACTGGTTAGGGCCACAGTGAATGTGTGTACTGGTTAGAGCCGCAGTGAGTGTGTGTACTGGTTAGGGCCGCAGTGAGTGTGTCCAGTGTGGTTTTTGTTTGAATTGTTTTTGGGGAAACCTTGCTCTGGTGCATCATTTTCCTGATCACTTTTCCCATTCTCTGTCCTCCTATGTCTCTTGCTCTCTTTCCCAGCATCATTTCCTGTGCCGTGAGCGTCCGCTGACTGTGGTCATGGATCTGATCGCACGTACGAAAGATGCCGTACGAGAGCTGGACAACCTGCAGTACCGAAAGATGAAGAAGATCCTCTTCCAGGAAACGCACAATGGCCCTGCCGCTGAGGGCACTGAGGAAGAGGAGGTAGATGGTGCTTTCGGTTCAGTTTTACTTGCAACACTTATAGTTACCATTCATGTTCTGGTTTAACCACCTGTTAAGATCTGGACAAAATGGTTTAGATGAGTCATCCACATCTTGAAGACATGGTTTTGCAGAACTGGGGATAACTAGGTTTTATCTTCTTTCAAAACAGGAAATGTATGTACTTTATATCTACTTGCAAAACGGGATCTATATGAACAAAGACAGTATTATTAATCTTCCATTACTTTGTTTATACAGTAAATGGAGCAAAATAAGATTGCTCTAGAAATAGAGCCACAAGGTACAGATATCTAGAAAAAGAATGTTGCATACTATGAAGTGGACTTAGCAGCTGTTCACATGTTTAGAATATTTACTACCTGACTTTCTGTTTATAAACTGGTCCACACTTGTTTGATTGGTTGTCATAGTTGAACTGAGAGCAACAGCACATTTATTGACATGGCCAAAAACTGTGGGCTCAACTCAGAGTGTGACGTTTCTCAGAGCTGTAAAAGCTGTCATATGCATTGTAACATCATGTCTGGTCTCCTAGCTGCAGCTTGTTTGCTCCCTGTCTGGCAGGACGTGGAACAGTACATGCTGCGTACAGGCACAGTCAACAGCATGGAGAGTTCACACTCACTGCCATCCATGTCTATCAGCGCCAGCTCCCAGAGCTCCTCCGTCAACAGCCTGGCTGACGGCTCCGACGACAGCGGTGAGATGGCCATGATGCAGGAGGGCGAGCACACGGTCACCTCCAACAGCTCTGTCCTGCACAAACCCTTGGTCAGTATCCCAGAGTGTAGAGGTCAGAGAGAAGCTGCTGCATTGTTATCATTTTGAGTGTTGGTCTCTGACTCTTCATGCTGTGAATTCCATATGGGAGAAGGAAACTGTGTTGGATTTTAGAGTGCGGTGTGCAATTCTCCCATTGAGCAGTGTGCCTTTTCAAAATGCCTTCAGTCACAGGGCTGAAGGTTGGTGTGCATCTCCATGCTCCAAGACATCCAACTCTGCTCATTGAAGAGGCTCAAAATTGCCTGATCAGTTAAATCAGAGCCAATTTAAATCTTTCCCTCCTTTAGCGCACCTGATCCAGGTGGAGCATTGGTGATGCCCTGGATCAGGTGTGGTACAGCATTGGTGATGCCCTGGATCAGGTGTGGTACAGCATTGGTGATGCCCTGGATCAGGTGTGGTACAGCAGGCAGTATTTGAAACTGGTGGGGCACTAGAACTGGAAGCTGAAGCAGCAGAGAAACACAAAACTGTGCAACTTAGAAACGACAATCTCCTACGAACGGGCAGTGAAGTTCTTTGTCTCGCCCTTCTTCCTTTCCCCTTTGTCCAGAGTCATGATAACATCTATGACGACCCCTACCAGCCCGAGGTGGACTCGCAGCCACAGGGCCCTTCCGGCGGGGGTGGAGGGGGGCGGCGACGGCGGGGGCGAGACCACTTTGCCACCATCCGGACGGCGTCTCTGGTGACCCGGCAGATCCAGGAGCACGAGCAGGGCTCGGCGCTGCGTGAGCAGATGAGCGGCTACAAGCGCATGAGGCGGCAGCACCAGAAACAGCTGATGGCGCTGGAGAACAAGCTGAAGGCCGAGATGGACGAGCACCAGCTGCGGCTGGACAAGGAGCTGGAGACGCAGAGGAACAACTTCAGCAGTGAGGGTGACAAGCTCGGCAAGAAGCACCAGGCCATCCTGGAGAAGGAGGTGAGGGCAATGCACACGGAACATGAGCAGATCTGCTGGCCTAAACAGGACAGCTTGTGTGGGGTTGGTTGATGGTTTGTGATTATTTCACTACCATTATGTAAAACTCAATGTTGTTCAGTATTAGAATTCAAGCACTGGCTTTGGTAGTCTTATGAGATGGACTAGAGCATTTTAAGTTTGAGTTTGTTGTAGTTTTATAAAAAATGTGAACCTATCCCTCAATAAGCTATTGTCCTGTGGGGTTTTATCTCTATTCCTGAGCCTTTGAATATACAAACCCTTCGTTACTGTTCCCATTCATTGTGTTTCTCTCTAAATGTAGACTAAAGGTGCTTTAACAGAGGAGAAAAAATTTCAGCAGCACATTCTGACCCAGCAGAAGAAGGAGCTCACCACTCTGCTTGAATCTCAAAAACGCCAGTATAGGCAGCGTAAAGAGCAGCTCAAGGAGGTATACAGCAAATATATCCACGTGTAGAACATGTAGTTCACAATTGATGGACTAGAGAAGCCTGTTACGCCTGCTTGAACTCCCCCCCCCACCCCCGACCTGCACACAGGAGCTGAACGAGAACCAGTCCACACCCAAGCGGGAGAAGCAGGAGTGGTTGGTGCAGCAGAAGGAGTGTCTGCAGCAGATCCAGGCGGAGGAGGAGGCGGGGCTTCTGCGCCGTCAGAGGCAGTACTACGAGCTCCAGTGCCGTCAGTACAAGAGGAAGATGCTGCTGTCCCGTCACAACCTGGAGCAGGACCTTCTCAGAGAGGTACACACACATACACTAGCTTACAATTGGGCATGCATATACACATGAACTGGTTTTAAACCAGTTCGATTACTCAGTCAAAAACAACCCTTTTATTGAACAATAAAGTCCATTCTGAAATTAGGATTGAAGTGCTTCACTTTCGGGTTGCTGAAATCATCAGTCGATTTCTAAGAACATTAGTTGGCAAAATCATTAAAGTGAAGACAACTGAGCTGTTGATTTTCCCACCTCCGGCCATAATTTTAGCAGTTCCTCATTCCAGCAGAGGAATTAATTGTCATTCATTTTCTTTTGCTGTACAATAGGAGCTGAACAAGAAGCAGACGCTGAAGGACCTGGAGTGTGCCATGCTGCTGCGTCACCACGAGTCCACGCAGGAGCTGGAGTTCCGGCAGCTGGGCCTGGTGCAACGCACGCGTGCAGACCTCATCCGCACACAGCACCAGAGCGAACTCACCAACCAGATGGAGTACAACAAACGCCGTGAGCAGGAGCTGCGGCAGAAACACGCCGTGGAGGTCCGCCAGCAGCCCAAGAGCCTGCGAGTGAGTGAGCGTGACGGCGTGGAGGGAGCTGCCGGGGGCGGGGCCGATGGGGCAGGGCAGGGGTGCGATGACTCGGCAGAGGGACTTGTATGTGAAGGTGCGGAAGAGGTTTTAGAGGGGGGAGGCAGGCAAGACGACCACGTGGATGGGGAAGGTGCACCTGTGGAGGAATCTGCAGAGGAAGAGAGGGCTGAGCGTGTTGATGGATGTGAGAAAAGCCAGACGGATGGTGTGGGTGGAGGGTCCGGCGCTGTAAGCCTGGGTGACGGAGGCAGACGCGAGCAACAGTCGTTGAGGGACCAGAAGAGGCAGAAAGAGGCTGAGGAAGAGGAAATGGTAGCACTTGAGTATGACGGGGATGAACAGAGTAAGAGGTGCCTCACAGTGGAGGCAAGGAGTCAGGAATGGCAAGCAGAAAAGGAGATGAGAGAGGAGGAGGAAGGAGCAGGCGGCTGGAGACGAGGAAAACTGTACTGGTGCGACGAGGATGATGCAGGTAGCGAGATGGAGACTGAGGAAGAGGGGGAGGAGCATAGGGGTGTGGCTGATGGTTGTCCATCAGAGCTGATTTCCACCTCTTCTCATGAGCACCGGCCTTGTGAGCGACACACAGATGAGCTTTCTGAATTCTATTTCCCCGATACTTTAGAGGAACTGGACCCCCCTGCGATCTGCCCCGCCCCCTCCCCTCCCCCCTCTCAGCCGTCCCTTCCCTCCCTCTTCTCCCACGCCATCTGTCTCGTTCTTTCTCTCTCGGCAGCAGCGCAGCCATCACTGCCCACCCTCCTCTTCCTCGCCATCTTCCTCCTTTCCCTTCGCCGCTCCCCACCACTGCCCTCTCTCACATCCGTTCTGCTCTCTGCTGAGCTGGCCTTCCTGGCACTCTTCTTCTCTTATCTCTTCCTCCTCTCACTGCTCGCTCTCTCTCTCTCTGCCTACCTGGCTCTGGCACGCTGGGCTTCAGGCCTGTTCAGTCTGGGCCTCGCGCTGAGCCTGGGTCTGTACTATGTTCCCGTGGCCCTGGTCTCGGCCTTTTTCCTCAGCTCGCCCTCGCTCTTTCTCTCCCTGTACCTTGGCGTGGTGCTGGTGGTGCGGCCCGCTCGAGTCTTTCTCCAGAGCGCCCCCCGCAGGCTCCGGCGTCTCTGGGTGCGCCTGCTCTTCCGCCTCCCCCGGCCTCTTTTCGCCCTGTGCCAGTCCGTCCTGGGTGGCCTGGCTGAGCGCAGCTTCTATGACATGTTCCCCAAAGCAGGTCGTAACTGGTGTGGCCACCGCTCCAGGATCCCTGTACCAGTGAAGAGCCTCTCTGCCCAGTACAAGGTTAGGAGTAAAGGTCCCGCTCTGCTCTCCCACCTCCTGCCCTGGGCCAGGCGTTTTGCCCGGCGCCCCCTAGGGGTCCTGGCGGACCTGGCAAACACGTTAGTACTGCGCTTGGCTAGCCGGCTGCTTAAGGAGCTCCCTACAGGCTGCCTTAGTAAGATGAGGGCTTTTGGGCTGCTGCGGGAAGAGAAGCCCAGCAGGCTGCCCAGGCTCTTGCCGTGGGCAGTGAGAGTGCGCAGGCAGAGGATGAGGGAGAGGAGGGAGAGGGAGCGGCAGAGGAGGGCACAAAGGGAGAAGCTGTATAGGGAAGAGGAGAGGTGGGAGACTGGGCTCAGGAGAACACTGTCAGGCAGGAGCACACGGGGGAAGCTGGTGCCGTGGAGGTAGTCTGAAACCAGGACAGCGTGAGGCAAGTAAAAGAATTCGGGTGTTTCCAGATTATTGGTCTATGTGAATGTTGGGCTTCATTCATGCTGACCGTTCTGTAGTATTAGTATTATTATTATTATTATTATTATTATTATTATTATTATTATTATTAATAATAATAATTTATTTATTTTTGCCTGGTTCCACATTCCCTTTATCCATCCCAGTCTAAAAATATACAAAGTGTTACAAGCTCGAGTCCCTCAAGTTCCTTTTATGTGTACAGGCTTTAATTCACTCCACTGCTCACTGTTTGTCTAACTCATGTATTCACTGTGTGTCATCCAGTGAGTACAACACACTGGACAAGATTGTGCTTTTTGTAAAAGTTTGTCTTATTTTTACTATTGATGTTTTTTTCTTAATTGCTAAGAGTCTTATGGTTATTGTTTCATGAACATGTTTGTGCAGTTATTTTTTGTCCATTTTGTTTTGTGTGCTTAAAGTCTTAAGAGTTGTTGGAGTGGCTAACATTGCAGGGCTCGTTTCACATGGCCACCTGGGAAGGTTCCCATGGACCTAAAACCAAAGCCATGTTTATTAAAAATGTAGAAGTTATTTATAGTGCCCACTGTGAAAATTGTATTGTATTCAGTGATTTACACTAGCCACAAAACACTACAGATGTTTTTCTACTGAAGTGCAATAGATATCCACAGTGAATCACTTCAGAAAGAAAAACCAAGGCCAAACCTGTAAACATGTCTCTGAGCCTTCGAAGTGGGAGCTTGTATGTTATCATTTCTAATACTGAGCTTTTGGAGGGTCCAACTTTCTGCTCACTGAGCTGTTCGAGGGATCAGCTTCCTGTTCACTGAGCTGTTCGAGGGATCAGCTTTCTGCTCACTGGTGAAAGTGTGTACGGTATGTCAGGAACGTTATATGTACTACGCTACAAATGTCAGTGTATGATTGACTTCCATATTAGATCTTAAAACCAGCGATGGGAGCCTGGTACCCTAACCCTGATTCGTTGGGAGCCTGGTACCCTAACCCTGGTTCGACCCTAACCCTGGTTCGTTGGGAGCCTGGTACCCTAACCCTGGTTCTTTGGGAGCCTGGTACCCTAACCCTGGTTCATTGGGAGCCTGGTACCCTAACCCTGGTTCATTGGGAGCCTGGTACCCTAACCCTGGTTCATTGGGAGCCTGGTACCCTAACCCTGGTTCGTTGGGAGCCTGGTACCCTAACCCTGGTTCGTTGTATTTGGCGCTCTCTTTATTCAGACATTGTACTTATGTGCGTTTTAAAGGGGATTTTGCTTTTAAGTGAATTGCAGTGAAGTTTGCTCGGAATATGAATGGTCTATTTAAAAGACTGAACCAGTCACCAGCTGTGAGGAAATTACCCACATTTCACTTTATTATAGCCTCAGTTTGGCAGTTAGCATGTTTTAATGCTTAGAATCATACAGTATGGCTCTAAGCTTGAGAAGTGGACTAAATATTCAAGCACATAATAATCTTATACAGTGTCCTATACAGTATTTTAGTGTTATTGTTCTTTTTGGCAATAACTTGCATTTAATGATTTACCATGTAAACATTGGGAGGGGTGGGATTTGTTTACTGTAGAGCAGCAACAAAATCCACACATTATAAATGAAGGTTTTTATTTAGTTTTTTGTTTTTATTTTTTGTTGATCTATTATGTTTATGACCTATTATGTTGTGGCGTTGATGCAAATCAAACCAAAGATCTCTTAAGCCATAGAATGTGATGCTGCAGAAGAATTAATGCCTTTTTATTACTGGATTTAAAAACTATTGTCTTGCACTGTTGGGCTTCTGTAAGTTTGAAAAGTGTAACTCGCAATCAGAAGATTTTCAAATGGGTTTTATTTGTATAAAAAGCTGCTCTGATAGGAATCACCCAATGTAGAGTATCAGAATAGATCCAATTTCATGCAAGGGGTTAATTTGCGCACATACAAACAATATATATTTTTATATATATATAATATATAATTATTTTTCATTGGAATTTTTCATTCTTACAAATTTGTAGTTTTTAGTTTAGTGCATATTTTAAAAAAATTATTCAAATGAATGTGTTTTGATTCCCAGTTTAACTGATTATATCATTATATTTGAACACCAGAAATGTTTCTTTGTGTTTGGATAAATACATGTGCAGTTCAGCCATAAAACTTCCATCTGAATAATTTCTGTTCTAAATGTTACCCCTTTTTTCCTCATTTGTTTTTGCGTGTTCTGCTCTGTTCTGTTATTGTTCCTGTGTGAATAAGCAGATTTTCTGAGATCTGTATTTGTGGTATATTTATGTTTAGCCCTGCATCCCTGTGTTCAAGCCCATTTTGTGTGCATTTCATCTTCACTGTGTGAATGAATGCATGTTTACTGTAAGCATAAGAAATTATTTGGTCATACTTGTATCTAAAATAAATTTATGTTGAAATCATCCTTTGTTTGCTTTGATTTGTTTTCCCATTACTTTTTGCCATCAGTTTTGTTGTTTTTTTTGTTTTTTTTTTTTTACCCATCCCATAAACTTTTCTTTTTTTAAACTTTAACAAAATTGTGTGGAAGAAGTTGGCAGGATACCTGCATCATTAGCTGTACGGATCTCATGGATGGTTCTCCCTGTCAGTCTCTAGTTAGAATATTAAAAATATGAATATGCTGCATAGCTTGAAAAGAGATTTGTAATGGGCTTCTTGTCAGTATGTTGCTTATCTAAACCTGTGTGTAGAGAGGGTGCCATTGGCTGTGGGAATGTTTGTCTTCAGTATGTTTACCTTGTCTCAAATATGACCTAGATATGATAAAATCACCTTGATATTGTTGCTTTAAGAGACTAACAGGTAAGTGAAATACTTTCCCTAATATCTACAGTCACTCAACAACAAAAAAATCCTACTGTTTGCCACAGTACGTAGCATGAGTTCATATTACATACAAAGCATGACCGAGAAGGAGACTGTAAATTCATGACCCCTTTCTGACTAATGAGAGTTTTGTACTTTCCCTTCCTGTAGTCGAAGGAGCTCCAGATCAAGCGTCAGTTCCAGGACACGTGTAAGATCCAGACGAGGCAGTACAAGGCCCTGCGTAACCACCTGCTGGAGAGCACGGCCAAGTCCGACCACAAGGCCGTGCTGAAGAGGCTGAAGGACGAGCAGACGCGCAAACTGGCCATCCTGGCCGAGCAGTATGACCACTCCATCAACGACATGCTGTCCACACAGGCTGTGAGTAAGGCAAGGACATGTCAGTCATGATTTCACCCACTCTGTCCCTCCACCTAAGCCACTTCTCTCGAGCTACATCATTAATGACGTGAGCTGAGCATCAGTAATCAAATGGAAGGGCTGTCTATCATATTAAACCACTCTCCAAGACACTACCCATTATATCCCTGACATCTACCCAACCGAGCAAGGTAACTGTGCTACCCTCTCCCAAAATGCCTTAGTGAGTTTCTGTCCTCTGTTTCTTCAGCTTCGACTGGATGAAACACAGGAAGCGGAGTATCAGGCACTAAAGATGCAGCTGCAGCAGGAACTAGAGCTTCTGAATGCTTACCAAAGCAAGATTAAGATCCACACTGATTCTCAACACGAGAGAGAAGTCAAAGACCTGGAACAGAGGGTGTCCATCCGGAGAGCTCTCCTGGAGCAGAGGGTAAGAGGGTCACTATGTGCAACATTGCTACAGTTTATCCAGAATTCTAAGGTGTTATGTCATTTGTGCTAGAATTCAGTCCTCATCCACAATGCTCAAAAGTTTGGGTCCAGATTTTCCTTTAACTCTGTCTTGGACAAATCTGAATGTCAGTGGCATTTATCACCAAGCCTTCACCTTTGGTTAAGGACATGCGCTACAGGGGTTTTGCTTCTAGACTCTAAAGTTTCTGCCTGCTAACACATCTCCATTATATTAACAGACTTCTAACACATAGTATCAGGGTTGATACACATACTGATTAGAGTGAGGAAAATTTAGCAAAATTGGTGTTTTCCTTTAAATAGAATGTTCTGCCTATAGCTGGTGTATGCTCTTGTGGTAAACACATTTGCAATATTTGAGTTGACGCGTGGGTATACAGATATTTTCATCTAAGTTCTTTTTGTGTGTAGATCGAGGAGGAGATGCTGTCCCTGCAGAACGAGAGATCGGAGAGGATCCGCTCCCTGCTCGAGCGCCAAGCCAGCGAGATCGAGGCTTTTGACTCGGAGAGCCTGCGCCTCGGCTTCAGCAGCCTAGCTCTGACGGGCATCCCCTCCGAGGCCTACCCCAAGCAGGGCTACCCATCCAGCCAGACTCCCCGGTCCTCCAGCCACTGGAGTCACGGAGGGGCAGTGCTTGGCCAGTCCCGCCGGGGCCCGAGCCGCGCCGAGTCTTCGTCCTCCTCATCCTCTCATGCTCTGGGCTTGACTCGCGATGGCCCTGCCCACCATTCCTCCCGCTCCTCCTCGTCCTCCTCGTCCTCATCCTCGTCCTCGCACCACCACCGCCACCACTTGCCTCAGCACTACCACCACCAGAGCACACCTCAGCTGTACAGGGAACGGGAGAGGGATCGAGAGAGGGAGCGGGAGAAAGAGAGGGAGTGGGGTGGAGGGGGCAGTCGAGGTGACCTCGCCCACCCCCATGCCTTCTCCCACCACCTTCCCTCCCGCTCCTCCTCCCAGTCCCTGGCTCTCCTCCCTCCTCCTCCCCCAGCCCCGCCCTCCATCTCGCTCTCCTCCTCCTCCTCCTCCTCCTCAGGCCAGGCCTCATCCTCCTCCTCACAGGGGGTGTATGGAGGGGGAGGGGGGGGCCTGGTGGTACGCGGCCCTAGCCTCATGGCTCTGAGGAACAGCCCTCAGCCCCTGCGCAGGACGGCCTCCGGGGGCGGCCCCGGGGGGTCAGGCAGCGGGGACGGAGTCTTGAGTCGCAGTACCTCAGTCACCTCTCACATCTCTAATGGATCTCATCTGTCCTACTCTTAGACCCAGCTTAAGCACACAGGTCAGAAATGGGAGGGGCTTAATTGTGTTTCTAATGATGCATCTTAGAAGGCAGTTGAAAAAAATTAGGGAAAGAAATGGAGCACAGCCTAATTGTTGTATTGTTTTTATTTTTAATGTTAGTTGTTTCTTTTCTTTTTTTAAAGCATTGTTTATCTGATCTGGTATTTAAAAAAGAAAAAAAACTGGCTTGGAACGTAAAGGGACATTGTTACATAGATTTCTATTGGATGGATGGAGAATACTCGCAAACATGAGACACAAATGATCACAGTGTTTATAAGGTTAAACTATTATATCCTTCAATGCTTACACCTAAAGTGTGTGTGCGTGTGCGTGCGTGTGTTTAAAATGCACACATATAAATCCCAACAAAACTCGATCAGACATTACAATAACATTTGTGTCAGTGGGAGTTGCTCCAGTGCATGAGGTTAATGTACATTTGTATTCGTTACCAGTCACATTTGAACTGTAAGGTTACTGTACCTGTCCAAAATTATAGGCATTTAGTTACATTCCCACCAATTGGAACTTTTATTGTGTATATAGTATCTGACGTGTTAAGGCATTGTGACCAGTTTTCTATAGTAACAATGATCATCATAACTTTGATATAAATAAGATGTGAATGAAATATGACAAACATTTAGCAGTAGGTGAATACAGTAGGTGAGTACAGTAGAGTTGCACTTGGAGGTTTTGTTTCTGACAGTGCAACTCTTAGTACTAATATGTGTTGTTATGTGCACATTTTTCAAATGCTAAATAAGTCAGTTTTGAACATTTCAGTTGTAAATGAAATGATTTTAACCATACAAATGTGTTACTTTGTCAGATCTGGTGTGTGTAATGGGTATTAATGGTTATTAATACTTGGTTATTAATAATTGTTAATAGTCAGGTTGTATGTGTGCGTGTGTTGGCTGAATGCTACACAATGTTGCCACATTTTTTTACAGATGAAGATTTGAGAGAACACTTGGTTCTCAAAGTTGGGTCTTTTCACTTAAATGACAACAAGACAAAAACAAATGTTCTGTAGTTATATTGGACTGCATTCACTGATTTAAGGGAAACCGCACACTTTGTTTTGAGTAATCTAATCAGAAATTAAATGACCGTTTAATTGCATATTGGAAGGTTTAAGATAGACATTTTGACGTGAAGGTGAGAGATGACTCATGGGACTGCAGTAGGCCTGTTTTAATATCTCCTCTGAGTTCCTAAAGAAATGTTTCCGCCATTGGATTTATAACCCCCACCCTACAACCAAAACTGATACTGCTCTAACTGAAAGCATGGAATTTCTCTCCTAAAAATGTAGGAAGTTTTATACAGAAAATGAAGGGAGCATACACATTCCCAAATTGTGTACAGGAAATCAGATGCTTTCCCTCAATCACAGGGATTGTTAGAACTATATGTGCTCTGAGACACTCCAATAAAAGAATAACCTTTTGAATAACTCAAAAAAGAAAAAAAGTACAACAGAAAAAGTGAGAAACACCAGCTTTGATGACTCTATAACCTTCTCCTTTAAGCTTGGTTTTAAAAAAATGCATGCAGAACTCCTTATGTATCTCGAGTGTTGGGTCTAGCTGTCTGGAGGGCTGATGAGGTTGTACCATTGAAATGGATTTTATGCCCTGAGCAGCTGGTCTTGTAGTCTCTGTGTTCTGCTCAAAATAGTAAAAGCAAGGGCTAACACTAACCCAGCTAATCCCAGTTAGGGATGAGTCCTATGTGGATCCATATACTGTGGTAAAGGAGGCTCTCCTTGATTGTTTAGGGTGAGGTGTTCTGGTGGACAGGCCACAGAACCTTTTCAGCTTACGTAGGCCGACTGTAAAAGTGACTTTTGGGTAGAAGTGTTGCTGAGAGGACATTTTTAGTAAATACTTTAAACTTAAATACATCGAGCTATTTCTGGCTTGAAAGGGATGGAGTCGTACAAAATGTGTTGAACAAGATGAAAAGTAATTTAAAAGGAAAATAAATTGATATTAACATTGAATGTCTTCCTGTCGTTATTGTTCAGAATTATACATTTTCTCAGTCGTTTCCAATTTTTCTTTACGTCTAACATTTACTATGGTATGGTGTTTTCATAACACTTGTAAACATTTCTATAAAGCCGCTGACATTTTCTGGCCTACGTTCGATGCCACCGACATTTTTGTCGAATTTGTCCTCAGTGAAAATCATCTTCGCGTCAGACTGACGTACCCTTTAAGAGACGCTTGTGCGCCGTTAATGTGTTTGCGCTGTTAACATTTAGTAATAGATAAGACAGTAGTCTTATGATGTAAGCGCAGCGAGGGGACGGTCCAGTGCGATGCCGTAGTCCTATTTCTGTCGGCAGAAATCCTGAGCCGAGGGGGGAGAGAGGAAGAGGGTTCGCTCTCTCCATTGAGAGCGACGGAAATAAGAGGGGGGAGTTCGACTCCGGGAGACACATCCCTTTAAGAACAACTGGGACATAGCGGTGAGAGAAAAGGAGAGGAGGGGGAGAAGAAAGAGGAATTAAAAAAGAAAAGGAAGAAAGAGACAGGGAGGGAGGGAGGGAGAGCGCGCGATAAAAAAAGAAAGATGACATCCTCTGAATTGAAGCGCCGAGGTGGAGCGGCGGGCTGCAGCCGGGTTCTAGCACTATTTGCCAGGGTCAGGGCTTGAATCCAACAACGAGGCTTCGACAAACACCCGATTGGCCTGTTGGGGGAATCGAGGGAAAAAAACAGATTTATGAATTGAAAACATTAATTTTAACTCTTTCAAACGCGTGAATCCCATAATGTGTAACGATTGTTTTAATGTCTAAAACGCATCAAATCATAAGGATATGCTTTTATAATGCATGATGTAAGCTTGTATAAATAACATTATTGATTTCGTATGCCGAGATACTGAATCACGCATATTAAAATTCTGTAATTTTACAGACGGCTTCATGCAATTCTGAGACTACGCTTAAAGTTGCATATCAGTGCAACAGATATCATTTTTAGATTAATGCCCGGTTTGGAGTGGCAATAAAGCAAACGCTTTCATCCACTTACACTGATTTAAACTGTTATTGTTTTATTTCAGTACATTCGACATAAAAGTAATATTTTGGCGCTATATTGCTATTATTAGCCAATGCAGCCGTTAGGTTTCTTATGTAGAGCATGTCCACGAGTCGCGGATAAATCCTTTAAGGAGTGTAGACTGTAGTTGATATTCTCATACCATCGGAACAAAATGGATGCTGCGTGGAGCAATTTTCTCTTCCAGGTGAGGTGCAAGTTCCACACATGGTTTGTGTTTGTTTGTGTGTGTGTGCGCGCGTGTGAGTGTGTGTGTGTGTGTATAAATATATATATATTATAAAATGTGTGTTTGGGGGGGGGGGCGTAGATGTGAATAGTTGCTCGTGACTAGCCTAGCTTTTATTCAAAACGAGTTAACTCATTTTATGGAATTTGAACAGTTGCATCTAATTTGTTACAGTTATCAAAAGAAATAAAATTCAATCTATGGAAGTAATTCTGCATGTATACTTTAGAAATGGTCTGTTTACTTTCTCAGAACACACCTACTCAAACCCAAGTGGAGAGCACCCTCCAATCAGAGCTTCTGCCTGTCCACACAAGCTCGCCCCAGAGCCCACCCGGCGAACACATAGCCCCGCCTCCGTCGACGGTGGACACGGCTGCACTCAGTGAGGACCCTCTACCTGGTGGGTGAGAACAAGGGAAGGAGGAATGTGTAGGGCTGCATTCATGGGGAGGACGAAGGAGGAAGGACTGTAGAGAAATTATTCACGGACTGACAAGAGTTTAGTCTTTCCAGTTTGTTTGTGTGCAGAAATAACTTCTACTTGTGCTTTCTACTTGTTATTTTCAGTTAAATTGCATCCATGTTAATTTAAGTTTACCAGAAATACATGTAAAACTCCCTCTGAATCCTACGGTCACCACTGTGTTACCAGTATCCTTTGCAGCCTTTATTTGACTGATGGTGTGTCCTTGTGTCCCTATTCCTCTGTCCCTCTGTCCTTGTGTCCCTATTCCTCTGTCCTTGTGTCCCTATTCCTCTGTCCTTGTGTCCCTATTTCTCTGTCCTTGTGTCCCTATTCCTCTGTCCCTCTGTCCTTGTGTCCCTATTCCTCTGTTCCTGTGTCCTTGTGTCCCTATTCCTCTGTCCCTGTGTCCCGTTCTGTCCCTCTTCCAGTGAAGCCAGGGCCACGTCCAGGCCGGGTGGCTCACATCTGCTCCATCTGCAGCAAGCAGTTCAAGAACAGCTACAACCTGCGGCGCCACCAGTCTGTCCATACAGGCATCCGCATGAAAGGTGGTGCCTCGCAGAGCCGGGAGGCCAAAGACTTGGTGGAGAGGCCTGCGGTACCACTGTCCCTGGTTCACCTTGCCATGCCCACCACAGCTGTGCTCGCTGCCCCCTTGCCGCAGCCCACAGTCACTCAGGACGCCAATGAGTCCGTCATGGCCAGCATGGCCTCCACGGTCACGCCCCTTCCTCCACCTACGGCGGTTGTCATGGCAACAGCAGAGCACATCCAGGTGGGCAGCTGGGACTGAGGTTTATTCTCCCAGCTCTGACTTTGCTCTTTAAGTTGCTCGGTGCTCGGGAGACAGAAGTTATGTTCAGTTGATTATTTTAGTATCTTTTTTTATTGTAAACATTTATAAAACATGTATAACACATGTATTTGCTTATAATTTATAGTATGATATGATGTCTAGAAATGTTAATGTATGAATGCTTACATAGACAACTGTCATGCTTTACAGTGTTGACTGAAGAAAATATACATGTGTGTAGGGGTTTTAAGTACTATATAAAGGTGCTACATACGTTATGCATATTTCATAAAGTCCTTATAGCATTTTCTGTTTGGGCTATATACAGCACAGACCAGCAAACCCCAACCCAGTTCGAAAGAACCATGCATGTGAAACATGCGGAAAAGCCTTCCGGGACGTGTACCATCTAAACCGACACCGTCTCTCCCACTCGGATGAGAAGCCCTTCTCCTGCCCCATCTGCCAGCAGCGCTTCAAGAGGAAAGACCGCATGAGCCACCATGTGCGTTCGCACCAGGGCGGCGTGGAGAAGCCCTACGTGTGTCCCCACTGTGCCAAAGCCTTCTCTCGGTCAGACACACGCAGACACACCATGTACCATGTTTCTCACTGCCTAACGCACATGTGAAGATAGTTTTAAAGGGCAGGCTTCATCTTCGTATGTAAATGGCAAAGTCTGAAGCTTGTTGACTTGTCTTTGACTTCACTTTCTCGTTTGTATAGTCCTGACCATCTCAACAGCCATGTCAGACAAGTTCATTCTTCAGAAAGACCTTTCAAATGCCCGGTATATACCTCTTTATGTTTCTGCATGAATAGCTCAGTGTGTTTGCTTCTAAGCAACTACACCTTTGTTGTTGATGGTATTTTTATTCCATAGTTTTCAGGCAAGCTGTTGCAGGTTTATTCAAGTTTTTTCCCCCCAGTTTCATGGACTATTTTGACCAGTTTTGATTTTCCCCTCAGACATGTGAGTCGTGTTTTGCCACTAAAGACCGACTGCGTGCTCACATGATCCGGCATGAGGAGAAGGTTCCATGTCATATCTGTGGCAAACTGCTGTCAGCTGCTTACATCACCGATCACATGAGGGTGCACAACCAATCACAACATCATGCCTGCCACCTGTGTAACCGAAGTGAGTGCTCCACCCCCTCTCTTTGGGTATTTCTCTCTCTCTTGTTTCTCCTATTAAGTTTGTCCCTTCTCAGACTAAACTGTCTAGTCTTACAATATCTCTGTGGAAGAGAAGTAGTTAATGCATCCTTCATTAATGAAAATAACTGTTCTAAATTTTTTTTTTTTAATTATGATTACAATGCTGTATGAAGATCTTGTATTGTAGCAATTGAGCTTTTAGTAAAGAGTGTTATGAATGGCCGTAATTGTAGAGATTGTAGTAAATGTATCATGGTCTCTCATTCTGCAGGCTTCACCACGCTGACATACCTGCGCATCCATGCACAGAAACACCATGGCCAGGAGTGGAAGGAGAGTGGCGGAGGCTTTGGTTCAGCCAGTGCTGGTGGTGCCCTCATCTGCCAGCTCTGTGGCGTGCACTGTAAGACCCCCGCACAGCTCCAGGGCCACATGGGTACCCACAACCCCCCAGCGAGTGAGGTGCCCCCGGTGAGCCGCAGCGAGGTGACTGCAGGGGGCTTGGTTTCCGCACCTGCTGTGTTTGTTAGCAGCAGTGCCGTAGTGGATCTGCTGGTCACTGACTGCTCCTGCATCGCCCAGCAGCCACAGAGCTAGTAGATCAGGCCTGTAACACACACATGACACACAGTAGATCAGGCCTGTAACACACACAACACACACACAGTAGATCAGGCCTGTAACACACACAAAACACACACACACAATTGCATGCACTCAGCTAGCCGTAGTATGTGCGTTAGGTACATACCTCTAAAAAACATAGGATATATTTATAAACATATACTGTATACTGTAACCCTCTGTCTTTCTCTTCCAAACCACACTACTAGATCTGATACTGTGAAAAGAGCTGTAACACAGCTAGCTGAGCAGCATGCACCACTACACAGCTACTGTAGCAAATAAAGTCACCTCAATATGACACGTTGCACGCAGTCTGTCTTTGCATCTGAAGGACACGCAGGCGGGGTGAGATTTCCAACATCCCAGGGTTAGTGGAGGCAGTGGCAAAAGTGGTCATGAGAGGTCATGAGGGCAGTCAAAGACAACAATGATTTCAGTAATTTGAGTAGAAAAAGAAATGCCCCGTTGCATTGTTGCACTGGTTGGTTCGCTCTCTCTCTCTCTGCCTCTGTCTCTCTCTCTCTGACTCTGTGTCTCTCTCTCTCTCTCTCTCTGACTCTGTCTCTCTCTCTCTCTCTTTCCCTCTCACTTTTTTTCGCTGCAGGACTCTGATCTAATGATACTGTGATTGTGACTTTCTACTGTATTTCTACTGTATTTCTTCATCTTCACTTTCCACTGTATGCATCATGGGGTCATCTGGGGTGCTACTCCACACCTCCACCTCCAACACTCCCCTCCAACTCCACACCCACACCTCCACCTCCAACTCCACACCCCCACCTCCAACACTCCCCTCCAACTCTTCTAGTCCCATGAAAACATGAAAGGGAGGTGATAAAAATGAGAGCTGAGTGCAGGAAGATAAAAGAGGGTTGCAGAGGAGACACAGGTGTGGATGAGGTTCAGTGATAGTGATTTATTCAAGAGTCACAAGAGTCATGTCTCTTTTCCTGCAGAAATGGAGCACTTCACACACTGTTAAAGGGAATGCATTCTGAGAGTGTGCTTTGGAAAGTGTGTTTGTGCATGAGAACTAAGGTGTGTATTATGTGAGAACTAAGGTGTGTATTATGTGCTGTGGGCAGGAAGGGTAACTGTTTAGTAGTTCAGCAAAATGTGTGAAAGAACCAAGAGTTGTATTCAGGATCATTGTGCACCTTAACATGATCATCTGTTTTTCTTTTTTGTTGTTGTTTATGTTTTTGTTTGTTTCTTGGCTGTTTTAATCTGTGATTCTTGACAGATGGGAACTTCATTTAAGTCAAAAATCAACTCTTGACTCAGTTCAATAAAGTGCTACATTTTCATGATCTTTTGGAAAATGAAGCGAATGCGGTTGGAGGATCTGGCTTGACTGGTTTATTTTTTTGCTTCTTTGCAAATGAAAGTCTCACACAGATCGATTGAAACTTGTTACTGCTTCCATGAGGACTTGAGGAAATGGCATTTTATTCATGACTGTTTTTATTGTTTTTGTGTCTGTTGTGAATGTGTACATCAGGTGTTTGAAAGAAGGGCTTAGTCAAGCGATATTAATCCCAATACCCAGGAGTGATGTTCTGCCCCTCTGTTCAGTTTAAATTAAGAAAGATGGGGAAGGGAATTGGGCTGGTGGGTGGGTGAGTCCTGGTTTTGTACTGGAATGATTTGTTTGATCAGTTTATTGTTGGTACTGTATATTTTTTGGTTATTCACTAACTTAATTTTCTGATTGCTCCTACTTAGAATGGCTGTTTTAATCCTATTGGAATCATATTTAGGTTTTCCTCTTTAATTTAGCACTAAGATGAAATAATACCTCTTCTATAGGAAACAGTACAGTTCTGGCACTGCTTCTGAATGCCACATTGTACTATTTTACCACCTTTAAATTCGTAAAACTCTAATGGTATTTTAAATCTTAGTCTTGGATCCAGTAAAAATATTAATGGGATGTATTTATATTTATATTTTTATATTTCTCAACAGTATGCATGTCTATTAGCAAAGTTAGAGGGACAAATGTTGATGCTTATCATGATCATGAATATTATGTTATTATTTTGTAGATTATGTAGACCATGTTATTATTTTGTAATTTTGACTATTAAAAGAAAGTCAAGTAATTGTATTGCTTTGGGTGATGTATCACAAAGACCACATTATTTATTTCCCCCAAATAATTTCTTCTGTTGTGTATGTTTTAATGTAAGCAAGAGAAACGTGTTTGTGTTGTATGCAAATTTGACCTTTACCTCAACGCTGTTATTCTCTTCCTTCCCAGTTTGACAGTAGCCTACATTTAAATAAACAAATCCTAAAGTTCTAGTTGAGAAGTCACTTTAGTTGGCTTCTAATACAGTGACCAAGTATTCATCTCCTTCTGGTTTCTTCTTTAATGTAAATGAATATAGTGTTATAATAACCTGTTTATGTGTTTTGAATCACCACTGTCATTGCCGCTAATCCTCCTTTACGCAATTAGATTATAATCTCGCCGATCCGCGTTATATTATTTTGATTTCCTGTGGGATGAAGTTTCCGTTCTAGCAGCACGACTGCAGTCATACGCGCAGTGTCCAATCCCTTCTTCATTTCGTTTACATCCTGACCTGCTATGCCAAGAATCAACACAGGCTCGGTATCCTAGGTTAATGTTTGCTAATGTGTTATTTAGTTTTTTCTTATGACTTTTCTAAACTATCAAATAACATTGGTAAAATATTAGGTGTTTATTCTCGTGTGATGTCCTCTGACTGATAAAACACCGTGCAGCTGTCATTACGGAGAGTGCTTGTCAATAATGTAGTATAACGGGAGTACGAGCAACGTTGACCATAGTTTTGTTTTTGGAATTGTTGCCTGCGCAGCTACTTCGAGTCAGCAGTGGACTTGTTAAATGCTCTCATAGAGAATGACCCGAAAAGTCTCCCTGGCTCCGCGGAAATTAAAGCGCCAGCGGCAGCATCAGTGGACTGAGAAGGGGATTTAAAGGGCGAGATTTTGTGTTGGAGTGCGGATTGGATGAATCACACCAGGCAGGAGAAGGAGAGAACAACAGTTGCACCCTGAGGTCTCCGACGCATCTTCACGAATAAAATTCCGTTCATTTAACGTAATATACAAAACAACGAAAAAGAAAACATGTCAGCTCGCAAGGTGTGCGCTGGCCGGACTCCGCTGTTTGCTTCTGCTAGGACACGAGTTTCCACAGGCCGCTGACTAAACACCGCAACACCCCAGCGACGTATGTGCACTGTCTTTTCGCTTTGTTCATTCTGCCAAAAAGAATATATTACAAATCCATCTGATATAAGGTTGATTGTGCTTTAAGCGTAGGCTGTCAATTATTAATATATATTTGCCATGGCAGAATTACCCGGCTTCTTATTTTGGAATCAACCATTTTTTTTGCTCGTGTAAATAGATGAGCATTGTCTACAATCCACCAATAACGTGTCATATTGGTAGCCCAGCACCAGTGTTGACGTGTGTTTCCTTGTAGGCTGTTTTATGTGGAAGTCTCGTATAGCTTGCTGCATGAGAATGAAATAACTTTGCTATTTGCTCTGTCATCACAAAACCTGCGTTTACATGATAGCGCATTGCGTATTTTGGTTATTCCAATGATGTATGCATATGGAAGTACCTTGCTTACAGTCTTTATTTCGTTGAAACGACTATTGCCCAAAACAATGATACAGCAGCTACCTTTAAGTATTTGAAGGTGGGCTTTGCTTTGCGACGCGCACATCTGGAGATCCTCCGGCTGATCTGGAGATCCTCCGGCATGTTGATTGCGGACATCAGTGGTGTGTTACGATGTTACGTCTTTTGTTTGGGATAGTAGTGGGTTCTGTCCCGCAAACGTATCCCATGCCAGTGTGAGACTAGTAGCACAACGGAGCTTTACCGCTGTCGCTACTAGTTTCCTTCACATGTGATTCTAGATGTCGTCTTGTTTTCTATGCCATTCCACACTTTCTCTTCATGTCGTTCTTTGTAGACAATTCGCACCACACAAGTTTGCATTTGATTCCAAATATTTGCACTGAAAAAAATTATGAAGTTGACCCGCACCTGTATTTACCGAAAAGAGCACGTTAGACAGTAACGTGCGTGTGTGTTGTAAATGCATACGTGCAGTTGCAAATAGATATTTCAAAGGAGAATCTGCGTTACATTTAGTGTTGAATTCTACATTTTAAACTGAGAGGCTCTTGTGGACTATCTCACACCATGTAAATGCTTTGTATTAAAGCAACATATGTCACTAAAACCAACATCACCACCACCACCAACAAAAACAATCAAGGTGTAACTTTTACATCTGTCCTCAGTCATAGGTTGTATGCAATAGTGGTACTGTATGGCACCTCACACAAGCCATTCATTATGGCTGGGAACACATTTGAGTACTTCAGATCAGGTCCAGCATGTCTAAGGAATCCAGCCATAATCGTGGAGCTAGATTGAATATTACTTTTATACCATATTCTTTTGCAGAGGGGAGGGAGGGACCATTCTTTAATGGTCCAAGTGCTTTTCTGCAGCAGCATCACCTGAGCTCACACACCAGGGGGCCATGCTGTTGGTCTTGGCTGCAGGGTCCGTGTTCTTCCCAGGACTTTTTTTCTTGTCAAAGCAGTGTGTGAAACACCTGCCTGGTCTAAGATGGAGCGAGGGGGATGCCGTCATGGTGTCAGCCAGGTGAGATGTACTTCCTGCTTAGAATCACAGTTAAGCTGTTAGATGCTGTTCAAAGTGATTTATCTTTCCTTTAGTACATCATGGTTTGGAGGAAACTTTGCAGTTTCATGCCTATCAAAGACTCCACGTCATCCTAAAATGCTTAGAATATTTGATTTTTAAAGGTTTTTAGGGTCCTTCTTGCACAAGCTAATTTGTCTTATTTCCAATAGGTTGGTTTCATCCCTTCAAGCCATCATGGCCTCCTCAGCTGGATACATTATCTCAACATCCTGTGAAGACATCATTGAAGATCAGTAAGTTCAGTCAGCATTACAGGGACAAGATATTTGTTCATTCCTAAATGCATACATGTGCACATACATAAAAACATGCATTTATGCACAAGACTCGGTTTTCCTCTGTGAGCAGATGGTACGAACCTGTATTTCCAAGTTTTCATTAACAGTACCTGTCAGTATTAGTTTATAGCTTTACCTTAAGCATATATTTTAACAACTAATATAAGTTGTTAATATGTATGCCCTTGTAGTTTGCATTATCACGTTGATCTCACATATGTTAGTTGGATAATTAGATTTACATCATGGATTTTTAATGCACTAAGTTACATGAGTGAGTAATTAGATAAATGTGCTTCAAAGCCACCATTACCTGTTTTATCTGACAGAATGTCAGCAGCACAAGTGTTGCTCTTCACAACGCGTCCCAGTCTCGCTCCCTCCTTTCTTTTTGTCTTTCTTTTCATTGTTTTGTATTTTTTCGCAGGCACTGGCTCACCAGCACTTACATCCTGTTCGCTGTGCCCTACTTCGTCTATGATATCTATGCCATGTTCTTGTGCTACTGGCACAAGCTTCAGGTCAAAGGTCATGAGGTGGATGACAGGCCTAAGTCAAAATCTATGGCACTGACAAGATACATCCGGCGAGAGTTCCTCATGGTCTTACATCACGTTGTTATGGTCACTGTCTGCTTCCCTATCTCTGTGGTAACTTTTTCCATGGAATATTGGCATGTTTTTGTTTTTAGTAGTTTTGAGAAAGATAAACAAGAACCACATATAGCCTAGTTTAAACCCAGTCAGATATAAAAAAGACTTTTAGATCAATAAAAAGCTCATAGTTTTAAACAGATAAATATTTTTATTTACTAAAGATAAAGCAGTTATTTTGACTTCTTACCCTAGATCTTTAAGATCCTGGTATATCATGAGTTCAGCTGTCGGTTTTACTTTTTTAACCAGTTAAATTTCCAAACTTGATTCTGGTTGCTTTTTATTCTAGACATCATCACAAGTCTCACTCATTTAAAAAAAATAACAATTAAAGATTGTGAGAGGAAATAAAACGCTTCAAACCATATTAAGGGGCAACATTATTATTAATGTGCACCATTGTGGTACCTCTGTAGCCTCACATCAGTGTACTATTGGTGTTTTATTACTGTTAACCAGGAAGTTCAAAAAATAAACAACAAAAACAAGTTATTACATACTGATTAACATGTACTGAGGAATATGGGACGAATCCAACCCTAAGCTTGATTTACATCTGAAGAACCATCAAATCTACCTAACAGTGAGATCTGGCTCCACATTAACTGTACTGTCTTTTCTCCCTCTACCAGTTCTGGAGGCAGGGGAGGGGTGATTACTTCCAGGGCGTCATGTTCCTAGCTGAACTCAGCACTCCTTCTGTCTGCCTAGGCAAAATCCTCATTCAGGTACATCTATTATTGATCAGATGAGTGTTTTTCGATCTGCCCCAGTGGAATTTTTGTAATGATGCTTCATTCTTACCTCATCTTAAACAATGATGTCTCCAGTATTTATCATGTGGTACTTTTACACTGTACCTTAATGCATATTTTATGGCACAGTCATAAGGGACATGCTGTAATTAACACAGGCTCACATGGAAATATCAGGCAGGTCTCCATAGGCCCAGGTAAAGTGAAAATAGAACACTTGTCAATATGCAAGTCCTGACATGAAAATGGACTCTGCTCTCTGGTCTAGATCTTTTAAACCTGAGCTATATTGCATGCAAATGGACACTGTTGGGGGATAAATAGATTTTGTGGACTAAAGATACAGCAGTTATTTTGACTTCTTACCCTAGATCTTTGAGATCCTGGTATATAATTTCAATGAGAGTTCTGCTGTCAGTTTCACTTTTTTAACTGGTTAAATTTCCAGTCTTTATTCTGGTCTTAATTTTAAAAAGGCACCTAGAGGTCTGAGGAAAATCCCCATATTTTCATTTGACATGGCTGGGGCAAATCAAAATGAAGGGGATGTTCCTTGTATCTCTAGGTACTGTTTTACTCGCTGCTCTCTCTGAGGTACTGCTGAATTTAGCCTCCTGAATCTAGACGAGCTTTAACACCAGATACAGGATCCTCTGTCATAGCCCCGCCTCCAGACCCCACCCCCCAGGCCCTGGTCACTGTTATACAGCTGCATGGCCATGTAACATGGCTAAGTATGTGGTCTGATTCTCAAGGGCATGCAAAGGACTTCTTTCAAGAAAGAAGTACTACATCTATAGTTGAACATATGCTGAATAAATCTTTTAAATTATTTATAGATATATTCCGGTATTAGGATAATACTCCATTCCACTTCAAAGGGCATTCACTGGTTCTGAAATAGATATATGGACAAAGAAGTACAGTAGTATTGAGTTTTTTCAGGTACTTATACAGTTAGAAGGAAGGACTATACCCTCACTTTTCTTGACTATACCCTCACTTTTCTTGACTATACCCTCACTTTTCTTGTCTATACCCTCACTTTTTTTGTCTATACCCTCACTTCCTCTGTCACATTTGGTACTAGAGGTGGTGTAGGATTTTGTTTAGTTTTTTTGTTTCTTTTTTTTTAGAAGGTTGCTTTTACTCCACACACTAATTTTTGTATAATTACAGCTCATATGGTTTGTATGGTTTTTAATAATGCTACACTCTTCAGATTAAATTTTTTTTTGATAATGCTATGATCTTCAGAAAAACATTTTTTGATAGTGCTATGCTCTTCAGATAAACACATATTTTTCCTGATGTTTCGTGTTCTTCTCAGCTATCCTCTTTCGTTCTTCACCTCCTGCATTTCATTGATCTTTCAGTTTGGGCTGCGTTTGTGTTCACCCTTTCACCTGCACTCTCTCTCAGTACAAACAGCAGCACACGCTACTTCACAAAGTGAACGGGGCTCTCATGCTGATCACTTTCTTCGTCTGTCGAGTCCTCCTCTTCCCCTACCTCTACTATGTTTACGGCAGGTATGGCAGCACTACCTTTCCTCTGGCTTTCTCTTTCTCTCTCTCTTAAAGTGCTTTTTTGTTGTCGTTTTGTTTTGGCTTCAGCAGCATCTTGTTGCCTTCTATTTGTCAGAGCTTTTGTTTTTTTCTTTTCACCACTTTTGCAGGTACGCCTCCATCCCTTTCCACCTGGTCCCACTAGCTGTGCCATGGCAGTGTAACCTGGGGGCAGCGCTCCTCATGGCCCCTCAGCTCTACTGGTTCTCCCTCATCTGTCGTGGGGCGCTGCGTCTCTTTACAGGCAGCTCCTCACGCTCCAATGGCCCACCCCCACCACAGGCCAAGCCCTGCCTGGACAGACACACCTGCTTGCCTCAGCAGGCCAATGGCTACAGCAGTGGTGCGGCTGCTGCAGACATGCCTGCCGCTGTGACACACTAACAGAGGGGCTGCAATGGGACAGGCCTTAAAATAGAGAGGGAATGAGAGAGAATGGACGACAGCGGAAGCCATGCTATAGATGAAATAGTTGGCAAAATGAGCCTGAAGGACTAGTTAAATAACTAATTTAATTCAAAACAAAATGATAAAGCTCAATCTGAGGACATTACAGTGCAGGAACTGTAATAGTTGTGCTGTAATTATACTATTACACAATACAGAACTATGATTAGCACCCAGACTCATGTACTCCATATAGGATAGCTTTAGTAGACAAATGAAATCTATTCTGGCAAAAAGATTGTAACAAAAGACATAATAGTGTTTGCACAATGGTTCAGCCTTTGATCAATGGAGGCAATATGCATCATTATAACATGCATCATTATAATGCAGTAGGGCACATAAGGAGTTGTAGTGACGATTATATAGGCATGTCATGGTTGTGTGCAAGAAATAATAAATTTAATGGATATCAACCATTTTGAAATTTTGATAGAAAAATCAGTATCTAAACATGCATATACTTTAGATGTAAAGTTAGTGGAATTACAAATATTGTTTTCATAAGCAAGATCGCACCCTCTAAAGGAAAGAAGAATTTGACAAAACTTTGAAAGACCTCTCATAAAAAAGCAGGTAGGTTAATGTAAACCTCTCCTGTTTCAATAAAAGAAATCCATGAAATGTAACTAATCCCTATTTGTCTGGGAGGGGACAGGGGTTTGGAATGTATTATTTTGTATATGCTAGTATATTGTTTATAGATTGTCTAGCTAAACTTACTAACCAATGCATTAATGGTAAGACTGTGCTTAAATGTCCTGCTTTAAAGCCATGTGAACAACAGTACACTAATTTAAGGCAGAACTTTCAGGTACGTCTTTACCAGCACTATCTGTATCTCTATCTATCTATCTATCTATCTATCTATCTATCTATCTATCTATCTATCTATCTATCTATCTATCTATCTCCTTCTCATGCACCCACACACTCTCATATTTATATATAT
>JAOYMR010000011.1:13811495-13823133 GCA_025802075.1 Tenebrosternarchus preto
TGGGCTCCCCCCTTGAGTCTTGGTTCCTCCCAAGGTTTCTTCCTCACGCTCTTAGAGAGTTTTTCCTTGCCACTGTCACCCTTGGCTTGGTCACTGGGGACTTGGACTCAGACACTTGTAAAGCTGCTTTGGGACAACATCTGTTATAAAAGGCACTATATAAATAAAACTTGATTTGATTTGATATACAGAGATGGCTCTCCTAAGCCTAGTTGTCTTTCAGTACATGTCCACACCAGTCACATTATAATTGTTATACAACATGAAACTTTTTCTTACTTTCAATTATTATTATTTATTATTATTCTCATTATACAAATATTATATTGTATTGTATTGTGTTGAATAATATTGCATTATATGTATTATAAGTTAAATAGATATGCTTGACATGGCACTTGTATATGTAAATACAATACTTATTTAAACCTCAATAACTTTGCTGCAGTATCTTACTATTGCATGATCTGCTGGTTAATGATCAGGTATTATATACATGAATTGAAGTGTATCTGTCTGACCTCTTAGGCCATTATTGATCCGTTTGATGTTTGATATATTTCCTTTGTGTCTCAGGGGATGAAGCCAGACAGCTTCTACAAAGTAAAGGTCCCTGAGCTGAAGGAGATTATTGAAGGATGCATACGTATGAACAAAGATGAGAGGTATACTGTAATGTAACACATTGATCTAACCTATCACAGTTCATTCATGACCAGATATACTGCTGTGTTGTATTTTCCAGGATTCACTGCTTGTATGAACAGTTTATCTACCTGCTACCATTTCTTTTTCCCCTTTATTTAAGTTAGCCATGAAGTAATGAGATTCTTTTGAAATATTGAACTATTAATATACAATTTAATTAGTTTGATTCATGTACTCATTTACACAAGAACATTTTTTTCTGAGATAACAATCTTTGTGTCTAAGAAAAGATCTTTAATTAAATTTGTTGTATATATTTTTTTCATGTTAAATCAATCATTTTGTCTGGCAGTGCCGGTGTTTAGGGTCTAAACATCCTCTTAGTCTCGTCCCTACATATTATTGCCCCTAACAGTAGCCCACTGACAAACGTCTTTCAGAAGAATGTGGTTATCCTACTTCTTCACATCCATCTCCATGTCCAGGTACACCATCCAGGACCTGCTGGCACACACATTCTTCCAGGAGAACAATGGTGTCCACGTGGAGTTGGCTGAGGAGGACGACATGGAGAAGTCCAGCCTGAAGCTCTGGCTCCGCATGGATGACACCAAGAAGCTTCATGGCAAATACAAGGACAACAACGCAATTGAATTTTTGTTTGAGCTCTACAAGGATGTACCAGAGGAGGTGGCACAGGAGATGGTAAGTATTATTAATTACGCTGATGCTTATGGTCCGCCAACATGCAAATCTGCTCAAAAGGCGGATAATAATTTTTAACATGAATGTTAGTGACCAACATTGAAATCAATTTTAGGATCCAAAAGTGGAATTCCAATTGCTGTTGCCAGTCAGTTTGGTTCTTTTTGACTGGCCATAGAGCTCTCATAATGTCCTATTCATAATGTCTGCCTTCACTCAGCCCTTTTTAGCCCATAAGCCTCTATTCCAATAAAACACATATGCTAGGGTTTATCTGTAGGATGTTCCCTCAGCAGAACGTCTCGTGGTAGTATGGAACCTATCCAGTAACATTTACGATGTTCTGAACTGGAGTCACAGAGCCTGGTAGAGGTGCAGTATGCCTGAGAGCCAGTGGGGTTGTGTAACAGCGTTCAAGGACACAGCTTGGCGAGTTTATTCATCACTTTGGTAATTTGAGAGGCAGGACACAGGAGGAAGAGGAGGTCACATGAATAATGTTTAAATGACTTCAGACACGTGCTGCAAATCAACTCCCTACTCCCAAGCCTCCACCTCTCCCTTCAGACCATGCCGAGCTCCCCTTAATTATCCCAAAATATTCACAATCCCTCCTGTCTCCCTCACCATGTGCATCTTTCATCGAGAATGAATTTACTGATTCACTTTGGGTTATTGCCTTAATTTGAATCCCTAGCATAAAAGAAAGTTCAGGATCGGTGACATTGACCTATATTATCTGTGAGGAAATGTACCCAGAAGAATTATGTAACACAGACCCGTGTGTCTTCAAATCTCTATCGGTCATATGTGTCGGTCATATGTGTTATTCATTCTCTTTCATTGATCACTTAGGTCTGAATGTAGAGATTGTTAAAATATGACAGAATACATGATCCAGTTCGGGGGGTCCCCAGTTCCATATTTGGCCTGGTCTAATTTACCACTTTTAAGTCTTCACCTAAATATTAAGCCTATATGTACTGAATCAAATGTGTCATTGGAAAGAACAATAACCTTGGAAGGCACTATGGGTCATTTTGACTAAGACTGCGAATCACTAGCAGATAAGAGCAAACAGGCCATATGTGTACCAATATCATTAACATATATATTAGAGAGCTCATGCCTAGGAATATGTGAGGGATTATGTCATGATATTGGTAAACATGTCAGTTTTGATGTTATATTTATTGATATTTTTATACTGAGGAGATTTAAAATCAAATGAAGCATTTGAAGCATGTGATTCTTTTTTCTTCGATGAAACAGGCTTGATATTTATAGATGCACTTTATTTATTTGCTTCATGAAAGTTCACAGCATTACAGTCATTAATGCTTTCATCATCGTTCTTGTTTCTACCTCAGGTGGTTCTGGGATTTGTGTGTGAGGCAGACTACAAGTTGGTCGCCAAGGCAATGCGTGACCGAGTGACAGCTATCAGACGTCAGCGGGAGAAGCAACGCCGGCTGGCTGAAGAACAGAAGAAAAGGAAACAGGAAATCATTGAGGAGGAACCTGAATCTCCCTCCCCTAAGCTTGTTGAACGGGTATCCGAGAGCTCCGCATCTTCTCCGGTGCAGATCCCCCCCACTCAGCTTCTTCCCCACCCTCATACTGTCTCTCTAGTTAATGCCCCAGATTATGGGGTCACATGTGGCTTCTTACCAGAGCCAGAAGAACCAGAGGAACCAGAGGCCGACCAGCACTTCCACACCCGGCACACGAGCTACTCTTCAGTAACCTGTGAGCACTATTGAACTTAGACTGCATTATGTATCAGTGCATCATGAGTTATGTAACAAGTATTTTAGAACACAGTTAGCAGTTAACAGGACAACATTGCACATCTAGCTGTACGTATTCTTATATGTAGCCAAGAGGAAAGATTTGAGTAGTTGCCAGCAAGCCCTAATCCTGTTTCACGTGATGTAATGTGTATTGAATTAAGCAATGTCTCTCATAGTCATTAACTGCTTAGAAGTTCTCTCCAATAGTGCAGTCACCACAAACTGCATGTGTGAAATCTCCCTTGAAGTGTCCTTCATGGCATGTTAAGCTCTGATACTGGGAACCAGCATGCTATTTTTAATCAGCTGTGTGTCAGTGGAGCTCATTGGGGCTTTGACAAACTGTGTCATGTAGAGCTGGTGATGCCGTGTGTGTGGAGGACGCTGTGGGAGCTTGACAGAAATCTGAATAGGGAGATTAACTCATTCACTCCCTCATGATCTAACACCATGTACTTCTTTTCTGTGTGTACTTGGAAAGAGGACCAACAGTTTTCAGTTAAGAGTGTGAACAGTGGCAGTGAGCGAGTATAATATCACATTTCGGCCATTCATTCAGACATACTTTCAGCGTATGTCTTGTCAAAGGCATTAGGAGTTCATTCAGACATATTTCCAGCTTGTGTGTTCTCAAAGGCATCAGGAGTGTTTTGATCATCTGAAAGGAGTTTGTTATGAATGGCTGAAATGGAGGGTTGTTTGTTTTAACCTTTACGTTTAACCTTTTGTGACTGAGCTATATTTTTGCATAGAGACTCTGACTCTGCACTTAACTTAGAGGTAATGGTTAAACTTAAATGTTCAGTTGATCCTAGAGCTCCAGTGAGATGCTAAAGGTTTTGGTTTGTCCTCATAGCAATGTGAAATTTGTATTGTCCAGAACTTTGAAACTAAACATTGTTCTTTAGTAAAATGTACTGTGTAGTAAATGTATTTATTTTCTTTCCCTCCAGCTGATTGTGAGACAGAAAGATGTCTTAGTCCCACTAGCTTTCAGGATGCACTCGATGTTACTAACGGTAACATGAGAAGTCCTTCTACCCCATCCACTATCCTGGCCACACCCTCAGTAGCCACACTCATCGCCACCTCTCCAATACCAGCACTCCGATTTCCTTCAGTGAGTACTTACAAGAAATTTCCTTCACAGAAACTGTGAGAGATTTAGGTCATATTTAGCTTAAGCATGCCATCGTATTACTTATGAGTTAATTCACCTGGCACAAGGTTCTATTGATATATGCTGTAGCTCCTTTTGATGACGGTTTTAGTGGCTGGAAACTGTTGTTTAAATGTCTAAAAGCCTTTTCCAAAACCTTCCACCCCAGAGCATTGCTGTGTCTAGTAATATTGACAAAGGAGTGTCCAGACTTCCAAGTCCATTCTCCTCTCCTGTGGACAGGTAAAAACTCGCGATGTGTGTCTCTCTTTTTAACTCACCCTTCCCTCAGTACTTACATGGGCCCGTTATGTCCCCTCCCACAGAACCACAAATCAGAGTCAGCTAGAGTCTCTGTTTACCCAACAAAAGGCACTTTGAGGTCTGTGTTTAGATTTGGCATTAAATGTACTCTGGCACGTGTTTGCTGTGTTTTGTAAAGAACAGATTCACGACTCCTGGCGATTCATGGTTTGCAGGCTTGTGTTTGTGTGTGTGTGTGTGTGTGTGTGTGTGTGTGTGTGTTGAGACAATGGCCTTTTCAGGCCTGTCCTCAGGCCTTCGTTTTCTCTCCTTATCTTCTATAACAGAACACATTCCACTCACGTCCTGCTTGTTGTTTGTTAAATCAGCCAAAAACAGCCATAAAATCATGAGTGTCAGCAGCCAGAAGGACTTAAAGTGACCAGACCAGAGCAGTAGAGCCTGTAAATGTTGGGGTGTGTAGGAGGGTGAGGACATGCAGTAGTGTCCAGTCCTGCTACGAGACACAATTAACTTTCTCAATCACTTTCAGAATGAACTGTATATATCCATGGCTCAACAATATGTTTCGAGTCCAAAAGTACAGTGGGTAATGCCAATTCATTTTTTTTCTTCTCTAGAACAACTATATCCTTGTTTTGCAGGAAACATGTCTTTGAAGTGGCATGGATGAGGTTTTTGCTCTTCAAAAACCATAATCCTGTGCTATGTGATTATTTATTATCTTCAAAAACCATAACCCTGTGCTAAGCACAGCTTGTTTATGACTCTAAAGCAAAAGACAAAAAACGAAAAATGAAATAAAACGATGAGGAAATGGATTACGTTTATTTTCTAAAAACTAGACAAACATTATTACAGAAGGAACAAATGATTTTAAAATGTACTGCTCCCTGCATGACTAATATTATCTAAGGGATCCTGCCGAGAATCACAGGAATTCCTCAGATGTTAGTATATTTTCTAAATTTAGATGTAGCTGATTCTCAGTGTAGGACACCTTAGCTCTACCGCATGGGAGAAGTGTGAATCAGGAAGCCAAAGCCTGCACACATCTCCTCCAATGAAAATGAAACCTTGAGTGGTTTGAGGCTAATCCTTGACTTAGGGGGAAGATGCTTTGGGCAAAGAATTCCTTAACATACTGATTCTAATACTGATCCCTAATGATTCACTATTATTTGGTAATTAACAAGTGTATCAGAAAACTATGAAGCTTGTTTATTTAATAAAACTGTATGAAATCTCTGTAGCTATGCTTCAGATGTAACCTCGGGCTTGAGTGATGGATGTGAGGGCCAATCAGAGAAGGGCAAATCAGCTTCTCGAAGAACACCAGGAAAACTGTTCAGGAGAAGCGCTTGGTCGCGCCTGCGTATCACAGGGGTATGGATCATCCATTCATCTCTCTGCCTGTCTCATTATTCATTCAGTTGCTTATTCATCTCTCCATTCATCTGTATGTGTATCGCTGAGAATATCTCTGTCGGGAATACACAGTGTCTGGAATGCCTCTATTTATTCTTGTTATTACAGCATTATTGTGCTAGTTGGGTGAGGTTACCATTGTGTTCTCAAGTCTGAGGAGGTTGTTGAAAATACATATATTTTTGGCTGTTTTTCATTTAAAACCCAGCATGCTCTTTTATCCTCAATGAACCACACATTCAAGTGAACACAAAGAACGTGCCACTCAAACACACAACATACTGCAGATATTCATACGTGCTCTCATTCAATAAACGCTTGCATGTAAAAACCTGTAAAAAAAAAAAAAAAAGCTGATCTGCTAACAGGATGTGCAGGAGATTGTGTGTTTTAGTGAGCAGGGCAGCACGTTTGGTCTGTTTTGCAGGTTTGCTGTAATGAATATGCAGTAATTTCTACCTAAGGGTGTAAAATACAGGGCGGTGTCAATGCAAATAGACCAATTAATTACACACAGTGTAATTTAATAACCCTAGCAGTAATTCTGAATATGCCGGTTGTGTGTGTATATTAATATGACTAAAGGGCAAGTACTAATCTGTATGACTGTTGTTGCCGTGACAATCGAGAAAGAGTCTGTCAATGTTGCGAGCGAATTATTCTATAGTCCATCAGTTTACAAGTGCTCAGCATATATGGGAAGTTCTTCATGACTCCTGGAGAACCATCCCTGGTTGTGAGGGTCATATAAATAAACAGCTGTGTGCTCCACTCCTCAGCTGAATGATGAAGTGGACCGGGTGGTCGAGTGCCAGCTGCAAACACACAATGATAAGATGGTCACCTTTAAATTTGACCTTGATGGAGACAGCCCTGAGGACATTGCTGGAGTTATGGTATGCCATTTAGTCCTCTCTCACATTATTTGCGTGCACACACACACACACACACAAACACACACACATTCACATCCCATTCCTGCATTCCTCATCCCACTCTACTACTCCAATAAACGTGTCATATTCTCCCAGAAATACTGTGTGACAGAAACATGTCAGCACCATGTTTGGTACAGTTGGTTTAAAAACAGCACTCATCTCACTACGAGAGAAGCTTTGCCCAGTAGGCGCTGTGACTACCACCCACCCCTGTGGCCCAGTAATCGGGTGTGTACCTTTACACAAGCACTCTGCTCAAGCTCTTATCAGCTCTATCCTAATGACAGATGGTCCTCTCTCTCCGTCACACACTACCACTGTTTCATACCTAAAGATCTGCACACATAAACACATTAAATTCATATTAAATGAAATATTGTCATATTAAAGTGTGTGTTAAATATTAAATTCATTATTTACTGATTATGAATATTTTCCCCTTATATGTAGCTCAGAGCTCAGTGACATTAAACATTACATACCTGAATTAACTCGATGAAGTACCACTGAAATGCTGAGAAGTATTTTGGACATAGGCTGGTTCAGCTGGTTATCAGCTGGTTATCAGAAACAGGAACAAGAACAGCGTCACAGATAAGACACTCACACATGTGCCCCTTTGCCTCTGTATCTCTTGAACCTTAGGAATGAGGCACTGCCACACCAGTCTCCCTTGAGCCTGAATATATTACAACTTTTAAATTATCACCAAAATGGAACTGTGGTTGAAAAAGTAGACAGTTCCTTCCAAATGCTGGACTCGTTATGTATTGTGGAAAATGTTGTGTATTGTGTAACGGTTGTAATAGTGCTTAATGAAGACGTAGCCCGTAAACCTTGTGTGTCTACCATTCTCCTATGTTTACGTACCAGGGTTTGCATCACTACACAAGATTGTCGTCACACTGCAGGACATTTTGTTCCTTCACAATCTCAGTGTGTGTTGAGGTTTATGGCTCTGTACGTGTGGGCGTAAATGTAATCACTTGTGCCTGCTTGTGTGTGTGTGTGTGTGTGTGTGTGTATGGGACTTTGCATGCATATGCCTATACGTTTACATAAGCAGCTAGGGTGTGTATGTGCACATGTGTATGATGCCTACATATACCCAGTGTGGAGCATGCTCCTGTTCTCACATACAGAAGCGCTTTGTTCAGTGTGAGAGCCTTGGCAGTGTGCAGTCTCTTCTGGAGTGCTATTGGTCACACCGTGTACACCCACAGCTATTAGTGGTGTATGGGAGTACAGACCGAATGAATTGAATTAAAAACTGCCTGCTATTAAAAGTGTGTACAAGTTTGAACCTGCTTATAAACAACCACACTCTTATGTGGGATGTCTAAGAATACCCTGAAGCAATGTAGTGAATTCTGGATTGCACAACCTCAGATTGCAACCCCCATAATTACTGATATAGTACAGATACATGTACAGCCAGTGAAGCTCTTTTATCTTCCTGTGTGCTGGACAAGCCAGTGACTTTTTTCTACATTTTCTGAATGGCTTTTTTCCAGGTCCACAATGAGTTCATCCTTCCCTCTGAGCAAGAGGGTTTCATTTACCGAATGTGTGACATCATCAAACGGGCAGAGTCTCTAATGGGCACAGAAGCAGCAGATCACCATGGCAACCAGGGAGCATCCCACTCCCCTCCCCTCAACAGTGCAAGCAGCCTTTCAGTCTCACAGGTAGAGTCTGCAAGAACTATACGTATCGCACTGTATGTGTATGTATTTATGTATGTACCACTGTGTATGTGTATGTATGTATTTATCACTGTGTATGTGTATGTATGTGTCTATTGCTGTGTATGTGTGTGTATGTATGTATCACTGTATATGTGTATGTATACATATGTATTGGAGAGAAGGAGAAGAACGTAAACTTCCAAAATGTAAACTTTTTAAGAGATGATTAAAAACGTTATGTGTTTTATATAACGACTGCAAATGTTCAAGCCTTCTAAAGTCCTACAGCTGTAAAATGCCTGCAGAGTTTAAAAAGGGAGTGCCGAAGCTTCCAGCACTTAAAAGAACGAATTTTCTTGGAACAGTGATGGTGTGCAGCAACGTGTACGGTGTGCATCTAAAGTCTTCTAAATAATCACTTAGGCCATTCTGTTCCATTCATAGTTCCTTCCCAACACAGGTCCTTTTATGAACAGCTCTTCCTCTTAGTCTGTACATGATCTCTGGTGTTTCCATGGTATAAATGAGAGAATAAATGTGCTTTTTTATGATCCCTGAAGTGTAAATCAGTTTAAAAAGGACACAGTAAAGCATCAGATAAATCATCAGCGTCAGCAAGTGGTTTTAAAGGTGTAATGTGTGTGTGTGTGTGTGTGTTAGGGTCAGAAAAGTAGGTGCTTATCTCCCTGTTTATGTGTGAACCATAAGAAACAGACAGGCAAGTTATGCCCTCCACAAGCCTCCTTTATCCACTGGCTGTTTAAAATGACTTGCCATTCACAATCTGTTCCCTAAGAATGAGACATGATTGTGTCCTGATGTACACATATAATCAGTACCCACAGCTTTATAGCTGTTAATCCGCTCTGTGAAATTCTGCTAACAGAATATATAGGAACACTATATGGTGATGTAATTGGACGGACTGGCATTGGAAACGTATTCTTTGTTGGGTGTTATGTTTGGTGCTGTACTTAATGTCCTATCTGGGCAATATGGACAGAATAACCTTTCCTAACCCTAACTGATCTCAAACATCCTACATTGAGATGAGAAACAATGGCCTGTTTCATATAGAGAAAGAGATCTGTACCACGGCCACTTGTACACACACACACACACACTCACACATGCGGGCGCGTGCACACACACACACCTTCACACATGGCACCCCAGGGGCTTTATAATTACAATCAGATTGTGGAGGAGATCTCTGTCGCTCTCTGATTAGAACCAGGCACTCCAGCAGAACTGTGGCCCATATTCCCCTCACCCTTCGCAGGGGCTGTTTCTCATGACCATCTCTCTAGCTCCGCCCCCTGTCTCTGGAGCGCACTCCTTACACGAGCCCCTTCACCTTACTGGTCCAGACCAGTGCCTGACGGAGGGGGTGTACGAGGGCCAACCACAGCCCAGTTCAGACCATTTCAACTAGCTTGGGGGGTGGTGCTCAGGGTGCAGGAACACACTGCACTCCATATGTGTGTTGGCGCACGTAGGCACTGTCGAGCATGTTTGCCTTTCTGTGTCAGACTCATTTTGCTTCCCTGCTGTGCCTTAGAGAGGGTCTTTGTAGTGTTGGCAATCATGACCTACGTAGTCTCAAGCACTTACAGGGAGTGACTGTCACCCTTGTGTTTCCCGGCAGTTGTGCGATTGCGGGGTAGGGAGAGGTTAAGGATAGAGAGACATCTGCAGTCTGAATCAAACTTAAGAGTCTGCCATTAGACGAGATTACAGCATTAAATAAACTTTAGTGTAAAGTCATCGCTGTAACTGATTTAAGTATCTACCCTAATCTGCATATATCATCTTATTAATAACCCTTATTTATTTTACACTTTGATAAAAAAGTGTAATAGACCTCATGTTTCACTGAGGTCTATTTCATTTTCACTTAATTGAAAGTATTATATAAAAACAATCATTGCTCAGACACATTCCTTCACTTCTCAGTTGTATTTCATAAAAGTTCAAAGTACCCAAACTGCCAGTATCATGAATGATGTCTACTACAATTGTACTGTAACATTAAAGTGCATTTTTTCCTTTTTCAGCCAAACCTCCATAGTCTTGCTCGAACACATTCCTCCTCCTCTTTGCCAGGTAAGGTTTCATAAATCCCAGTTCAAAGTGGCTCAGTTGTCAATGTCACGAATCACGTCTACTATGCTAACACTGTAAAGCTGTGATGTCTGACATTTTGTTTGCGTGTGGATATGTATTCCAGAGTTTGGTCCAGGCAGTGTGGCGCGTGGCTCACCACCACGGCAGAGTGGAGACGTTACCTCACCTGTGAGACCCCTTTTACGCTCGCAGTCCTTCCACAACACACCAGGTAAGTGGCAACTCATATACCCTCCACCTTCCTCTCCACCCTCAACGTGCAGCCTCACCCTCACCCCAGCGCTGCTCCACCTCCAGGCTATGTATGCAACCTGGCAGCAAATACAGAGCACCAGCCACTCTATGAACACTATTACTTGGCTTTTAGCCGGCGCCTTCTCCCCATACTGTGCCCCAGAGTCTCAGTGTGTGTGGTGTGAGCTCTGGCCCCAAGCTTCTAGAAGGCTGCTCATTTGTGGCTTATGAATACTGTAGAATTAGAGAGAGAGAAGAGAGAGAGAAGAGAGGAGAGAGAGAGAGAGAGAGAAGAGAAAGAAGAGAGAGAGAGTATCTTGCCCATCTGAACCCCACAAAATGTGCACCAGCTTTCTCTCCTTCCCCACTTCAGCAATCGCACCCCTTCTCCCACCCCCAACCCGCTGGCAACAGACCCCCCAAAGGCAGTTAGTCTGCAAAAAGATGAAAACCAGAGCACACCACCCCCATCTATATCACCAGAGCACACCACCCCCATCTATATCACCAGAGCACACCACCCCCAACTCTATCACCAGAGCACACCACCCCCAACTCTATCACCAGAGCACACCACCCCCCATCTATATCACCAGAGCACACCACCCCCAACTCTATCACCAGAGCACACCACCCCCAACTCTATCACCAGAG
>JAOYMR010000011.1:13824561-13848907 GCA_025802075.1 Tenebrosternarchus preto
ACCTCCCCAATAACCCCTCCTATCCTTCCTCCTCTCCTCCTTCCACTTGCACCTCCCCCAGTCCTTTCGGCTCAGATGTCCTGAACCCTTTTAGTGACGTCAGCCCCCTGCCCTCCCCTGCCCTCCCAGGACACTCACCTGCCATGTGGCCGCCTCAAACTCCACCCCTCTTCTCCCTGGCCAATGTGCTCTCCATGGCCATGAGTATGGCCCATTCCTTCATCCCTGCCCACAGCCTGCCTTCCTCTCTTGGGCAGACACTGCCCTCCATGGCTGGCTTTCCTCTGCAGTTTAACCATCCTATGACACCCCAGTCTGGTTATCCCTCAGTATTCACCCCAAAGTACCCACTTGCCATGCAGCCAGAGGCTACACACCCGCATGGTGTTCTTGGAGACCAACCCGACTGTTGCCCGAACCACTGGGACGATGCATATAGATGTAGTTTGAGGACAGATTCCACTTCAACTTATGCACACGTGATCAGTTCTACCCCTACCATGACCATGGGCAGCAGTGTCCCACAGGCGATGGTTCAGGTTAGTTCCCCTCCACCCCTCCAGCAACATCCTAAGGAATACTCTGTACCTCAGGGATACACACAAACTTTACCCAGACCTTCACCAGACCAGTCAAGCCTCTGTACATCATTATCATGTGGATTGTCATCCTCCATGAGACCCAGCACAGAGAGAATGGTGAGTCATATTCCCCTGACACTACTATTGAAACTATTGAAGAGTTGGCTTTGCAAAGAAGATATTGTACAAGTTTTTAAGGTGTGAAAGACTGTTTATGGTTAGGATAGATCTAATAAATCTCTGGTAAGTATATTGTTGTTTGAGATGCACGCATATCTTATTACTGGAATATGGTATGAATTCATTTTCCATGATTCAAGACTGATGAGGTTGTTCTTATGCTTCTCAAGACTTCATCTTCCAGTCCAAGATCCTTCTCCCCACCAACAGCCCCAGAGATCAACACTAGTATGTGTGAACCTAAAGAATCCCCTGTTCACTCTGGTAAGATTGTCTCTCTCTCTCTCCTCTCTCTCTTTCATACACACACACTAACAAGCTAATCTTTTTTCCCTTACATAAGGTGGTTTTATTATGTACTAGATCAAAATAAATGTTAAGTAATGACTTGAGGGACAAGCTAAGTCCTCATGTCTTGCTCACAGTAAGTTTTGTATAGTTTGTTTTTACTTGGCACAGCAAATGCACCCACATTGGTGTTGGAAGACATTATTATCCATTAACTGTTCCTTTGGAGGTGTTGCGTAACCAGTATGTCTGGTTGTAATGTTCCATGGAATGCAGCCCATAGGTGTGAATGCTGCCTAAACCACACCAAAACAGTCCACAATTGATACTTTTCATTCCATGAGCTCCGTTATGTGTGTTTACATCCAGCTCAGAACCCATAGCATCCAATACAGATGACATAGCTGATGCAAAAGAAAATGGGTTGCAGATTTCACTGTGGTTTGTTACCACTTATGTAATAAAATAACAGATTGAAAGATGTAGGTAGAATCCAGAGAAGCCAGCATTTATTTTTTAGTTGAATAAATTTGTGTATATTTCTTTATTTTGACACGTGTTCTATCAAGTGAATATTCATTGTCATGCCTTTTTGTTCTTACAGAACCAAAGTCCATAGTCACAGTTGGACGCTTTCAGGTTTCTCCCACTAAAGAGTTCCCAGCTGCTCCACAAACAGAGAAGAAAACCACTGCAAATGTTGGACCCGCAGGTGTCTCTGCTGATGTGCCAACAGCACATATACACTTGGCCACCTCTTCCAGTCGCTCCTTGGATGTGACTCCAATTGAGGGCCAAAGAAGGTCAGAGGGGATGGAAATTACATTGTCAAGCTCCTTCACATCTCAGCATCTCCACACAGATGTTTCTGAAGACCAGCACCTCTCCTTGAATGTTGTCCACAAGTTAAACCAGCCATTCAGGGAACAACAAACTCTCTTGATGGAGGTTCCTCATGATGTCTCCCAACTCCATGAACCTCCTTCACAGCAAGAAAAAAATAGTATGTGGACTGAGGAGAGCAAAGAGGAATCGCAGCAGAGTGGCAAAGAGGAGCCTGATGAGGATGATGAAGACCAGGGAGAGCAGCAGCAACTGGTGAAGAAGGGCCAAAGACTTGACTCCGGTCAATCTCTCACAGGTACCTCGGTAGATAGTGGCCTGTCTGTTGCCATGGACGCAGAGGGGAGCCTGTGGGATGGAGTGACCAGCAGTCAGTATGCCCCTCCACTCCCCAGTCTGTCGATGCAGAGCCACACGCGCCCCTCCTCATACATGAGCAGTGATGACCTGGAGAGTGAAGATGATGAGATGTGGGACGAGCTCCAGGAGCTGAGGGAGAAGTGAGCATGTGATTTCTGACTTGGGAATTGCTGGTAATAAACTGTTCAATTTACAAAAAACAACAAAAAAAACCAACTTGCACTCTTTCTCTTCAAGGCACCTCTGTGAAGTGCAGACTCTGCAAGCTGTGCAGAAGCAAGAGATCGAGGAGCTGTACAATCGCATGGGGAAGGTTCCTCCACCGTGCATCATGTCCCCAGCAGCAATGCTCTCTACCCGGCAGCGGCGGCTCTCGAAAAGTGGGGCTTTTTCTTCCTCTCGCCGCAACAGCCTGCAGAGACTGGATATTCTCCCCATAACAGGTACAACTTGGTATAGAAATAATCCCTTTCATACCCATCTAGAATCCATGTCTACATATTACTAATAACTGCGTAGTTATTGGTAAATTTGATCAGAATGTCACCGTTTGATCGTTTATGCTGTGGGCTGTTCTGCTCTCTGCTTATATCATGCTGTATTAAGTCATTTTTGTTCCACCCAAAGCTTAGTGGCCTCTGCACAAAAAAATTCTCCAGAACCATCTCAACAACTTTATGAATTATGAATATCAGTTATTACATCCTTCGGCAATGTATACAGGCTACACCCACACATCCTTTGAAAATTTGAGTGTTGACATACACTACAGTACTGGAGTTCATCTTCATCGTGAGATACTATGTGGAAAAAAATGACCAAATTTAGTCAGATGTCATATTACCATGAAAAGACATCTGACAACTGTCTGGTTCCTGCTTTTCTCACAAAACTCCTCTGACATGGACTGACATGGTGGTGTGGGTTGAGCTGCTGCACCCTTAACTGAAAATCAAAAGCAAAAAGACAGGAATATTCATGTGAAATATCTGAAGCCATATGCTGCTGTGATTGGTCCACAGGGATCATAAGGAAGAATTCTCTGAGTGGAAGCAGCAGTAGCAGCAGTTCACAGGAGCGACTTACTAAAGGGGTGACCTTTGCCCCTGACCTCACAAGAATGGTATGCTCCACTTTATAGCATGTATTATATGCAAATATGTTCCCCAGACAGGCGTCCAAAATATACTTTCCCCCAAGATTGAACTAAACTGATTACTGTGCTTGTAATTGAAAATGTATATGTGAACATTCACCATACACCTATGCCCTTGTTTACTAAGTATTAGTGACTTGAAACATTACTTAAGACTTATAATTTGTTAATGTATAAAAATCAGTGTTCACACTCAGCATCTTAATAAATTGTCTTGTTGACCAGTCTTGAATGTGACACTTCCATGCAGCCAATTCTGAATAGCTTCTTTTTCTCCTCTCTCCTTTCACAGTAAAATACATAGCCAAGCCTGTTGGCAGAACTAGTTTAGACTACCTCATCCAGCTGCTGTTCACTCCCACATCCTACTGAAGAAAGACCTTGCAATAGACAAAGAGACTTTCTCTGCTGATAGAACAAGTGTCAGTGGCACTTCCTGTTCAGACAGTCACTGTGGTTATGCCACAGTCTCCGCCTCCATTCATGCTATCGGAGCCCCTAGAGCCAACTGAAGATCCATTCCTGAAATGACTGTTAAATAATCCTGCATTGACTTTCATTCATACTTTGCTGTTCAAAGTAGATATTCCCAGTATATGCAATACAGACCAATACTTTGCTGTTGTTTTAATGTATATGCCTCTGTTGGGGCTGGGACAAGAAGTGTAAGGTACTTATCTTCCACCACTGCCACCCAGAACCCTGCTGTTGTGACAATGCTGTTGGTGAAGTTGGTGTTACCATGGTGAGCTTAGTGACGTGAAAATGATTTGTTGGTTCTCTCTGATGGCTCACCAGTGGCTCATTAGTGACTCCCAGTCCTGACCATGTCCTTTGCACTTCTGAAAATAAACTGCCTGTATATGCAGCTGTTAGACCTGCTGAACAGGCATGTGTTTTCTGTGTGTGTGTGTGTGTGTGTGTGAGAGAGAGAGAGATAGAGACAGAGACACAGAGACAGACAGACAGAGACTAACAAACATCTCCTGGACATTGTATTATTGTCTCTGACATTTTGCTGTAAAAAGTGTTGTACAACTGAATAGATCTGTCAAAGATTTAAAAAAGGAAAGAAATAGATTACCCTCATGCCTGACATACTGTACTGCTTATTTTTAAATTGTATTCTATTTTGTTCAGCAGGTTTTGGTTATGTGTGCATTTTTCTGCCATATTGTTAATGTGAATAGAAGCTGGAGAACTGGAGATAATGTTCTATCTGTCATTTCTGCTAGTGCAATGTGTGAATTGCACATTATGCAACCATCATGTTAAGCCATTCTTTGAGACTGTTTGAAGCTGTGATACATTTGTTGCAGTTATGTGCTACTCTTTGCTTGCATAAGAAGGTTGTCTCTGCATATTGTTTCGCCAGCTGATCATGCATTTTATGTTTATATTAGAGAGGCATATAAAACCTATTAACTGACCAAAACACCATTACTCAAAGTTAAACAGCCAGGGAAACTTGTATTTATACTATGAATACATTCAAAAAGCACACCGCACTTCAACAAAATCATCTTGAGGTTATTTCAATTTAAAATCAGACTATTCTACAAATTTTACAATAATACTGAAGGCAACCAAATGTTAAGTGCAAAAAGACCAAGTCCAAGCATTCTTACGACATTCAGCCTCTGCAATATTGTTTTTTATGCACTTTTGTTTGAACATTTTTCCTTTTGGAAGATAGAACCAAATTTAAGATGTTAAAAAAATATGTATTGTTTATTGTACATAGCAACACCTTTTCACAAAATATTCTTAGTGGTGAATGGTGATTTATGTTCATTTCTAAGATATACTAAATAGAAAGTAATTCTTTAATATGTTGGTTTGATTGAGGATTTTTGCATTTATAATTTGTTCAAAAGAAATCCTTTAAAAACAGAACTGATCACAAACTGTGAAATACTTCATTTGCCTAAATATGCACAGTGAATGTCAAATATAAAATATATAAGATTAAGAAAAAGTAAGTAATTTTACTGAATGTGCCGCTTTCAACGCTAAGCTGCTATACTGCCATGCCGTGCCTTTCATTTTTATACATGTACCAAAAGCTTCAAATTGTACAATAAACTTTAAAATGTAGTTTCTTCTTACTTCATGTACACAATTTTATACACACACATGAATGAATAGAGATGTATGCGCAACAAATGTAGGACCCTACCATTTATTACATTGCCAAAAGCAAACACAATGGTTTTTATTTCATGCTTCCTTCCCCAAGTATCAAGAAACCTTGTAAAACTTTATGTCCGATTCTATTTTTCATTAGGAATATTTGGTGAAGTACTGCCCTCTAGTGCCTCAGTGGCTGCTGCGCGTCTATGACGACATGGGTACTTTAGCTAGCTACGTAGCTACTGTGCATTCAAACAAGATGACATTGTCCCATTAATCGGAGGCTCGCTTCGCTTTCGCATTCCTTTCGTAGTCGACACTTGGCAGCAAAAATCAATAGATTTGTTCCCTTTGGGAATCTGTGCAGGCCAGCTCTTGCTCTAGATGACACCACAGCCCCAACGACACAGTTCAGTTTTAGTTATCGCCAGTCTTTGACCCACGCATACTGGCTGCGACTTTAGCTTCCTTGTCTATTTCATCCATGACATTTTCTTGGGATACAGAGTAGAATGTATACCCGTCTGTTCAGACAGTCAAAGGTAATACAAATACACATTATCGGTCATGTGATCTGTAGCTCACATAGCTATAACCATATTAGCATAAATTATTAGCTATATTATACCAGGACTAGATAGTGCAACTCAAGCAATCCTGTTATTTATACATGATGACGGTTCACGAAATTGGCGTTTTAACAAACGAAGTAACTCCAGTTTCAATAACTAGCTAGCTAGTCAAACTACCCAGCTAATATGACTAGCATGGTAACCTACACAACCAACCACAGTGCTAGCTAACGAGTTTAATTAACCTATATTCACCTAATCAGATCAACGTACGTTGCCCTTGAATATATTTTTTCACAAATACATAGTTAGCTAGCTACAGATGAGGAATTTGTAAGTACATTAGCTACACTAGCTAGCTAGGCACATTAAATGCATATGGACTAGGTATAATACTAGCTAGCCCAGATAACCTTGTTGAGGATACATATGCCCATCACTATGGCTCCAACGGCAAGTCCAGTTATAATGTTCCGACCGCGAAGCTTATTTGTTTTCTTCTGCCACTGAGCCATTTCCACTTGACGGATATACTTAATCTGCTCCGGCGTCAGATTATCTTTTGTAGGGTCTATCCTCTTGGCAAATTCAATTTCAGGCACCTTGTCAGCCATCTTTCTGCAAGCGTGTGTATTTTGACGGTCAAACAGCGTTACGTTGGCGCGGTGTACGCAGAGGTGTACGTCCTACGTGAAGATCGGTTTAGATAAACCAGTTAAGGTCGATCCACATTATTACTTCATTTGTGCCGATCATGTTCACCGCGCAGTCGCAGTTTTACGCGCACACGCTCGTGGGAGGAGTCAGAATCGTCAAATTCGAAATTAACGCCGCCATCTAGTGTGTTGCTGAGGAACGTCTTACATTCTTCAAAACTGGTTAGACCTCAAATCCAACGGTATTCCTCGTTTCTAATACTGCTCTTTGTACACATACATTGATACAATTATGAACAACCTCATAAATAAGAATACAGTGACAAAAGAGCTGACATTATTTTCACCGAACAGTCAAAATAAGATAAGATTCGGCGAAGCTTCACTTGATATTTTGTCAGACTTTCTAACCAGTCTTAACAATAAAAACAAATACAACTTGGAGAATGTTTCAAGCTTTTGTGGGATTTTTAAGGACAAAAGAGTAGTGGGTAAGTAAAATTTACTCAGTTTTATAAATGTTTGGCTACCTTACTGATTTAATAGCCATTTGTTTGTTAACTATTGACACAAACGAAGATGATTAATATCAGGTGCTCCATGTTTAAGAAATTTTGTTACTCAACCTAAACCAAAAAATGCAACTGGAAAAAAACTAACGCATATACTGTTTGTTTGCCATTATTTGGTTTCACAGAACAGACATTCCTTATTTGTGAGGAACAGAGGCTAGATCCATTAGTTGGTTATCATGCCATTGAAATACTTGAGAGGCAAGTCAGAGGACTGATTATATAAGTGTGTTTCATTGTTAAGTTTTGTCATTGTCAACAATTCACATTTTTGTTCTGATATTCTTGCTCCAGGTTTATGATCAAGCATATTGACCACTTATTCTCCAGCCAGAAGAGTGAAGTCTGTGAAGGTGCCTCATGTGGGATTACAGAAAATGAAGAAGATTTGGTCTTTCAGAGTCTGAGTGAAAAGTTCTACATCTTCATCCTTTCAAGCGTGCAAATAGCCAGCAAGCTAGCTTTACATTCCAGTGTAAGGGTTTGAGTCCAGTTAAAAATATCATGTGTTACAAAATTGTAGTCATTCCATTAAAGCAAAGTCCAATGTCAAAAAGCAGGTAGTTGACTACAGCTCTGCATCAAGATATCTTCAGTCAGTAGGTAGTGACTGTACCAGAGAAAAGTTATTAGAGTCGGAGCTCCTCATCTTGAAAACTTTGGACTTCAAACTGATTGTACCAAATCCTCTGTCATATGTGGAGATTCTTCTGGAAGTTCTTGGTAAGACATCTGGTAAGATGGGTTTATGTTTAATTACAAGCTCAGATCAGTTTGTATTATGTGACCATATGTGTTTATTATAGGTAACAATGACCCAAGTACTCCTGTTACACACCTGCACCACTTGTGCAAGTATGTTCTTCAGTTTATCTACCTACAGAGGGAGGCTATCTACCAGTCACTGCTCAAGGCTGCTACTGGATGTCTCAACCTTTCTTCAGAACAAAGGTGCTTACAGAATTGTGTGCCTGTATGTGGGTGCATGTAAAGGAAACAAATAATACTTAAAGCTAATCCATGGTTTGCTGAATTAACCCACTCTGTTTCCAGTTACTTTTCTGTTCTCCAGGCAGAAAATAATTTCTCTATTAAAGACGGAGGATTTGGAAATGTGGACATCTGCTGATGAGCCCTAAATGAGTCCCTCACTGTAGATGTGATGGAATGGAACCTTGTTCTATATGAATGCATAACAGTGGCCATTGACCAATAGTAGACTGTTGATTAGAGTTAGATTTGCAGGAAGTGGTTAAGGTTGTGGGTCATGCTGGCCCCAAGTCAAGGAAGTGTAACCCTAGCTGCAACCACTGTCTAGGACTGGAGACTGTTGTGCAAGCAATGATAATAGTGTTCACTGGTTGACAAATGTTTGCTCATATGTGTTTGGAATTGATAACATATGCTGATCGCTTGTGCAGTGTAGTTAAGCACCTGAGGAAAAACTCTAATTACTCTTCTTTCTCATTGTGTTTCCTTTGTGTATATCAGGGTACAATTTGTGTCAGTGACTGAGGACTGCATGCTGTTAGGGGTTGGAGTTATCACTGTTGCTGCATTCATCTACAAAACTGCTTGGAAAAAGGTAAATTTACTATAGATCGTGTTCTGTGGAACCAAGAGATTATTATGCAGATTCAGTAAATTGATTGTTCTGTTAGTCTAGATAATTTGTAAACTTGGATAGAACCCCAACAAAACATGTGCCACTAATGTATATTTAATCCAAATCAATATTGAATCTTTACCAGAATGGCATTCAAAGAGGTTTTCTTTTAATGCTTAATGAAATGGAAGAGTCTAGGACTAAAAACACCTTTGCCATAAAGTGACCGATCACACAATCTCACAGAGCAGGGCTGCCAACTCCAGATTCGATTACCAAGTAGAAATGCATATCCTATGCGGCATCACTCACCATAGAGTTCCAGTCTGCCCCTGGAAGCAACATCGTCACAAGAACTGTATCAGGAGCTTCATGAAAGGGGTTTCCATGGTTGAACAGCTTCACACAAGCTTGAAATCACTATGCACAATGCAAGTGTCAGCTGGAGCGGTGTGGAGAATGCTGCCACTGGGCTCAGTGGACCAACAGAAATGTTCTCTAGAGTAATGAATCGCACTATATGGCAGACTGATGTACAGTGAGGAAAATAAGTACTTGAACACCCTGCGACTTTGCAAGTTCTCCCACTTAGAAATCATGGCGGGGTCTGAAATTTTCATCTTGGGTGCATGTCCACTGTGGGGGGAAAAGAAAAAATTCTAAGTGTTATGTATGACTTTTTAAAAAGAATTTGTGTTACTGCTGCAAATAAGTATTTGAACACCTGTCAATCAGCAAAAATTCTGGCCCTCAAAGACCTGTTAGTCCGCGTCTAAAAAGTCCACCTCCACTCCACATATTATTCTAAATTAGAAGCACCTGTTTGAGGTCGTAAACTGCATAGACACCTGTCCACCCCACACAATCAGTAAGACTCCAACCACTAACATTGCTAAGACCAAAGAGCTGTCCAAAGACACCAGAGACAAAATTGTAGACCTCCACAAGGCTGGAAAGGGCTACAGGGCAATTGATAAGCAGCATGGTGGAAAAAGATCAACTGTTGGAGCAATTATTAGAAAATGGAAGAAGCTAAACATGAGTGTCAGTCTCCCTCAGACTGGGGCTCCATGCGAGATCTCACGTCGTGGCGTATCAATGATCCTAAGAAAGGTGAGGAATCAGCCAAGAACTACACGGGAGGAGCTGGTCAATGACCTGAAGAGAGCTGGCACCACTGTTTCCAAGGTTACTGTGGGTAATACACTAAGATGTCATAGTCATGCATGCAAGGTTTCCCTGCTTAAATCAGCAGACGTCCAGACCCGTCTTAAGTTTGCCCATGACCATTTGGATGATCCAGAGGAGTCATGGGAGAAAGTACTGTGGTCAGATGAGATCAAAATTGAACTTTTTGGTCTTAATTCCACTCGCCGTGTTTGGAAGATGAAGAATGATGAGTACCATCCCAAAAACACCATCCCTACTGTGAAGCATGGAGGTGGAAGCATCATGCTTTGGGGGTGTTTTTCTGCACATGGGACAGGATGACTGCACTGTATTAAGGAGAGCATGACCGGGGTATTACGAGACTTTGGAGAACAGCCAGGATAACCAAGGAGTGGCTCCGTAAAGAAGCATATCAAGGTTCTGGAGTGACCTAGCCAGTCTCCAGACCTAAACCCTATAGAAAATCTTTGGAGAGAGCTCAAACTCCATGTTTCTCAGCGACAGCCCAGAAACCTGACTGATCTGGAGAAGATCTGTGTGGAGGAATGGGCCAAAATCCCTGCTGCAGTGTGTGCAAACCTGGTGAAAAACTACAGGAAATGTTTGACCTCTGTAATTGCAAACAAAGGCTACTGTACTGTAAATAGTAACATTGATTTTCACAAGTTTTCAAATACTTATTTGCAGCCATAACACACAAATAAATGAACAAATCATACATTGTGATTTCTGTATTTTTTTTTTGACATTTTTTAAAGAGTATGTCTCTCACAGTGGACATGTACCTAAAATGAAAATTTCAGACCCCTCCATGATTTCTAAGTGGGAGAACTTGCAAAGTCGCAGGGTGTTAAAATACTTATTTTCCTCACTGTATGTGTCTGAGTTTGGAGAATACCTGCCAGTGCTAACATTAAATTTGGTACCAGAGGAATAATATTGAAAGGTATTACAGCATACAAAAACATGTTAGGCAGTAATATGCTTACAGCTTTGTGGCAACAGTTTGGGGTATGCAGCATGAATATGCTCCTGTGGTTCAACAAGTTTGGTGTGTAGAAATTCTGGTAAGGACCAGAACCCCAGTGAACCTTTGGGATTAATTAGAACAAAGACTGCAAGCAAGGCCATCTTGCATAACATTTGAACCTGACATCACAATGCATTTGAACCTGACATCACAAATGCACTTTGGACTGAACGGGCAATAATTCCCACAGACAAAAATGTGATTTTTACAGCACATTTTTATAGAATGTTTGTCCTCTATTCTTATGTATATTGGCTGTCTGCTGGCCTGGATAAATAATGTAATGAATTATGAGGTCTGTGGTAGATTAGCAGGGAGAAAGCAGATGTGAATGTAAATATTTCATGTGTAGGTTCACATACACAGCAGTATAAACCTTCAGTAGGCCTCAGTTGGTGGTTCTCAATATAGAGCTTTTGGATACACACAGCATCTGAGAGGAGTATTGGATTCAAATAAAGTGTTTTCTTGTTGACTCAGATGATATATTAAAGTTATAACCCACTATGTTTATGCTGGTTTGTTCCACAGGTTGTTGAAGAGCTCACTCTGATTACAGGTATTTCAACACAGAGTATCATGGACTTTGCCCATGTAACACTAATGCACATTACCGAGAGCAAAGCACCATAATAGAACATGCCTGGAAATGTGAAATGAATTTACCACAGAATAATTGTAATGTTTTTCTAAAACTGCTGCAAATTGAGGATATTCCCTTGAGAACTTAATTATTCTGAATGTCTTGGCATTGTGTAAAGAAGATTCATAGACCTTAGGTAGAACTTGTAATAGTGGGATGGCAAGTGCTGATGATTTTATTTTTTATTAGTTATATATAGAATGCAGAGATGACAAGTTAGGAGTTAAGAGAGTAAAATGTTTGAAAAACAATCAATATTCTAAATATACAATAGAATGTCCTTCATTTTGTGCATTGCATAAAATATCTACATTTCATATGTGTTCACGCAAAGGATTTGTGCTTTGTACTTTATATAATTTTTTTAATGTATGGAATGAATCCGAAGAAAGCATTAGTGAATTTGTAATGAATGGACCCTCAGACAGGAAGTCTCTAGAGGAGGATACTTGTCAGTACAGTTGTCATGGTTATTCAGCCCTGGTCTCACCTTCTGGCTCTGGATCTTAGGGCTAGAGGCCCTGCCTGCAGCCCCAAAACCTGTGAGAAGAGTAATGAGAATAAAATATGTATTATTATTTGATGATGCATAAATGTGTTACTATCTGTGTGTGTGTTCTTTTGTCAGAGGTAGACATTGTGTTGAGAAACCTTTGTGTTATTTAAGTGATATTTAAGCTTGTATATTGTGTTAGATGTGAATTTTTGTAATTTAGATTACAAACAATCTACAAAATGTGATGTGAGGAATATATTGATGGCCAAAACTAAGTAAATCTGGTACTCTTTGTATTATGATGCATACATTACTTGTGAATGGGTGAAACTAATCACCTTTGTGATGGTGTTGCCATGTGTCACCTGCAGTGGCTCATAAAACCTCTGCTGCAGTAGCAGCAACAGAAATGGCTCCAGGGTGTTCTGCTCAGTCTGAAAGAGAATGGGGAAGAAATTTATTAGACAACAGAAAAGCACAGCAAAAATATGGTGGTGGTATGACAGTCCGTTCCATCAGAAATGAAAAGTCCTACTGGTACACAACACCCTAAGGTTTAATGATTTGTTTACCTGAGTCTGTCTGTGCTGGTGGTGATATTTCAGTATCAAAATCCAGTGTCGGAGTCTTCTTACAATGCTCACAAGTCTTTACCTCTGATAACCCGGCACCTGCATGAAGATTATACATGCATATCAAAGCAATTCCTAGCATGGACATATTTTTCTATTGCCTTGTATTTATGGCATTCCCACTGACCAGACTTTATTTTTGTCTGAATCCAATGCAGTCATGGTGGACATACTGGAGTCAGAGCACAATGATGGGGCGAGGAGAGGGTTGGTGGTGGATACACCCTTGCACTGACGCATGTGACACACATCCTCACTCTCTTCATCAGATTCCTCCTCCAACAGACTATAGCAATGTAAAAGTATATATTAGGATTTTGATATAACAAGCTATGTTCCATTTACAAGTCTATAAAATCTGAAGTTTTCTATTTTAGGTGCAAGTCTGCTCTAAACATACTGTGTTGTGATCCTATACAGGCTGTCAGGGTCGTGTTGATGGTTGTTTGAGCAACCTGTGTCCTGTAAACCAGCCCACTGGAGGTTATGGAGGCCCATCAGGTCTGAGGTCAAATGGTCTATTAGGCTGCTCATTCTTGCTTGGGATGCTGCTTCTGATGTTCCTCTAACTGCATTATAATCATTTTCTCTGTCTTCCATTACTGTGGCAACAGTGGCAATTTCAGAGATTATTTTCTCTGTTGTGGAGTAATATTGTCTCCATCCTTCTCACTTCACATGACAGAACTGGAGACAATCTCTGAGAAGTTAAGTCCAGGACTGGTAGTTGGTTGTTGGGGTGACCAGTGGAGATACCTCTGTTAACACTCATGCTGAATAAGTTCCTTGATGCATCAGCCTGCACCAGTTCTGACATCAGGCTAATGATATATCCTTGTTGATTGTAAATGTGATGGGGACCTAAAAGGAAACAACTCCCTATTTTTTCACTGCCTGTGATGTGTTTATTGGTGAGGTATGATGTTTCCTGAGGCGCCTATGCAGCTGTTGTGCTAGGAACTGGCTTCTGTCCTTTATTGTTCTAATGGTACAGAGTAAGTGTTCTGCTGAAACATTTTGGTGATGCATCTTATGAGACCTGGTCTTTGGATTCATTAATGGAGGCTGAATGTACTGAGAAGATTCTTCCTTACCTGTGAGAGGCATTAAAAACCATTTTAAATGCCATTATTCATGCAACTTAATATACACAAGCTGAAATAATTGATATGCTATTTTATAATAAATTATATATTCATTTTGTACAATCTTTTTCTAAATCTTATGCTGCATTGCACTGAAGAGTTGCGAGCTTTTGGTGGGGTTTTTGAGACCTTCAGCTCTGTTGGGTGGCTCTCTGCTCCACTGATGTCTGGCAGATGATCACTGAGCTGCTCTGTGCAGAATGTTGTATATGTGATCTGCTGGGTTCAACAGAAATAGATGATGTCTGAGGTAAAGCCAGCAGGATAACATGTTCCATTCCACAGCAGACATAAAAAGTATTTTATATGCAAAAATCTACTACCTTTACAGAAGCTTGTTTTTATACTGCCCAGGGTCAGTCATAGGAACGTGTTTTAACTTATTTGGCTGAGGTGATGAAGGACCTCTCTGTGTCTGTCTCTTCATCTCAGCATCTTCCCTTTTACTCTCTCTGTTACGGAGTTGTTGCTGAAATCAGATTACGTATGATAATACCCAGATTACAGTCAGATTACTTATGATAAACTACTACTACTAATAATGTCAATTTATTTATACAGCACCTTTATTACATGTATTGGAACCCAGTGTACTTTGTGGGATTAATTATACAGTGTGATTATTTATACAGCACCTTTATTACATGTATTGGAACCCAGTGTACTTTGTGGGATTAATTATACAGTGTGATTATTTATACAGCACCTTTATTACATGTATTGGAACCCAGTGTACTTTGTGGGATTAATTATACAGTGTGATTAATTATACAGCACCTTTATTACATATATTGGAACCCAGTGTACTTTGTGTGATTAATGTAAGAGCAATGAGGAATGGAAAAGGAAGATCACAATTGCTATGCAAAATAGGTAGGTAAATATAAATAAATAGATAGGTAAATATAAATATCCAATTGTGTCCATTTTCTATCAATTCTGTTCTATTTATCAGATTCATCTGATATAAATATATTTATGATATAAATAAATGGACAAAATGGATTCAGGTGTGAGTAAATCTAAATTCAGGGCCCAAAAGAGCAAAACCTGACTGTACTTAATAGGTAACAGCATAATAAGTATAAAATATTTAGATAATTTTAAATGTTGACTGAATATAAATCAATTGCAAGGTATTATGAATATTCAACTATAAGACGACATACAGTTTACCAGGTAATATAAAATTCCTGTTATGTAAAATTACCCAATGTTGACTTTTTCTTTACTATTTGTAGTTGTCATGTGTGCTGGTCACCCAGCAGAGGGGACATGCTGACTCCTACACACACACACATGCTTACACTCACATGGCACCTGCCCCCACTCATAATCATCCACCTTTTAGTTCGTTACTGTCACCTGTTTCTTGTTTTCCCCTCACTCTTTAAGTCCATTGGAGTACTGCAAGTTATTGCTTCTGGTTTTGTCAAACCTATTTTGTTTGCTTGAGTTGAGACATATTGAGAATAAAGATTCTCTTAATGTTTCCTGGCCTCCCTCTGTGCCGTTACTGTCACAGTAGTCTGATGCAGGGCAATATATAGCTAAAAAAAAAAGCATATTTTTTAATAAGCAAGTAAATTCATTATAGCACCTACACCACTCCTGAGGCACACTCCAGTGATGTATTCTACACTGTGTGCACAATTATTAGGCAAGTGAGTATTTTGGCCATATCATTTTAATGCATGTTTTCCAACTCCAAGCTGGGTACATTTGACTGCTTATTGGATTTAAGCAGATGTGTATTTGTGCACTGAGGGAAGGTGTGGCCTAAGGAGATCAACACCTTTTATTAATGTGTGCAAAGCTGTTAGGCAGCAGCTTTTCTTCAGGCAAAATGGACCAAAAAAGAGATTTATCTGGTTCAGAAAAGTCACAAATTGTAAAAAGTCTATCTGAGGGATGCAGCACTCTAGAAACGGCTAAGATATTGGGTCGTGAACACAGAACCATGAAATGTTTTGTTGCGGTCAACAGGGTCACAAGAAAAGCACTGAGAAAAAAAGACAAATTAACTACCAAAGATTTGAGAAGAATCAAACATGAAGCTACCAGGAGCTCATCTTCCTGTACTGTCATACTCTAGAACTGAAATCTACCTGAATTGCCCAGAAGTACGTGTTAAGTGTTCAGAGACCAAGAGGCCAAGGTAATGAAGGCTGAAACCCAACCACCACTGAAACGTCAAGACTGGGCCAATAACTATCTGAAGACAGATCTTTCAAAGGTTTTATCAACTGTGGAGATGAGAGTGACTCGACGCAGCAGATGTGCTGGATCAGTAATGGACACAGTAATGGATTTTGACACAGATGCTGGCAAGGTGGAGGTGAGGTACTGTTATGGGCAGGCAATGTTAAAGATGAGCTAGTTGGATGTTTTTGAGTTGAGGATGGACCCAAAATCAACTCTCAAACCTACTGCCAGTTTTTAGAAGACTGTTTCTTTGAACAGTACCAGCCACACACAGCTGCAAATTGGTACAGCAAGACCTGGAGGTCCTGGCCTGATGATGCCATCAGGACTACATGATCTGCAAAAAGCAGATGTGAAATCCTGAGGTCACCATACCAGACTCCCTCTGCTACTTGGCTGTGCTAAGAAATTCTGTACATAACAGTTATGAACAGAATCAGTGATAAAAGGCAGCCTTGGTGGAGTCCAACCCCAACTGGAAACCAGTCTGACTTACTGCTGCCCATGGGAACAAAGCTCCTGCTCCATTTGTACAGGGACTGAATGGCCTGTAGCAGCCAGTCCTGTACCCTGTACTCCAGGAGCACCCTCCACCAGGATACCCTAAGGGACGTGGTCAAGTACCTTCTCCAAATCCACAAAGCACATGCGGACTGGTTGGGCAAACTCCCACTCGCCCTCCAGATGCTTCTTGAGGGTAAAAAGTTGGCCCGGGGTTCCACAGCCAGGGTAGAACCTGCATTGGTCCTCCTGTAACTGAGATTCAACTATCAACTGGACTCTCGTCTCCAATACCCCTGCAGAGACTTTGCCAGGCAGGCTGATGAGTGTGATCCCCTGATAGTGTGAACATACCTTCCAGTCCCCTTTCTTAAAAAGAGGAACTGCAACCCCTGTCTGCCATTCCAGGGGCACCACCCCCGATGATGTTGCAGAGAAAATTTGAAGAGCTTTAAGGAACTCTGGGCAGACTTCATCCACCTCTGGTGCGCTACCACCGCCAGGTTGGACTAGGCTAAAACATGTGGACTAGAAGTAAAAGCTTGTTAAATTCAAACATTTTAAAATACATAAGGAATACACAAATGACAGAAAATATTGCACATGCAGCATACACAAAAAATACACTAATATTAACAAAAGTAAAATTAACTCTTTTGCCTGTGAGTTTTCATATTTGCTAGGTACATTTACTCTCACTTGATTCTTTTTGTCAATTTATTTAATCAAACCAATCTGATAAATACAGTAAAACTGAAGGAAAATGGACATGAATGGATATTAGGCTCATTTACTCAATATTTTGTCCAAGCCTTTTTGGCAACAATTGTATAACAATTGTATACTTTTTGAATAAGTAGGACATCTACCTAACTGTTTTGCAACTTTGATTTTTCTGTCCACTCCTTGTTGCTCTTACATTTAGTCAGGTTGCTTAGGCAAGACTTGTAGACAAAAATACTCTTACTTGTCACAGACTCTTTTTGGGATTCAGTGGCTGTTTGGGTATTTCTATTTTTGTCTTATCTGAATACAGGGCGTTTTTCTTTACTTATGCTGCACTATTTGTTGCAAACTCTAGGTGGTGATGTTTAAGCAATGGATTAATACTTTCTGCACGCAGCTTGATATGAGCATTGTCTGGGCTGTATGTGCTTTTTCCATTTATTGCTTATGCACTATAATGGCCACGCTAGGAAGATGAAATGCAAGCTCAAGAAAACTCTTTACAGGTATAGCTGCAAACAAGCAAGCTGACATGCAGCAGTACATTATAATAAGTTTCAGTGGCATGATACTCTAGCTCATTAATCCAGGCAAATGACAAAAGATGAGTAAAAAAAAATCACACAAGAAAATGGACCTATAAGAAAACCAGAAAAGTGCCTTGACTGCAAGTTGCAAGGCAAGAAAGAGCCAGACATTCTTAAACACAACAAAGTGAGAACAGGTGCTGGTGATTAGAAGGCCGTTGATGCAGAATGGTGGTAGGATGGAGGTGTGACAAAAGGTGTGACAATTATGGAGTGGATCGCGCACAAAGAAATGTTCAACGACAGATTTTTTTCAAGAAATCATCTCAAAGGCTTACTTGCTTCGAATACTTCCTCATCCTCTTAATTTTGAAACTTTTTAGTATTTATTATTAACATTTATGAATCATCATTGAGCACAAGCCACTCAACTAATTGGGTGTATCTGCAGATAATATGTAAATGAATTAAGATTTGCGATTTGACACGTAAATTAATTAATAAGGTTAACAGTCTAAGTCAAATTTCCTGGCTTCTTGGTGACTAAAAAAAATATGAATTTTCAAGACATATAAAATTGAAAAAACTGGCAGCCCAGAAAGAAAATCAAGTAACCATAACAACCACTCACAAAATATGTGAAATTGTAAACTTTTTGATAAATGGTAATTATTCTGATATTCTACTTCAGCCCTGTGTCTCGCGTCACGCATTGGTGTGACCTTCAGCTCTTCTTTCCCAGCTGTGTAACATTTCTCTTCTTTCCCAGCTGTGTAACATTTCTCTTCTTTCCCAGCTGTGTAACATTTCTCTTCTTTCCCAGCCGTGTAACATTTATCTTCTTTTCCAGCTGTGTAACATTTCTTTTCTTTCCCAGCTGTGTAACATCTCTTCTTTCCCAGCTGTGTAATATTTCTCTTTTTATCCAGCTGTGTAACATTTCTCTTCTTTCCCAGCTGTGTAACATTTCTCTTCTTTTCCAGCTGTGTAACATTTCTCTTCTTTCCCAGCTGTGTAATATTTCTCTGCAATAATTTAGTCCGTAGTCCCTGGTAGTATTATTTATGTTTGTTTATTTTCCTATGGAGCCCTTATTTATAGTTTACCCAGCATAGTTCATCATGGTAGAATGACTTTTTGCGAGAATAAGACCAGAAGTCCACATAGACCAGAAGTTAAACATAGATACTGGTTAAATCTCTTTGGATCTGTTAGTTAACCTATGACTTTGCTATTTAGCTAGCAAGGACAATGGAAAAAAAATGCTGTAGTTTATTTGCCATTTTTAAGGAACTAGAAGATTAATTGGGTGAATTCTGTAGATTGATTTGATTAATTAAGATTGAATCATTTCATCTAGTCTACACATAGCTAGCTATCTATTCAATTTACCAATGAGTTGCATTTTCTTCCCACTTCCTGTTGTCTTTGTCTCCATGGCAGCGTTTAGGCAAGTTGTACGGGAACGTGGTCATGTGACAAAGTAAACAACAGTATTGAATGGCCAAACCCATGCCATCAGAGATCTCTAATTTTCTTATATGAATGTATTTTAAATTAACCTAGAAATATGTCTTGTTTGAAATCTCTGGGTACTGGATACAAGGAGTGTATTCATGATGGTGTGAGCACTCAGTAGGTCTAGTTTTAATTCTAAACTCACAAGAATATAGGATGTCTCTTGTTTGTAAAAAGAGACGTTAAACCAAAGAACATTTGAATGAAAATATCTGACTGTGTAACTTACTTTATAACTAACTAATATGATATTGATATATGAGCTTGACATAAACCCACATTATACATAGTAGCTCATAGTAGAGAATTCTTCGTATGAAGTCAGTATGTCCTGCTATGGGTGGGTGCTAATGTTCCCATTGGAATCCCACAGCTTGGGGTGAAAAAACAGAAGCTCCATCACTTCCATGCAGTCACCATGGCAACCTGGGCCTTTCATGAGTCACGGGGGAATTCCGTTTTTGCACAGCTCACTTGCCAAGTAAGCAAGTCAGCTCTTGAGGGGCCTGCCTTTTGCCACTTCCTAGCAACCGGTTGCTAGGCTGCTAGAGTTGCCATGTTAATATAGTGTGCAAAGGGTTCACAGGTATTCAACCTCTGGAAATGTTACATCAGTTAAGGTGATGCCAACCTTTCCCCTTAATGTCTCCTCATTAATTAACAGACAGTTTTACAGACATTGAGGAGAAACATTGCCTATCTGTGTTAAATCACCTTTACTAAATGCATCTCCTCTTTTTATAGAAACATAAATAAAAGCACAATTAGCAATCAACCACCCACTGAGAGAGAACATTGTGTGTAACAGAGAGAACATTGTGCAGATATATTGTGTTTTGTTCCCTGGCAGTAATCACAGGACAGCCCCTCTGGTAGCATTTTGCGACAGTGTCCTGTTATGAAAAAGGATCCAGTAAATTGTCATATGGACCCTTAGTTTCATCCTTGCAGTGAAATATAAATAACATCATGCTGTGTTTATGATATACTTGCAACCTGGTCCTCACTTTTTGTCATATTTCATAGATGATTGATGCTGACTGCTCAAAATTTAACTATGGATGAGTGGCACATTTTATAGACATAAAGTTTCATGAACTTCTATCATGAAGTGCTATCAATATACACTTCATAGATGGATCATTATAGTATACCTTTCTCCATATGATAGTGTGGTGGAGAACTTAGATGGAGAAGGCACTGTACCAGAGAAATCTGGTCTGACCTGGGACGAGGGAGTTTATTTTGATTAAAGAGAGGATTTGGGAACAGGGTTTTCCCAGTTGGTATGTCTTGGCTCATTTCACCATGAAGTTGGAGCTGACATCCAAACTTAACTCTCACCTTAACTCCAAATACACACTTCATCTTCTCAGATGCTAATACACCAAGAAAATCACTGTACAAGATGCAATCTGCCATCACTGCATTTATCTCATTATTCTTCAGCATTTATTTGTGATTATTTTCATATTTGCATGTGATCTGAATGATCTGAACAGGAAGGATGGGTATAATTATTTCTCCTGATTATTACCATAAAAATCGGATTACCTGATTTTTGATCAGGCCTGCTGTTTTTCCCCTTGAACGTAAGAGGAAGAACTTTGTGAGTGAAGCTGAACAGAGGCTGACTGCTTAGAGCCCAGCTCGTACTGTCACTCACATCACACCTGGATGCTTGACCAGTCATGATTAAGTGATTATTTACATTTTAACAACCAGAGGTTTTCATTTTCAATCCCTAGACAACCAATGTGAAAAATAAACTGGCACTTAATGACTGAGGGGTTGTATCATAAGAGAGACTGGATGAACAGATGGATTATATGAATAATGTAGCTCATAATCTTTGCTAAATCAACTTTCTTCTGTGACAGCTGACATTACGTTTGTTACTTGTAGGGCACAGAGAAAGGCAATCCAACAAAACAAAGGGCATGACGTGGTTAAAAATTCAGAAGATAATATTTTCTTAATGAATGCAACAAAAGGAGATAATAATCCATGCTGAGAGTAGAGATAAAGATGATAGACTGGACCTAAGTTTTATTAAAAGTGATGCCAAACATTTTTCCTAGTACAGGTGGAGACCCCTTATGTCCCCTGTAATTCCATCTCTTCCATCTTGAAGGCTGAATAAACCTTTGACTGGCATCGACCTTGCAAACAACCCTCTTCTCATAGAAGTTGCTCGCGCGTTGATCCCGCCCTTGATTATGAATAATTCATAACACTACAGTTGGTCAAAGCAGGAGACACGCTGGTGTCTGCTGCTGCGTCTCCTAGATAGATATTTTGTTTGTAATGTGTAGGCTTACTTGGGAACTAGAGTGAGATACCCAGTAGGGACGTGAGGAGAATGTTTTGAACTGTTCGGATAAGACCAAACATTCTCGACCTTTTGGACTCCCGTATGCAAAACGCTAGTGTCAATAGAATTTTAGTAATCGATGAAGAATAGCTTGTGTAGTCTTCAGAATCTTTAGTCTGAATTGAAGACGTAGAATTGAAACGTGCTTTATTGGGTGATAGCTGTTGTAAAGAGCGAAGGAATGTGAAAACGGTCACAGAGGCTAAGCTGCGTAAAGCTGTAAAGGAAACTGGTGGCACCGCGGCGACAGGAAGCAGGATTATAATGTAGAAGATAAGAAAGGTAGGGTTCGGATCTCTCGCGAGCGAAGGATTGTCGGCATGGGTCAAGGTAGGATGAAAACCGAAACCCAGCGTGAATTTGAATTTATGGGATACCGTTAGATTTCGCTGCGACCGGCCTGAAACAGCTTTCCCTGCTTAAAGTCGACAGATCTTTGGTTAGAGAATGCGATTGTTGGTGATCGCAGTTTGCATTTAAAAACTCAAAATTACATGAAGCAGAGGTTGACATCTGTACAGTGCGTTCGTAGCCCAGAGTTTTCGTCACTGCTTAACGTCTAATAAACACAGGGCGTAATTAGTAGCCTACTAGCTCAGGTAAGCTTGCTCCTGTGTCCCTGAAATAGTCCTAATATTTGGATGGCTGGCGAATCGAGTTCTAAACGCTTGTTGTTTAGCTTTGCATGGTGGAGCCCATTTCCATTCATGTCTAATGTTATTGCCTAGGTTACCGTGTTGTTGCATTAAAATTGGCTTCCATTTGCTAAAAAAAAGAGCAGGTATGATGGACACAGTTGTCCATTCCCGACACAATCCACAGTAAATCTCTCTAGAGTTCAACGCGTGGTTCAAAAACCACATTAACTGCGTACTAACCCATCATCCCACCAGAAGGCAGTTTATGGAGGTGTGAAGCTAAGTGAATGGTTTTCCGCAGGCTCTACCTAACGCTCTCTGTCCTGTGTTTCTTATTAAGAGGCTTTAGTGTATCGTTATTCTTTAAGGTATGGTTGTGACAGATTTAGAATTGTAAAATGAGAGGCTGCTGTGTGTTTGTTTATACTGTTAATATGCAGTAGTTTGGCAGCTCTGTTCCTTAGCAATAAAAGAGGATCATCTTTATATCAGCCTTCCCTCCCCCTCCTAAACATACACAAATACACACCCCATACACTTTTTCCTATAATGAGAACTTGAATACTAGCTATGGAAGTTGTCCTTAAAGCTTTATCTCCTAACACAGGAGAGGCAGGGTCCAGTTTCCACACTCTCAGCCAGACATCATTCCATCAGACAAACAGGAACAGCATGGGAACTGGTGCATGGTGATAACACATACATTAAGGAGGGCATAACAAATGCTTTACTCTCTTTCTATGTGACATTTTGATTTGACAAAAGCAAGAGACATGGCGAATTATTTATCCAGGCTGACAGTGACAGGAATGTTTTGGAATATTTTTTGGCTTTTTTGTTTCTAGAAATGTTTCAATACTTAAAAAAAGAAAAACATTCACCATGACCTTGACTGTGTGTTTTCTTGAATAATGTTTAGACTAGCTTTGAAGTGGCAGCTTCTGCTGGTCCTGACTCTTCTGAAATGTGTGGTTCCTATCCCTTACTGTTTTATTTTCGTCGCCTCTGCATCATATTTTTGCTTTCTCCACCTCTCTCAACCTCTCTCCACCTCTGTCCACCTTTGACTAAATGCTATCAAAGGAGAAAATGGTCAGAAAAGACAGAAGTGTGGGCAAAGGTGTGCTGTCTCATGGGCTATTGCTGAGTCATTTCTCTCAATGGTAACAGACAGAGAATTCATTATAAGCAGCCATTCACTGGGTGCAGTCAGGGGGCTCCTCGACATTGAATTTACATGGTTTTTGTTTTATGAGCTTATTTTGCAAGTCAGTATGTAAATGTGTGATGGTTTGTTGTTGGATTGCTTTAGATATGTACTTTGAGAGAGAGAGAGAGAGAAGTCTGCACAGATTGCATTGCCCCACTCTATCGTGTTTTTCTATTCAAGTTCAAACTCACTGTTGTTTCAGTCATTAGGTTTCTAAAAAAATAATGCTGAAAAGCAAAAAAAATCTTTTACGACACATTCCCATGTCTACCTCCCAGTTGTTTTTCAGCATGACAAACTAGAATCTGGTGTGAATGTATGAGAGGCTAGCCTGTTGCTATTAGCTAATTGCTTCGTTCAATGAATCAGTTTCGATGTGAATTGACCTAATGAGAAACAATAACAATTGCCCCCTGGCATTTTTCACAGTCCCTTTCTCTCTGATACTGCTTCAATTCCCAGGGTAACGAGGAGTAATGCTACATTCCAGTACACATAGCCTATGCTTCTGAGATAGATAGATAGATAGATAGATAGATAGATAGATAGATAGATAGATAGATAGATAGATAGATAGATAGATA
>JAOYMR010000011.1:13879001-13895707 GCA_025802075.1 Tenebrosternarchus preto
GTTAGCTGGTCCTTTTAAGGCAGGGCTGCAATGAAGTTGAAATGTGTTTTGGGGGATAAAGTTCATTTTCTAGGCAAATATTGACTTTGCAATTAATTGCTGTTAAGCTGATCACTCTTTATAACATTCTGGAGTATATGCAAATTGCCATTATAAAAACTGAAGCAGTAGACTTTGTAAAAATTAATATTTGTATCATTCTCAAAACTTTTGGCCATGACTGTACAGATTGATGGCTGTTCAGTGTGTGTGTGTGTGTGTGTGTGTGTGGAGAGAGAGAGTGGATGGGTGCTTGTAGATGTGTGAGGGTGAGTTGTGTAAATAAGGAGGTGTGATTTGCAGTTTTGGTTCTCCCATGGAGAACAAAGAAAATTAGATGGCAGAGTTTGAATAGCAGATCAACACAGATGAGTAAATGGGTTCAGCTACTTTTAATTTGTACACAGAACAAACAGGAATGTTGGTGTTTTTGCTAAAGTCAGTGGTGTGTATGAGCCTGGGGAAAGCAAGATGATTTACCATGTATGTCCAGAGTGTGTGTAATGTCCAGAGTGTACAAATATTGATTAGGGTTATCTAAGCATTAATCTAATACAAACATTGATATAGCGTTCAACTATACTCATTATGTTTGTCAGCTAAACTGTTTCCGCGATTATCACGATTATCATTATTATTATTATCATTATTAACTCTAATGTTAATTAAAGCATGCTTTTCAGCAGTTTGTAGTTAACTGTCCATGTGGTGCAGATGAAGAGAGAGACGGAAGTCGACGGACTTTGGTGAAGGGAAAACGAGAGAGAGAGAGAGAGAGAGAGATTGCTTTTGAACACACCCCTTTCTTCCGTTGATGCTATTTTTCTTTTGACCACACCCTCTTTCTTCCATTGACACTATTTTACTTTTGACAACACTCCCTTTCTTCTGTTGACGCCAGCTTCCTTTTCACCACACTCCCTTTCTAGCTTTGCTCTGTGCGTTGCTGACAGTGCTGATGCCTGCAGGTCAGCATGGTATATTTAACAACTGAAGTGAAAAATTATCAACTAAAATCATCCAAGAATGACAGGTGAGATCATTATTAACTTATTAAAACTAACTAAAATCACCCCCAAAATTACAGACTGAAGGTAAAAGTTTAAAGGAAATAATTTTTACCACCAAAAACGAGCAAACAGTATTAACAGCAAACAATATGAAAGTGATTTATTTCTTATTTCTAAGATGTAGTTCAGATGAGGAGAAGAATTAAATTGCTTTGTAGTCCTCAAAGCAGTTCATGATCCATAGGGCACATTTCCCATATGGAGGTAGCCATGTTCAAAAATAGTTTTAGTATAGAATCTCTTAAACATCCAGGCCACTAGGTGTCTATATGGATGTTTCATAATATGAAGAACAATGACTTATTCATCCTTTAAAATGATTGAGAAATATCTGTAGCTATAGTGAATCTTGTTGTAATTCTCAGATTGCCGGTGCACTGTAGCTATAAAAAGTTTTTGTATCTCAGTAAAAGCTATAGAGGCCTGAAGGCTAATCAATAGATAACGTTCATTATTTACAGAGAACACTGAGGTGATGTATGATAGCATTTGGCCAGTAAGTGACTTATAAATAAATAATTTCCTTCTGCACAACCAGAGAAAGCCAACCAACTTTTTCATAAGGATTGCCAATGATGAATCTGAGAGCAGAGTGACAGGGTTTGAGCCTGTTTGCAGATGTCTGTAAATTACAGCAACATATTTCAAATGTAGATCACAAACTTGCTTCTATGATTCTTTTCCTAGAATGCATCAGGAGGCACAGTTTACTTCAATATTGAAATTCAAGGTTTTTTGCCTTAGTTCACTAACTTACTGATATGATATCTTAAAAATATGTTTATCATCCAGGCATGCTATTTATATTCAGCAATATTATAAATGTTCTTCTGAAAAATGACATTCATTTTTTAGTTTAGTTTGCATTGAAAACTAGCTTATGCTTGTAAAGGGTATGGAAAAGCACTATAATTGTTCCTCCACTGCAGTGTATAGAATCTCTATAGAAGTGCACTTTACACTCTGAGAAGAGGAAGCAGTTTCCTTAATAAAAAGCTGAAGTTAAATAAAAATTAGGCTTGAACCTTGCAAGCCACTTTATCTGCATAAAGTTTGATTTACGGTGTCCCAAGGTTATACACTGTTACCTAGCCAAGATAAGTTGGGCCCAGTTTGTGGCATTTCCATTGAAACCATTGTTTTATACACCATTGTTTTATAAACCATTGGTTTATATGTTTCTTAAGAGTAGTGAGCAATCACAGGTCTTTTGTTATTATTTTGTTTTATTTTTTGCACAAAACTTGGATGTCAGTTTCAGCATCGAGTCTTTCTTCAGATGTCTTTAATAACTGACTGTACCCCACGTCTGATGTCTTTAACTGACTGTACCCCACGTCTGATGTCTTTAACTGACTGTACCCCACGTCTGATGTCTTTAATAACTGACTGTACCCCACGTCTGATGTCTTTAATAACTGACTGTACCCCACTTCTGACCAAATAAGCACATGAAAGGATAATAGGTATCAGGACATTAGGGATTATCTGAGCATTGTGACCAAGTTCAATCTCTACGTGCCCAAGCTCTTTACACTATGACAGAAGAACACTTTCAGCAGGAATACGCTCCACACCACAAGAGTCATCTAGTCATAGATTAGTTCCAGAAACATGATGGTAAGTTTTTGTTGCTTCTCAGGTCTTCACAGTCCCTAAATCTTAATCAGAACATCTCTGGGATGAGGTCGAATTGTTCAGAGCATGTCAATACCATCTAATTTTTGCAACTGTGAGAAGCAGTTGGTTCAAGATTTCAACAGCTAGTGGAATCTTTTCTGTGAAGGATTGCTGTGGTTCTGAAGACCAAAAAAGGTCCAACAGTGTATTTGATGGGTGTCTCTAATAAAGTGTCCATCCAGACCGTAGGCAGTAGACTGTATAAACGGCATCACGCTTGTGGATGTCTCCATTTCCAGTGGGCCGTGCAGTGGCTGTCGATGCACAGTGCTCCTCTTGCAATTAGCCCATGGTGCTTGGCCCCCTCATGCAAACACGGCGCTCTCAATCTAACAGATCTGTGCTCCCACCAGATCCTGGCAGTCTGAGATAGCTCCACTTTTCGCCCCTGAGTCCACGCTTGCTGACTCTCCTTTCAGGCACAGCTGGAGATTATGCTGTGGGTTTAGTACGCTTCCATTTCAGCTATTTCAGATGAAAAGACTGAGTGGTGCAAGAATTAAGGCCATGTATGTGTGTTGCGTTTGGTTCACCAGACCATGCAGAATGGATCAGAACAACAGTGTGAACAGGCTGCTTTGTCTGAGCTCTGTTGGCCAAAATAGTTTGTCATACTGTACCAGCCATATTGTTTTGAAAGTAAAATCCAGTGCTTATGGAATGCAAGGATTTTACCATTAAATGCAGTTATATAAGTTACTTATAAAGCGTTGCTGGAGACATGTATCTGTTTGCTAATGTTTACCCTTTTCTGTCTGAAATGTGTGCCATTCTTACCTCATGCTTGGATCCCATTGTAACAAAACTGTGTTCAAGCTGGGTCAGTGTAGTTAGTGACATTTCTAAGAACATATGACCACATCAATAGCTCCCCTACAGCATGTCTCTGAGCCACTAAGATAACAATGGTCTGGGATGAAACCAGGTCAAACTTTTCTTTGTTCACTTTGTGGAAAGTGGGTGCACAAAAATACCATGCAGCTTTGTTATGACCTCATCTCTGCCCAGGCTGTGATCTCATCATCGAGTGTTCATGACAAAAGTGCAACGAATCACTCAAGTTTAGATACATTGTCACTGGCGTTGCCATGGTAGTGGTGAGATAAGAGGAGCATGTTTGTTGATCTCACCATAATCTCACTTAGAGGCAGTGACATTTTAAGTTCTCTCTCAGTGACACTCTCTTGTCCTCTCTCACTCCCCTTCTCTCTTTTTGTGTTTTGTGAAAGTGCCACTTCAGTGTTCCACTCTTGTGAGTTCCACACTTTTATCCCAGACACAGTTGATGGCCTGGCTGCCTGAACGCCTCCTCACTTACTCATTTATTTGACTGTAATTCACTGTTTGTCACCGTCTGATCTCTGTCTGTCTGTGTCTCTCTGCCTTTCACCAATGTGGTGCTCTTTTGCTAGGGCAACCGAACAAGCAGCATTGGTTGGGACCGTTTGGGGACATGCAGATGTTTTGGTCTGAAGCTTAAAAGCAATAAGCGTGGTACACATTACTGGGTATTTTTGTGTAATAGTTCCTTGGAGACTACATCCTGGTGAAAGCTTTTAGCTCAGACTACTTAGACAGTCAAGTTGCATCGGCCACACCTTTCTGAGAGGTTTGTGTGTGTGTGTGTGTGTGTGTGTGTGAGAAAGACAGAGAGAGAGAGAGATAAAGAGAGAAAGACAATGGGCCTGTGGGATGTAGGGTGGGACACCTTGCACCATTATGATAACTGATAGGCACCAACACTGAGTATATTTGATAACTGATAGGACCAACACTGAGTATATGTGAGTGCAAAGGATGAAATGAGCACTCAGCAGAAGACAGATGATGTGTGTTTATGAGTGAGGTTGGGGGTGTTTGAGTGGCCTCTTTTGTCAACTGTGAAAATGGCAATATGAAGGCATGGATATTCTGATTTGTCTGTGAAAAAGCCGATGAAATCATAGAAATGAAGAGCTTCAGTGTCTAGTAATATTCAGTGTGGCATATCTGTGAACGAGAGAAAATAGAAAAAAAGAAGACATAGAACCCTGAGGGGAAAGGGCGTATGTCTCTGTGTGTGTGTGTGTGTGCATGCACACATGCAAGTGGCACTTCCCTTCCACACACCTCAGACTCCTGAAAGTGCTCTCTCTCTGTCTAGACTCCTCTGTCTCTTTCTCTCTGTCTAGACTCCTCTGTCTCTCTCTCCCCCTCTCTCTCTCTGTCTAGACTCCTCTGTCTCTCTCTCTGTCTAGACTCCTGTGTCTCTCTCTCCCAACTCTCTCTGTCTAGAGTCCTCTGTCTCTCTCTCTCTGTCTAGACTCCTGTGTCTCTCTCTCCCCCCTCTCTCTGTCTAGACTCCTCTGTCTCTCTCTCTGTCTAGACTCCTGTGTCTCTCTCTCCCCCTCTCTCTCTGTCTAGACTCCTCTGTCTCTCTCTCTCTGTCTAGACTCCTGTGTGTCTCTCTCCCCCTCTCTCTCTGTCTAGACTCCTCTGTCTCTCTCTCTCTGTCTAGACTCCTGTGTCTCTCTCTCCCCCCCTCTCTCTCTGTTTAGACTTATGTCTCTTTTTCTCTTTCCTTCTTGCCTTTCTCTTCTTTGCTTTTTTTCTCTTTTCATCACCATTCCTTCCTTGTCCTTCCATCATCGTCCCTCTCCTCCCTCCCTCTTTCCTGCTTTGTGGGTTTTTATGTGGGAATTGCATAGATGCTTCACGTATAACAATTTGAACTGCTGTGGCCACAGTCCATCACAGACAGAGGTGAGCCACCGGACAGGCCGATCTAACCACAGCCACAGATCTGCTGAGGTTATGATTAATTTGACAGGGCAGATTAAATACAGTGATGTACTATAATCGTATTACTGATTTGCTCTCAAAGACCTGAGACATCAGTATTTATATTTTGTATACATTGGATAGGTGCCCTAGAAAGTCAGTTTGTGCAGCATTGTCTTCCACTTTATTTTTAAAATATGCTCAAAATGTATAGATGATGGCCTGTGTTATTGATGTGTGTGTGTGTGTGTGTGTGTGTGTGTGAACCTCATTCATGATGGGATGTTACATGCATGTAAAAATGTTACATGAGAATGTTAATGAGTAGGTGATCATTCATTCATTCATTTGTAAGTCAGTACAGTTCGCTACACTTAATATTCACCACTTTTAGAGGTTTTCTCAGACGTGCTACCATCCTCTACATTAATACTGCATGATGTGATCTCTCCTAGGATTGGCTCAATATTTATAATGGATGAGATTATACTACATATATAAAATCTGGCTTGATTGATGATTTCAAACATGTTCTATTAATCAGGCAGCCAACATGAACATTGTGTGTCTGTCGTAACTTTGCCTCTACATATAGAGCAGAAGAGACCATATGCTTGTTGGGAGGTGGTATGGTCAGTGTATTAGATTTAAGTTATGCCTGATTTTTATTCTTCCACATTTCTTCCCCATCTACTCACATCTTGTGCTGTGTAATGCAAAATTTGAAGAGACAGGGGAGAGAGAGCATACTGTGGGATTTATGGGAAGAGACAGGGAAGAGAGAGAGCATACTCTGGGATTTATAGTTTGGATAGTTCAGTTTTGTCCATGGTGGGTAGAGAGAGAATCATTCATGTTTTTTTTTTTACTTTATCATGCTTTAATTTCCATTAATGAACTTATGTAGTTACACTAAAGCCTAATTTGGAGTTTTTTTCCCTTCACCAGTCCTTCTGCTTCATCAGTCTGTCTGCTTAGATTTAAAATATGAAGTTATTCTTCCTGTCTTTTCTTTATTTCTCTTTTTTTTTTATTTTGTGTTTGTACCCTTTTCATTTTTCCATCAGCTGCCATGTTGATCCTTCCTTCCTTTTCTCTTATTGGTTTAACCCTTTCCATCTCTTTCACTTGCAGAAACATGTCTGATTATGTTTCTCTCTGACTTTTTATTTGATTAGTCCTTTATTGGGATGACAGTAAAAAATGGTCAGTAATTTAATTTTATTTTTCTGTTGTGCATTTAACCCATCAAATGCTTATTTCTAGGGGGTTATTTTTTTATTTTTGTTTATAAGACAAAAACATTTACCAAATACATATATGCAGGACATGAATATTAACTTGCGCTATATGTGTTCAATAGCACACCTTAGCAGCAATATACAGTATCTAAAAACATTTAAAATGTGAAAGTGAAAGTGTAAAGATGAAAGAATGAACTAGGAATGAAAATATTTGGGTTATTCACCTTTACTGTTAGAAAATACTACTCAGTTCCAGATTATGTAAAGGTTCTAAGTCTCTGTCTCCTGTCAAAGGTATTTCTATATTTTGTATAACTGATTGAAACCGGTTGTTCATAACAACAGCAACAACAGTAATGGAGTTTCCTGTGATTATGTTGCCTGTTCCAGTATTAGTTCAGGATAAGCCCCAGTACAATAAGCAGCCGGTGCAACTGAACTGTTGATCTGTCCTTTCATTTTTATCTTGTCTTGTCTATACGACTGTCAAGTTTCCGGCGCTAAGAGTTCATCCTACAGTTCTATTTGACATCTGCTAGCTCTCTCCTTTTGTCTGTATAACTCTTTTGTGTATATAACTTTTTGGTTTTTTCTTCATTCTGCCAGACTATACATGCTCTAGCTCTTCGGTTACAATTTGTAGTGATGTGTTGAAATTATGAATATGAAATAGAAGTGGATTTGATTTTTTCAATTTCCCAGCTCTGCTTCACAGAAGAGAGTTTAATTCTTACTTTAATAGCAATTGTTTTTCTTTGACGTTCGAACTACAGACAGAAGAGACAGTGTACAGAAATACAATTAAATGAGTTAGGTTAGAGACACTTAACTTTATCTGAATGTATTTGAAATGATTGTATATTTGGTTGAGAGTATTTCAACTCTGTAGGTGAATTTAAATTTTTATTTTCCCCTTTACTGTAAATCCCTTTGATACCCATATTAAAGTGATCAACTCTGCTACTTTGGCACAAGATATAGTAGAGCCTACAAGGTGTAACGTCAAGAGACCTTACCTTTGGCTACCTTTGGGAAAAAGTCAGGTCTGCCAGCTAGTTCACCTCCTGCTCTAAAGAGCTTTCTCTGATCAAGAAGAAAAGGAACTCAATAGACATTTGTAAGTCCTATCCAAGTGAGAGGACACTGGAGATGCCACAGACTTCTCAAAACAAGGTTCAGCAGATTGCCAGGCTGTGTGCCTTTGTTCCTTTGGTCTAAGATCAGAGAGAAGTACAATGAGATCAAACAAACCACAGAACAATTGGACCACCACAGAACAAGATAACACTGAAGTTGGCATCAGGATTGCTCATAAAGGATCAAACAAACAGATGGAATGCTGGGTACAGCATTAATCAGTGCTGTGCAACTGTTTTTACTAAGAATCCTTGAATGTTGAGAACTTGCTCATCTTAACCAAACTTTATTCAGGGCCCACTCTCATGGAACATAGTGAGGCATTGAAAGCACTCTCTTCCAGGAAGGCACCTTGAAAAGTTGATATCCCACTAAAGAGGTTCTGAAGTGTGCCAAAGACACCCAAAGATACACAGGATCCTCTGCCAGTGTTGGAGAGAAGGTAGTGCACCACACAACATAAGGTTATGTCAATATTTTTTACATTGCACAATAAAAAGGGTAACAAGAGCAATTGCAACATTGTGGCATTTACCTTCTCAGGTATTTGGGGAAGCTCTTCTTGGGTCATCTTGAGGAGGCTTGAGGTGCAGACAAACCTCCTCCTCATCAAATCTTAATGTGGGTTCAGAGCAAAATGCCTCATAATTTTATGGATTTTTTCAGGTAGCTGCAAGAAAAAGCAACAATACAACAATACAATCTTTATTTATAGAGCACTTTTAAAACAGATGCTGACCAAAGTGCTGTTCAGTAATAAATAAACAATATAAAACACACTACATCACCCAACATAATGTAAACAATCAGACAACATTAAAAGCCATGGAATAAAATTGAGACTTTAGCCGAGATTTAAAAATCAGCAGGGAAGGGGATAGCCTAACATTTAATGGCAGCCCATTCCATAATTTGGCAGCCAAAACTGCGAAGGCATGATCGCCTCTGTACTTCAGCCTAGACTTAGGAGTAACCAGAAGAAGCTGATCAGCTGATCTGAGAGAGCAATTCTAAAATGAACATGAGGCCAATGCAGGGTAGCCAAAATAGGCCTGATATGTTCCCATTTACGCGATTTAGTTAAGAGACATGCAGCAGCGTTTTGAACCAGTTGCAGCCTGGAAATAGTGTCCTGACCAATACCAGCATATAACCCATTGCAATAATCAAGTCTAGAAAAAATAAAAGCATGTATAACCTTCTTTATACATGCTTTTTTAATCTTCTAAAGTCTTTAAAAGAAACAGTTTGACCTTAGTTAAACACCTCAACTGAAAGAAGCTGGTCTTTCTAATAGAATTAATCTGATTATCTAACTTAAAATCCTCATCCATCACGACACCGAGATTTTTGGCAAAAGATTTTACATATCCAGTACACTTAAGTCCTTATGGAGGGTTTTAGTGGTGGTACCAGGCTCAAAAATTCACTTCAGTTTTATTTTCATTAAGACTTAAAAGGTTAAGAGCCATCCACACCTTAATTTCCCCAAGACAATCTCAAAGCAACTTCACAGAATTTGAATCATTCTGACGAAGAGGAAAGTAAATTTGGGTATCATCTACATGAAAAGAGATACCATATTTCCTCAAAATGGACCCCAAAGGAAACCAATATGTAGAAAATAAAACTGCACCCAGAACGGACACCTGGGGGACCCCATATGTCAGAGGTGATGAGGAAGATACAAAGTCACCAAGGCTGCCCGAAAAACTCCTGTCAGATAAATAAGATCTAAACCATTCCAGTGCAGTGCCTTTTATACCAACCCATTTCTCCAGTTGAGACATGAAAATGCCATGATCTATCGTATTAAAGGCAGCTGTCAAGTCTAAGAGCATAAGGACTACAGAAGCCCCTGAATCAGTAATTAATAACAAATCATTATATACTCTAAGTAGGACAGTTTTAGTGCTAAGAAAAGGTTTAAAACCTGACTGAAACACCTCTAAAATACCGTTTCTATCTAAAAAAAAGTTTCAACATTACATTAAAAGTTGCAGCATTACAACTTTCTCCAATACCTTAGCAAGGAGCAGAAGCTTAGAGATAGGTCTAAAATTTGAGAGCACTAAAGGATCTAAATTAGACTTTTTAATCAAGGGTTGCACAACAGCATGCTTAAGATTAGTTGACACGACAGCTGAAACAAGGCTGCTATTCACACTGGCATGAATATATGGTCCAACAGTATCAATAATATCTTTAAGAAGATGTGGAGGAACAGCATCTGTGGGGGAAGCCGAAGATTTTACCTGAGTAATAATATCCTTAAGCACAGAGAATGAAACAGGCTCAAACTGGTTAAAAAGAACAGAGCACATAACTGTAATAGAAGGATCATACAAGGGCAACATAATAGAAGATCTAATCTTAGCAACTTTTTCAGTAAAATAGTGTAAAAACCGTTCACAACCGTTAACTTTTTTGGTATTAAAAAGTACTCGAGATTTATGAACATTATTTGCAACAAGAATAGTAAAATATTTCGTCTTTAAAGTGTTTACAGTTGTCTGATATTTCTTCTAACAATCCTTTAAAACCATAAAAGACACTTGCAATCAATCTTTCTTCCATTTTCTCTCCTACATTCCTGTCTAGCTATACGGGTTGTACTATTCAGCTGAGGCTCATATTTGTATTTAAAGCGCATACCTTTTACAGGAGCAACCATGTCTAGGATACTTTGACATAACATATAAAATTCAGAGGTTAATTCCTCTGTGTTAAGACCTGAGAGGGGTTTAATATCTGCCTGCGCCCGTTTAAAGGAAGTCGAAAACTGCTTGGCAGATGCGGGGTTAAAAACACTACGAGAGCGACCTAATACACAGGGTTTGATAACACAAGGAAGAGAAGTTTCGAATAACACTGGCATGTGGTCCGAGATCACTACATCACCTATCTCAATGTTAAAAACTGGTAAACCATGTGATAAAACAAGATCTAATGTATGGCCATGCTCCTGTGTATGACCAGCTATCAACAAATTAAAAGAATCAATAATATTTGAAAAGTCTTTAACCAATGGCTTTGCGGGACAGCAGACATGAATATTAAAATCTCCAACATAGGGAACAGCAGAAGACTGTATACTGTACCTCAGCTTCTTCAACATTACCAAGGTTCTCAACTTTGTTTGAACTACTTCCAAGGAGGATGGGTTCCTTCTTGAATCTTGGTTATCCCATGGTTTTTGAATGCTACCCAGAGTGTTTTTTTTCTTGCCACTGTTACCAATGGCTTGCTCATTAGCAATCTGAACATAAATATTTGTAAAGCTACTTTGTGACAATGTATGTTGTAAAACTTGCTCTATAAATGTGTTCTATAATTGATTTGCATTAAGATGAAAGGGATTCTTTGAGATCCTGGCCAAAATCAGCTGCTCCTCAGCACTGCTTACCATTATCAAGTGATTCCACAAAGACGTGAAGGGGAAGGGGAATGTTATTTGAACGTTCAACATTAGAGTCCTTCCATATACTCCACAGGATGAAGCAGTACTTGCTCCAACAATGTTTGAGATCTCCTTTGCGGTCCTGCTCAAGTATGCCTTTGGAGAGGAAATGTAACGTATTTATCTCTGCACAGGAATCTCTTCACACTATTCAGGCTTGGCACAACAAAGTAAGTTGTAAAATGAGACAATTCAGGAACATTTTTGCTACTGATGCATCTGTTACCACTCTTAAATGGAGGTACAAACACTTGCCATGCAAGGAGATTACAAGGAGTTTCGCCCCACCATCAGCTTGAAGAAGGTAATGGCCCAAGATGTTAACAATGGACCATCTATCAGAATTGCAGACTATGGGTTGGAACTTGGAAGTTCACTTACCTGGGCTTAATGATAAATTGGGCTTAACAACCTGCCATATGATAGCATATTGAAAAGGCAGCTGCACCCTTCTCTGGACTCACCAAGAAATACCAATACCAAGTGCCAAGTGGGCATCAAAGTCCAGATTGCCTGTGTGCTGAGCATCCTGCTGTATGCCAGTAAGAGTTGGATGACATTCATGAAACAATAACAGCAGATCGACTATTTGGATATGCTTGGCATTAGTCAGAGAGACAATGTCACCAACAACACAGTATCAGAGTAGGCTGGCACCACCTTCATCTTCACCTTCCTGAAGCAGTGACATATTTACTGTGTGCTGGCTGATTCACATCTCATGCATTGCCAGTAGCCAGATGCCCAAGGGCCTCCTGTGCAGGGAACTGGCATCTGAAAAGAGGGCAACAAAAAGACCCCAGTTACACAACTAAGATGTCTGCAAATGGGACCTCAAAGCCCTTGGCGTCAAACAAGCACTTGACAGTCAGTCAATGCAGATAGGAGTGCCTAGAAGCAGGAGGTGAAGAAGGGCCTCTTGTGGTACCAGACCACATGGATGCAGCAATCTAATGACCAGAGGGTCAAACATTATGGACACAAATGCATGACCTCTTGCATGATATCCTTGGATCATAAGCTGCATACTAACAACATCTGTGTATGTTTTGGTCTGTGTTTAGGCAACATGGTTTTATTGTAAATTATCTTTATACTCTCTTACCTAACCAAATCTTATCTGGTGTGTGCATATATAAATATATGATTGCAGAAGAGTAGTCATGTATCTTCACCTTGCAGTTTCACCTTTCCATAAATCTCATTTTAATTAATATCCAGAAACAGTTGGATCATAATTATGTTGATAATAGCCAGTCTGTCCCATGCACACTACTCCTCTGTACTGTACTACTTTACTGGGCATTTGTCAGCTGCCTGGTTGGAACATTCAATGTCTGCCAAGCGGTACCCAAACACATTCTGTTTCCCAGGTCCAAGGAAGGTGTGTTTATGTGTGTGTGTGTGTGTGTGTGTGTGTCAGAGTGAGGGAGAGAGAGAGAGAGAAAGAGAGTGAGAGAGATCTGTATGCACCTTTTGTGTTGTGTGGAGCTGTGCTCCTGCTGATCTAGCCTGGTCTCTGACGCACACACACACACGTCTGTGTCACCACACTGACCATACTGAGCTGTGAGGTTCTGGCCATTAGGTTGTTATACTTCACATTCACCACAGTTGCTCTTTGACATCCACTCACATTCACCATTTTACCCTTTATCCATTTACTTTAACTGCTCACATTTACCTGAAGGAGTGTTTTCTGCATATCTGAGGGGTACATTTTTCAAGAATAACATTGTGCCATCATCGCTATATTTTTCATTATCTTAGCTAAAGTTCAAAGTTAATATTACTATAGTGATAGATTTTTGTTATTTTTATTGGAATGTTATGATGTAAAATGATCAATGTGAGAAATATTTTATGAGAGGGGAGGTAAAAGTGTACGTGTGTGTTTGGGGTGCAGCATAATCAACGTAGTCAACTAAACTCACTAACAAAATTATTTGCCAACAATTTTCACTGTCAATTAGTTGACATCACATGTTTTTGTGCTGACTCAGCTCTGACATGAAGGCACTACTGCTTATGGAACGGGCTGAACAAAAAGGCAGCACAAAAAACCCTCCAAAGTGTGGGAGGATTTTTACTCTTAACTCAAAACCTTCCAAAGTGTGGGAGGATTTTTACTCTTAACTCAAAAAACTCCAAAGTGTGGGAGGATTTTTACTCTTAACTCAAAAAACTCCAAAGTGTGGGAGGATTTTTACTCTTAACTCAAAAAACTCTTAAGCCAAAAAGGTTCTGAGCTGCAACATTTGCAAAGCTGACCTTGCCTGCCATGTGAGCACATCAGTTATGGTGGAGCATCTGAAAAAGAGGGCACCGTGACTCTCAGGGTAATGAAGTAAATCAGTTTGCCAAATATTTAGCAAAATATTTAGGAAAATTATGAGTTTGTTTGATCTTGTTTGTACTTTTAGGAGAAAGTAGCCCTAATTACTCACACCATTTAGCGCTAAACTGGATTTATAGAGGGGCAACATTTCTTTAGGATATATTTCAATGTGTATTTATCTTTTTTATCAGCAGGAAAGTTAAAAGGAATTAAAAGGAATATTTTGGAATTCATCTTTTTTGAATTTCTTATTAGTTAGCACATGTCCAAAACAACCTCAGTCTATATTTAGATAAATATTGATTGAGTAATTGGTAAATACTCCAAATGCTTTGTTTAATTAATTGGTAGATTATCTAACTATTTAAAAATTCATTAGTTTTAGCTCTAGTGTGCAATATATGCAGGCTTGTATGATAAAGAGAGAAAAAAAATTTCTGTGCTCAATTGGACAGACTTGAATTTATGTCTGAATTTGAAAGTGTAATATTTTTCATTATGTTGGCCACTCAACTTTAAGTGCTGTAAGGTGAAAGTGGCATAAGTCTAATTTCAGAGTTTATGAAAAACATAATGCCTGTACTTTCATAGGGATGATGTATTTTCCTTTAATGTGATTTATTTTCAGATGATGGTTATGTTTCCATTACTTTCAAATAGTCATTCAGCTACAGCTTGCATGCCTTTGGAAAATCTAAAATCTAAAACTGATTATTTGCCATGTCCAAATGTATCAGTGTCCAGCATCAGATGATTCTTGGGAATGTAACCTTATGTCACGGTTGCCGCCCTGGCCGCCTCCCCTGTCTTGTTTCTGTGTGGATGTGTCCGTGTGTGGGTGTGTCTGTGTTCGTTGGTGTGATGTGGATGTTCGTGGATGTTCGTGATGGCTCGTCAGTGTTGTTCGTGAGTGATTGTTAACGTTACTCGTATCACCTGTGTCTCGTCAGGGTGCGTGTATATAAGCATGTGCATGTCACCAGGTCCTTGTCGGTCTATGTTTGGTTAGTTTGGTAAGCGTTTGTTTCATGTTTATGACTTTGTGTAAAAACTGAAAATAAATGGTTTTCAAACCAACGCACGTTGGAGTCCGGCTTCATCTGTTTCAGCTCCCCGGGACTCAACGTGACACTTTACAGTGTCCATTCAGAGCCTCCTTTGAGCAAGTTCATCTAATTTCATCCATCTCACATCTATTCCCCATTCTGTGTGAAAATGGTAGAGTGTATGGCTTCTGTTTAGGTTGGGGTGCCATGTGAGTTCTCCAGCTAGCATCTAAAAAGAGAGGGGGAAACGGAACATTCTGGAGCGTTTAGGAACATCCAGAACCAAGTAATAGATGAGAAGAAAGAACAGTGTATTCATTTCTGTGACCTGTAGCACACAAACTTCTAAAGTGTGAGATTCTGTGCAGTTCTGTGGAGAACTAGGCCTATTTGTCAGAATGACATAGCAGAAATGTTCTTCTAAAGTGTGTTATACTGCAATAATGGATCAACTGAAGAGAATAAGACTTAAATCTACAAAATTTGTATTGGAATTGCTTTTATTTATTTATTTATTCTCTCTCTCTCTCTCTCTATCCCAATCATCCATCTCTGCCTCTTTATGATTTTCTCTCTCTCTCTCTTTCTTTCTTTCTCTCCTGTCTTCTGTCTCTCTTTCTTTTCTCTGTTAGTGGGTGTAGTCCCCCTGGTACCATATCACCTCATTCTGTATGTAACATTGCATAAGGCTTGACAGTATTTTCATACTGCTGTCACTCTGGCTAATGCTGGACAGGACAAATGTCTTTATTTCCCTTGGGTGACAACTTTCATCTTTCTTGTGTCTCTTTATCACTCACTCTCTCTCTTACACACACACACACACACACACAAACACACTTTACTGCTGCCAGCATTAGCTTCTTCTAGTCTATCTTTCAGTTTAAAACCAGATATCCTATAAATTTCCATGGTATCTTTATAAGATTGTATGTGAATTATATGAATACACATATGAATGAAAGACAAGTGTTAAGAAAGTAACTTTAGGTTTGTACATGTCTGAACAGTTGTCTGTGTTATTGCAGATTTTTCAGCAGTGACACCTCTTTAAAGTCTGCTCAGGATCTGACACACTTCCACTTGTTCATAAATGCATGCAGTAGATACAGAAATACCCACACATAATGGAAATTTGCATTCAAAATAAAGATTTAATTGGAGTCTCCTAGTCCTAGACACAAATGCTCCTAGTCCTAGACACAAATGCTATGAGTAACGCTGGTGTCCAGATGCAAGCAGACTGGGGTTTGACCTTGAGATCTTCCACTGACCTAACACACTGTTCTGGATATGGATTATTTTAGGGATTTGATTATGGTGCAGATTAATTGAGGCTGAGTCACTCAAACTATTCATCTTATGTTCTGCTGGCAGCAGGTTTCAACCACCAAAAGATGGTGAGTGGGTCATTACCAGCTCAAAGCTAAAGTAATTCTCTGTATTCCATCAGTTGTAACTTAATGGCACTGTACATGTCAAAAATATGCTAATAAAATTGGCTCAGCAGAGAAATATGTAGCCTAAACTTGGACAGTAACAATATCACGCCACTATAAAATTCAATAATTTGTCTTTAAAGGTTTATGCATGTTAGACATTCTTTAGCTTCTCCTAGAAGGGGAACCTTCTTTGTTGTAAGGCATCACCTTTGTATTATGGTTTGTTATGGTCTTCCTCACTCTTGTATTGAGGTTTGTTATGGTCTTCCTCACCCTTGTATTGAGGTTTGTTATGATCTTCCTCACTCTTGGATTGAGGTTTGTTATGGTCTTACTCACTCTTGTATTGAGGTTTGTTATGGTCTTCCTCACCCTTGTATAGAGGTTTGTAATGGTCTTCCTCACTCTTGGATTGAGGTTTGTTATGGTCTTCCTCACCCTTGTATTGAGGTTTGTTATGGTCTTCCTCACCCTTGTATTGAGGTTTGTT
>JAOYMR010000011.1:13947725-13968074 GCA_025802075.1 Tenebrosternarchus preto
TGAGTTGCTGTCGTTCCCAAACACTTCCATTTTCTTATAATACAGCTGACAGTTGACTGTGGAATATTTAGGAGCGAAGAAATTTCACAACTGTATTTGTTGCGCAGGTGGCATCCTATCACAGTTCCATGCTGGAATTCACTGAGCTCCTGAGAGTGACCCATTATTTCACAAATGTTTGTAAAAACAGTCTGCATGTCTAGGTGCTTAATTTTATACACCATGGAAGTGATTGGAACACTTGATTGTGATGTGGATGGGGGAGCTTTTGGCAATATAGTGTGTAGACAGACAGACAGACAGACAGACAGACAGGTCCTCCTCCACTTGAACAATGTAGTCATGTCACACCAAAGGTCTCTCACAGAAACAGCATGCACAAATGCTATAGGTTCTGTCATAATGCTATGGGTTATCTCATAATGCTATAGGTTATCTTATAATGTGAAAGAACCCAATTAAGATGGCCATGCTCTGTCACAACAAACAGTACTATGACTAAAACTGTATTTTCTGTATTTATCAGAATTGGCACATGGCATTTTACAAAGTAGATAGTATGTAGATTTGTACTGTAGAACGCTTATTTACACCAAACACACAACTGAAATTAACAACAAACTGAAAACCGCAAGATAAATAAAGCTAAATTCAAACACATTCTTTAAAGTGGTTCTAAATGTGCAGTGGCACATCAGGGCATTTGATAAGACTTTAGCACTTACAGAGCAGAACTTGGTTCACTTCAGGATCAGTTGTCTCTTACTTATTTTAAGATGCCTCTGAAGACCCCAGAGAACAGTCCAGGTCTTAAAATGGCAATCAAACAGGGAAGAGTTGCAGAAGTGGCATGTGATTACAAGCAGCTTATGTGAAAACACAGGAAGTGTTCCCATGGTGCCCCGTATTTTACTATGACCAAAATAGTATAGGATTTTATAAATGTAACATTTATATCACTTTAGCATGAAGCTCAAGATAAGCTCCAGTGTCAGCTTAATGTTTCTGAACACTGACCTGACATTGAGCTTTAGGTGATTACGTAAACTTTGCAGAGAGGCCAAGGCCTCCACCTCTGTCCAATACAGCTTGTCTTTACCACGTCACATGGCACTAAGTGTGTGGTGAAGGAACACAACTGATCGGCAGTTGTCTGATGTCTAATAAAACAACATCCCAGATGAGCTTGACTTTAGCAAGCAGTTCACCATCTATGTGTGGAGCGGACCATTTGAACCGTGTACATATCTGGTTCTCTGAGGCAGCACAGGTCAAGAAGACCTGTCAAATGAGCTCCTACTAAATCAGGGAAGGTAATAGCTGGAGTAGCTAGAGGTTCAGAACCACTGGGGATGGAAGACCATTCACATGCTTTCTAAATTATGATGGAAAAGAGTTTCAGAAAGACGAGGGACCAGTTCGTTCCACACAGGAGCGGAGACCATCTCTGCCATGTCTCTTCAGAGGCCTCAGTCTCTTTTTCACTGAGCTGATGTGTGTATGTGTGATTTCACTGAGCTTGATGGAAGCTGTGGCAGAGGTGTGTTACTCTACCCTGCTCCCACACCTGTGCACAGTGACTCTTATTAAATATGGACCTTTTCCTGGGGTGGAGCCTTGCTGAGTGAGTCCCCCATAGTTGTGGGTGCCAGATCTTCTTCCTTTCATCCTCCTCCCTCTCTTTTACACCTTTTCTCACACAGAAGAAGTCCACCATTACGGATTCCTCACTCCATCTTTTCATGTATGTGTATTTTGTAGCTTCTTTGACAATGCAGTCTTTTTTATTTTTTTTACTTTTCTCCCACCTGTGTGTGTGTGTGTGTGTGTGTGTGTGTGTGTGTGAGTGTGTGAGTGTCAGTTAATTCCTGCTAACACCCATGCCTGGCAGTCCCAGTCACACTGCTGCAGTGCTAACCCTGCTAACCCTGTATTCTGCCTGCTGTGTCAGTGGTGTTTTTGTCAGAGAGTTCTATTATACACTGTTGTGTTGTACTATACAGCTGTGTGTGTGTATGTGTGTGCGTACAATGTGAATGGAGAGAACGAACATTAGGGTGTAGTGTTCACATGTCTTTTTAAATGTACACACATTGCAAAATTTTGTCATCTCTGGTAAAGTGAATATTTGTAATCTTTTCTGTTTTCTTCTGTTATTTTTCTCTTATTTATCTGTGAGAGTATTTGGTATTTCATTATTTGTTATGTATTTCTCAGATGTATGAAGGCAGTTTAAGTGACTCCTTTTGCCTATCTATTTGTCTGTCTCTCTGTCACGTGCACTGCAGTGCGATTTGCTCCGTACAGACTCCAGGACATTGCACTAAAGCCGCTGCTCTTCGAGGTGCCCAGTATCACCATGGACTCTGTGTTCACGGGGCGGGACTGGCTCTTCCAGGAGATTGACTCCCAGCTGGCCCAATCCAGCCCCACCACCAACTGCGGGGTCGTCCTCGTGGGCAACGTGGGCTTCGGCAAGACGGCCATCATCTCCCGTCTGGTAGCACTCAGCTGCCACGGCAACCGCATGAGACAGATCGCTTCCGACAGCCCACAGGCCTCCCCCAAATGTAAGGGTCAAAACGTTAAGGGCTTAAAAGTTGAATTGGTGTGAAATGTTGCTGAGCTAGACTTCAGGTAGTACTGGATAATATTATAATATTTCCACCATTCAAAGTTTTTGTAACCATACAAGACTCCTGTAGCAGACCTTCAGTGATCTTTAAATGCGTGTGGGTGTGTGTGTATGTGGGTGTGGGTGTGTGTCAGTAGATGGAGATGGGATCCCCCTCACACAGTCACAGCCTTCCCATGGAACTCTGGGAGGTGGCAGTTGCCCTGGGACCCCAGAGATGAGGAGGAGACAGGAGGAGGTCATGAGGAGGCTAGCATCTCAGGTACACACACACTTAGATTAACAGAGGGTACATGAGAGTACATATTACAGTTGCAAACACACACACACACACACACACATACACACACAAACACACACACACACAAACACACACACACACACAAACACTTTTCACATGAATTTGCAGCTAGCATTTCTAAAAGAACATTCTTTGTCCCATTCAGAATAAAACAGAAAAGTGGAAGGAGACAGGGTAGACGTGGAGACAGGATAGACGTGGAGACAGGATAGACATAGAGGGTGGGGCATTAGAATGAAAAAGAACTAGAATTTGTGATGTAAATGACAAATTTAAAAACACATCATTGTGACTACAACAAACTTATTAATCCAGTATGTCCTCATTAATATGTAGCCACACACACACACACACACACACACACACACACATAGTCACCTTAAACCTCTGGTTGTCATTAACACACAAGTGTGGCACAGACGCACCAGTGCTCTCTGACCCTCGAGCGCAGAACACAGGCACACGCTTCATCATGCTCCAACTCCACCACCACCCGCCCAGGCGTGCTGCCCCGCTGCTGGGCTGCTAGATTATGCAGATGTGTTTAAAAAGGAAGAAACAACTTTGCCACAGAGGTTCATGAAAAATTCATCCCAGCAGAATGCTGTTTCCCTGCCAAGCAAGTAGATCTTTTTAAACCGATGCATTAATATCCTATTCTATTCTGCTCTGTTGTTCTGTTTCGTTCTCGGTCTCTCTCTTTCTGCACACCCACACTCTCTATCCTCTTACTTCTCAGATTCTTTGTTTTTTTATTTCCGTGTGTTGGTAAATTAGAATTCTGTCAAAACAGGTTCTATGTCTGTCTCGTGTAAAATGGTTTTTGAAGAGCTTTGCTTATGTGTGTACTGTTAGAAGCATTTACACTGTCTCTCTTTCTGTCTCTCTCTCTGTCCACCCCCCCCCCCCCAATTGCCGTCAGTGCTTTGCTAAGCCCAAACACCCATGCATTTGTACATTAAAGAGCTCCACTTCATTCATCTTCATTGTGAGGTTCATCAAAGCCTGAAGTATGAAGGGCCCAGAAGCCCAGGTCTCCCTGGTGGAACCAGCTTGTCTGCTCTCTCCCCACCATGAAGAAAAAGCACATTTGTGCCTCAAGCATTGATCCTTGTTGACTGCCAGTACATACGCAAACATACCTGCACTTACATTCTCTTTGGATGTCCTGATTTTCCCTCCATCTCAAAGCACAGCTAACCACCCCCAAAGCATTTGCAGGCTTTTCCTCTGCAGGAGGTGGAAGAGAACTGGGTAACACCTACACTGGTGATCACTTGAGAAAGACACTGTTTCCATATACGTAACACATTCCCTTCCTTTAAAAATATGATACCACCAACTGGTGAGTTATAAATTCTGTTACAGAACACTTCTAGGATTAGGCTAGCATGTGTACCTTTATTCAAAAGATTATTCAAAATCTAGATACTAGATTGAAATATTTCTCATGTTTGTTTTTTCATTTGGGATCAGAAGGAGACAAGGATGTCATCTCTGCATTTCCTCCTCTCTCCTCCTTTCCTCTCTGTTCATTTTTTGACTTTAGATGATCTTTTTGGGAGGCCCCTTTAGTTTATTTTCCTTTTCATTGACTGAAGGAGATCATTCTGTTTCCTGACAGAACCACAGTAACGCCTCAAACTCTATATTTTCTCACTATCTCCTCAGATGAAGTACTCAAGCACGCAGCTGAACCAAGTGCTGGTTTAAAGGATCTAATTAACCCATCTTGTTTTATAGATGGCAATTACGAAGTGAGAAACTCCAGATGAAAGACTAACCAGGGCACTCCGACTCCTGAATCCCCCCTTAAATCATCGTAAATCATCAGAGAATCAGTGTAGTAGTGGTATATGATTACATCAGAGATTCACTATAGTAGTGGTATATGATTTTTTTCACTGTGGTATGTTTTTTTTTTTTTTAGCTTTGGTTGTTTATTTACTATTTGTGTGCTTCTCTGAGTAGGGTGGATGTAAAACATAAACACAAGAATACAAGCAAGTGTTGAGGAATCGTTTACCAACACTGTAGCACTTATTCATTCATTCAAGCCTTTGGTGAAGTGAAATTACAAGGCGAACACTGAAGATATCGCTCATGTTGGATTAAAGCTTCGGAGGCCATATTGAATAACACCATGCTTACGCTGCGCCATTTACGATGGAAGCGTCTTGCTCTCTGCTGCCCCCTGCAGGTGGTGGCGTACCACTACTGCCAGGCGGACAACGCCTACACGTGCCTGGTCCCGGAGTTCGTGCACAACGTGGCGGCGCTGTTGTGCCGCTCGCCACAGCTGACAGCCTACCGGGAGCTGCTGCTGAAGGAGCCGCACACACAGAGCGCGCTCAGTCTGCGCTCGTGCGTGCAGGACCCACTCTCGGCCCTCCGCAGGGGCGTCCTCGAGCCTCTGGAAGCACTTTATAAAGGTGGAGAAACAGACGCGCGCGCACACACACACACGCACACACACACACACACGCACACACACACACACACACGCACGCACACACACACGCACACACACACACACACACACACACACACACACAATCCTCTCGTATCTTTGGTCATTTAAACACAACGATGAATCGAACTACGTGCAGCGAAGTTCTTCGAATTTATAGGGTGTACTTGTTTCTCAGAGAGGAAGATCACCGCAGAAGGGGACCTCATCATCCTCATAGATGGTCTCAATGAAGCGGAGTTCCACAAACCTGACTATGGTGACACCATTGTCTCATTCCTCTGTAAAACCATCAGCAGGTTTCCAGCCTGGCTCAAGCTAGTGGTGACGGTCAGAACCTCACTGCAGGTAATAGAGACACACAAGAACACACACACACACAAACACACACACACACACACACAGTTGCACATGCACATATGCATATACACACAAGCACCATTTTCATTACTAGTCATTTTTGTCTTCACCAAGGGAAATCATGAATAATAATATTCTTTTTCTGCTCTTATTAATAACTAATTCATAACTAATTCAAGAAATCCATATTTAACATTCAGTCAAAGCATAGATAAATAGATCTGAAAACTGGGATTAGATGATATTGATTTACAGCTGCCGGCTTGGATTCCTCCCTCTTACAGGACATCACCAAGACACTCCCCTTCCACCGCATCTCGCTGGACAATGTGGTGGAGAACGACGCCATTGACCAGGATCTTCAGGCCTACATCCTGCACCGCGTACACAGCAGCGCCGAAATCCAGAACAACATCTCCCTCAACGGCAAGATGGACAACGCCAGCTTCGGCAAGCTCAGCGCCCACCTGAAGGCCCTCAGCCAGGGCTCCTACCTCTACCTGAAGCTCACCTTTGACCTGATCGAGCGTGGCTACTTGGTGCTGAAGAGCTCCGGCTACAAGGTGGTGCCGGTGAACCTGGCGGAGGTTTACCTGCTGCAGTGCAACATGCGCTTCCCCACACAGTCGTCGTTTGAGCGCGCCCTGCCCCTGCTCAACGTAGCGCTGGCCTCTCTGCACCCGCTCACAGACGAGCAGGTGTACCAGGCCATCAACGCCGGCTCCGTGCGGGGCATGCTGGAGTGGGATGACTTCCAGCAGCGCATGGAGAACTTGGCTGTCTTCCTGGTGAGGAGGCGTGACGGAACACGCATGTTTGTGCATCCCTCCTTCAGGGAGTGGCTTATCTGGCGGGAGGAAGGGGAGAAGACCAAGTTCCTGTGCGATCCCAGGTGAGGAAATGAATGGTTCTGAAGAGGTGGAAAAGAGGTTCTGAAAGGGTCAGACAAATGTGTGGGAAGACACTGTATGTGCTTTACAAAAAGCACCATTGTACTTCAGGGTGATGTGATGTTGTGTTTGTCCCATTGGCCGCTTCATCTCACATCTTTTCACACTGTGTTTTCCTATTGTTCCAGGAATGGCCACACACTGCTGGCTTTCTGGTTCTCCAGACAGCAGAATAAACTCAACAGACAGCAGACTATAGAACTAGGACATCATATACTGAAAGCACATATATTTAAGGTAAGAATATTATATAAAACATATCAGAAAACTACAATAAAAAGATCCACCTTTCTGAAAGTTCAAACCAGATACCAGTCAGTTAGAACTGCACGATGTCAAATAAGAACAGTTTGACTAAAATGAGCAGTGCTTGTTTAGTTCAGTTTGTCAGCTGTTTCTTTGCCTTTTGCATTGCAGGGCCTGAGTAAAAAGGTGGGGGTCTCCTCGTCTATCCTGCAGGGGCTGTGGGTGTCCTACAGCACAGAGAGTCTGTCCACTGCTTTATCCTCCTTAAGAAACCTCTATACCCCTAATATTAAGGTACAACTGCACTCCAGACCAACCTTTAAAAAATCTTCCTAGTGACACTAATTGCCCAAACTGTAAATTGTGAATCTCTTCCCTCGACACCAATTGTCCGCCTGTTGGCTAATTCTGTGTCCCATTGAAATGTAGGTTAAAATAGCCTAATATGGAAGCTTTTGGGAATCTTTGCTTGTGTTTCTGAGGACATCCAGTTTCATTCAATAAAATGTTTCTCTCCGAATGTCCATATGCATTTTTAAATAAAAATCCAATGAAATGATTTCTCACTTGGAATTTTTGGAGGTTATACCAGGCTGTAAAAATGGAATTTAGATTTGAACCATTTTCAGTTAATTTTCTCTCCGCTATTCTTTGACCTCTGGCCTGAACCTTGGTGCTCTTTTGTTGCACACGCTCAGGTATCGCGGCTGCTCATGATGGGCGGGGCCAACATCAACTACCGCACGGAGGTTCTGACCAACGCCCCTGTGCTGTGTGTGCACGCCCACCTTGGCTACGCTGACATGCTCAACCTGCTGCTGGAGTTCGGCGCCGGCGTGGACACACAGTCTGAGAGCGGAATGACGCCGCTGGCCCATGCTGCGGCCGCCGGCCACCTGGGGATCGTCATTGCCCTCTGCAGGAGGAAGGCGAAGGTGTGTCACTCGACTCCTCACAGGGGAGGGTTGAGCTCAGTGTCATCAGTGCTGGAGTTCACTTCTGTTCATGAAGTTTATTTAAAACGTTGAAATCGGTGTCACTGAGTTATGGGGTCTATAGCAGTTGATCTTGTAAAGTACCAAAAGGAAATTAAAATGAATGTTTCTTGTGGGCAAAGTTATATTCTATCACACACAAAAAAACAGTTTAGACAGGACTGGAACTATGCCTGTCCTACTGCAGGACTTAGTGTGTGTATGTATTTGATGCCCTGCAGCTTGACCACCTGGACAGGAACGGCCAGTGTGCGCTGGTTCACGCAGCTCTGAGGGGTCACATGGAGGTGGTGAAGTTCCTCCTGCAGAGCGACTGGGGGGCGTCGTCAAGGCAGACGCCGCTGCAGACGCCCTCCCCTGAGCAGCCGCAGACACAGACGCCTAGCCCTCAGCAGCCCCAACAGGAGACGCACTCACCTATAGATGCCTCCCAGGAGGAGAGCAAGAGGGAGCTGCCCGCCGAGCAGTCTGAGCCTCAGGAGGAGGTGGATCCAAAGCCCCAGCAAGCTCCGCCTCAACAGCAGACTCCGCCCCAACACGGAGCCTTCAGCAAGAGCCATGCAGTGCAGCAAGCTCTGGTAGCTGCAGCTAGCATGGGTTATATTGAGGTCATTACACATTTCCCTCTCATTAGTCACTCCTTCTTTACTCCAGTATTTAATGTATAAGTTCCTTTCCTTATACTCTTCCTCATTTTTATCTTTCTCTTCTCTTTCATTCTATTTCTGTACTTGTTATTTTATCTTGTAGATTGTGTCGTATTTGCTAGACCTGCCAGAGAAAGATGAAGATGAAACAGAGCGTGCTCAGATCAATAACTATGACACACTGTGGGGAGAGACAGGTACACAGAGCAACTCCTTAGCTTTGCATGTAGTGTAGTACATATTAGCTGATGACTGACAGCTCCTTCACCCTGTCCTCAGCACTGACTGCAGCAGCAGGGCGGGGAAAGCTGGACGTTTGCCGGCTGCTGTTGGAACAGGGCTCTGAGGTTTGCCAACCGAACCGCAGGGGGATGGTTCCTCTCTTCACCTCTGTACGCCAGGGTCACTGGCAGGTATTTCACTTTTATGCCAGGGTTTGACTAAGAAGCTTCTTATTGAACTCATAACAGAGATTAACAGATAGATAAAATAGATACCCGCATTGCTCAGAAATGAATCGTTACAAATTGACACCGATATGGACTGCATTCTAGTTTATTGAGATATTGTTTGTGGGTGTGTTTGTGCGTATTTGCATGTGTTTGCGTTTGTGCGTGTTTACTCATGTTTACGTGTGTTTGTTTGTGTTTGCATGGGTTTGTACTTTTGTGCGTGTTTGCACATGTTTGTGAGTATGGGTGTTTGTGCTTGTGTGTGTTTGTGTGTGTTTGCACATGTTTGTGGGTATGGGTGTTTGTGCTTGTGTGTGTTTGCGTGTGTTTTTTTCCTTCTCCTGTAGATCGTGGACTTGTTGCTGGGTCATGGGGCTGACGTGAACATGGCAGATAAGCAGGGTCGGACTCCTCTGATGATGGCCGCTGCGGAAGGTCACGTGGAGACAGTGGAGTACCTGCTGGCTCAAGGTGAGGCACAAAATGGAGGCCATGAGAACTGATCACATGATTAAAAGGGTCAGCACAGATTGTTATTAACTGCTTATAAAGAGAACTGAGTAATTTTTAAGTTCCTTTTTCTTTCTTATTCTTTTTCCTATTCTCTGATGGTACTTGTGATTTTACTTCCATCCTAATTTGCTCTCCATGGCTTAAAAAGAGTGTTAAACACGTCTTTAGATTTGAATCTGAATGGTCTTATGTAAAAACCATGTTGGTGACTCATACAGTACAGGATGAGTGAAAAGTAGTTTTCAGTTTCTGAATGTCATTTAATATGTAGAATATGAAGAGCGGGTTGAACTCAACTGTGACTGAAGAAAAAGAACAAGAGAGAAAGAAAAGAAAGGCACTTGGGAGTTTGTTTTTACGTGGTAGTCATGCTCTTCTACAGGTGCATCCATGCCTCTAATGGATAAGGAGGGGCTTACAGCACTCAGCTGGGCGTGTCTTAAAGGACACTTGTCTGTGGTTCGCTGCTTGGTGGAAAGGGGCGCGGCCACAGACCACGCTGATAAGAACGGGCGCACGCCCCTCGACCTGGCCGCCTTTTACGGAGATGCAGATGTGGTGAGTGTTCTAGGTGGAAAAATCACAACCCTCTAACACAATTACTACACTTTTAATACACCAGAGATGAGATATCTTTAATGTTATGGCGACATTACATGCAGTCTTTCATCAAGGGGTCCTTAGTGCTCTCTCTCTTTCTCTCTCTCTCTCTCTCTCTCTCTCAGGTGCAGTTCCTTGTGGATCAAGGGGCCCTGATTGAACATGTGGACTACAGTGGCATGCGTCCATTGGACCGGGCTGTGGGCTGTCGGAATACATCAGTTGTGGTGGCCCTCCTCAAGAAAGGAGCCAAGATCGGTACGGAGAAAGGAAACGCTTCCCTTCCAAACCAATCAATAAACACAGCATTCAAACTGCCATTATGATAAGTCACACGTCAAACTATATATGAACTGTTTATCCTGAGTGTGACACCTCACAAAGCAGCATGTTCACCTGCTGATAGAACTGAACACTCACCACTTTTCTGCTGCCCCCTTCAGTCTGGTCTGTGCTACTGCAGGTGTCTGTGTGTGTTTCCGCAGCTCGGCTTTTGCTGCTGCTTAAAGATAGCTTCCGTGCCTCTGTAGCACTGTTACAGTTACTCGCTCTTCTGTGCCTCTGTAGCACTGTTACAGTTACTCACTCTTCTGTGCCTCTGTAGCACTGTTACAATTACTCACTCTTCTGTGCCTCTGTAGCACCGTTACAGTTACTCACTCTTCCTTTCCATATTTACCCAAGGCACTGAATTTCTTGAATGAAGTCTGCCTGTCTCATGTCTATTTCTGTTCTGCTCTCTCTCTGATGTTGCTGGCTGTTATGCCGGATTGCTGGGCTAATCTGCTGATGTCCGGCTTAATTTTGGATTAATTTTTGGAATTTTGGTGTATAATACACCCCAGCACTCTCTCTCTCTCTTTCTTTGTCTCTCTGTGCCTTTCTCTCAGTGGTTGGTTGCCGTGTGATAAATGGTCGTCCGTGCTGGTGTTTATTTTGATGTTTTTTTTCTTTATCCTTTGGCTGGAGCTTTTGTTCCCTGCCTCTCACTGCTGCTTCTTCTTGTGTTCCTTCTCTCACTCCTCAATGCTCACAACACCTTTCCACTTCTCTCTCTCTCTCTCTCTCTCTCTCTCTCTCTCTCGCTCTCATTTACTCAACTACACCCCACACCCCCCCTCCTCACCCCCCACCAAATGTGCTGCTCCTGGCACCCCACCCTTCCATACCCCTACCCACGCTCCCTTGCTCTTCCTCTTTGGCATCTGCATCCTGACCTCCGGCCGCAGGATGTCAGACGTTGCCGAGTCGGCACAGAGGAGGTAACGCTCGCCCTTGGGGTGCCGCCACCTCGAGTCCCCCAGGCTTTTCTAAAACCCTGTCCTGCATTGTGTGTCTTATGTCCTCTGCACTTTGGTGGCTAGTGGCATTCTCTATTGCTGTAACCTGACCCAAAATCACCTTTATTATTATTATCAGTATCATTAACTTTCAGAATATTTTGGGTGTTCTACTCTTCTTTTAAAATGGGAGGTTATGAATCATGGGGTGTTCAGTTACAGGGTAGGAATCATGGGGTTTGGGGGTGTTCAGTTACAGGGTAGGAATCATGGGGTTTGGGGGTGTTCAGTTACAGGGTAGGAATCATGGGGGTTTGGGGGTGTTCAGTTACAGGGTAGGAATCATGGGGTTTTGGGGTGTTCAGTTACAGCAAAGCCAGACCTGCCTGTCTGTCAGTGTTGTTGCAGTTAGTTTGTGTGCCTGCTGCAGCTGTCTCCATCCTCTCCAGCTTCTGTTTTGATTCAAGTGACTGTCACGGACTATGACACAGGAAAACACTTCCCAGCTCTTTCTGTACAGGAAATGCATCTTCTGTACTAAAATATGTATCTTAAAAGCCTTTTAAAAGGCCATTTCCTTTTTTTGGTTATTGAACGTTTCCCTGTGTCACTTTTTAATATCACTGATGCTACTTTATGCATTTTTTTGTTGATTTTTACAGATTTTTGATTTGTTGTTTACCATTTTGTGTTGTTGTCAAATGGTATTCTCTCTATGACAAATAAGGTTCAAGGTCAAAAGAAAAGTGACTCTGTGCAGAAGGCATATGTTCCTTTCCTCATCTTGTGTCTGGTTGTCCTTGTTGTTGGTAGTCCACGTTGTTGTTTGTTTACTGTATCTCACAAGCGTCCTTGCTGTCTCCTCTCCCCAGTCGCTCTCTGTCTCTCTCAAGAACTTTATTTTTCATTTTTACCCATCATGCATTCTGTTGACCTTAGGTCCAGCTACTTGGGCAATGGCAACCTCGAAACCAGACATCATGATGATACTGCTGAGAAAGCTTATCGAGGAAGGGGACGGCTTCTACAAGGTCCACTTACAGCACATTTTACCATTTACATAATATGATATGAGAGAAGATTTTAGAATATTTTTGTAAACTGTTTACAAAGCAGGACATTTTTACTTACTGCATGTGTGTGTTGTACAGAGAGGCAGAGTGAAGGAGGCAGCCCAACGTTATCAGTGTGCTCTGAAGAAATTCCCTCGTGAAGGTTTCAGTGAAGACTTGAAGACGTTCCGGGAGCTCAAAGTGTCTCTGTTCCTGAACCTGTCTCGCTGCCGAAGGAAAATGAACGTGCGTTCAAATAGTTCTTCAAAATGATAACAGATCAAAAATCTGCCTTTTAAAACTATAAGTACAACAGAGGGAATATTTTTTATGCATTTAGATGTTGCAGACATACACAACTTTTTAGCAAATAATCTTTTTAAAATGAAAAAAGTAATGTTAATGGGCAAGAAAAGGACTTCATGATTGCATTTTGAAGATTTTTTGTATTTACCATAGTATTCAAAGGCATCTAATGTACTGCCTTGCTATAAATAACTGATGATATCTTAAAATAACTGCCATCCCATCTTTAGGAACAGTGATCAGACTCTGCTAGTCATTGGCTGCGAGCTGTTTTCTCAAGTTTGGTAAAATTATTATGTAAAGAAACTGCTTGTGGCTATACTTTGAGGTTCCCGTTTTTGAGCAGGATTGTTGAAGACCTTGTTTAACTGTGTTTAAGCCTTCAAATCTACAGCTTTAAAGGGACCCGAAGTTTCTCAATACTAAAGCTATTGATGAGATTAATACGTTTCTCAATACTAAAGCTATTGATGAGATTAATACGTTTCTCGATACTAAAGCTATTGATGAGATTAATACGTTTCTCGATACTAAAGCTATTGATGAGATTAATACGTTTCTCAATACTAAAGCTATTGATGAGATTAATACGTTTCTCGATACTAAAGCTATTGATGAGATTAATACGTTTCTCGATACTAAAGCTATTGATGAGATTAATACGTTTCTCAATACTAAAGTTATTGATGAGATTAATAAATTTCTCAATTCTAAAGCTGTTGATGAGATTGTTGGTGATAATAGTGATTATAAATGACGGCAAGTAATTTAATACTTTAAAAAACTGCTGAATCATTTTTAAATAGCTAAATGGACCATGCAAACATAATATAGTCAGGTGTACTAAGATATCAACAAAATACAGGGAATGGAAATTAGAGGCCTTATTAATATTGCACTGACTGAATGTAACAACAAGTCTGTCTGGAGATAAATAGTATAGAAATTATAGTAGCAGCAAATGAAATTAAATACATGTATATGCTTAAGCAATGTTATATATGTATTCATTAAGATTAATGTAACAAAGTCAAAATACATACACATTAATAGTTCAGACTATTATATACAAATGTAGGTAATAATGAGGAAATTTGATGGACTTTGTAGCTTGTGATGTAGGCAAGTAGGGCTGTTGACTGCACTGAAGACCCCTGTCCCTGAGAGTAAGGCACAGCAGTGCTTATGAGAGGCTGTCTGTCCTTTTCTTTTTCCTTTCAAGGACTTTGGAATGGCGGAAGAGTTTGCCACCAAAGCTCTGGAGCTGAAACCCAAGTCTTATGAAGCGTATTACGCTAGAGCTCGAGCTAAACGCAGCAGCAGGTAGGACGTCTTCCATGTTATACTTCTGTCTTTACTTCTGTCTCAGGATGTGCAGGTCTGTACCAAACAAGACAACAAGGCAAGTCTGGGCTCACACCACTTGCATTTACCACACAGGATATTTCACATAAATGTCAATGATATGGGATTCAACTTGGACAAAGATAAATCTCCTATTATAGGAAGACTGACATAAGAGTGTCGTACTGTAGCGAAAAATGTCAACTTTCCTAGAGGGCTGCCAGATTGCTATAATGAATATAAGACTTTACTAGAATACCCATCCAATGAAATGCTAGGCTGCAGTGAACTGATAAAATATTTTATAGGTAGCTAACTTACCTTAATGCTGAGAAATATGCCTCACTACATATACCTGGGAAATATTCCCCAATAGGTAGCTGAAAGTTCTGTTCACAAGTAGGGAACTCAGTGTTTTCTTACTGGGCAATGCTATTAACGAGATTAATAATATTTTAAGCTAGAAAAAATGTGGCTAAAATATTTATCCAAAGCCCCTATCTAACATCTAACATATCTAACTTCTAACACAAAAAAGTAACCCAAAGTTCAAAGCAAGAAGTAATGGGTTACAGGTGACTCTCACTGTTGGTTTAGTTAGTATGGTGACTCAGCGTCACTTCAGTATGCTCTCACTGTTGTCTGCGTGGGGGAACACATCAGCCTGTTCTTTCAGAAAAACAACAGACAGATATAAGGTCACCTTCTTAATTTGCTGTAAAAAATACCTCCAATTACCCACTTGTTCTTGCTTTGAACTTTGGGTTACTTTTTTGTTTGTAAGTGGCAAACCTTTGTAGGGGCAGAACACCACAGATTTTAGTTACAGCTCCATTTTAACTAGTACAGGTATAGCTGCACATTCAAAAGTTTAGAGAAAGCCTCACTTGACTCGGGATTCTTAGGTCTGTATCTTTATTAACTTCTTTCAGTGATTTCTGCATTCCCTTTGCCTTCATTATGAATGTTGTTTTGAGTGATTTATCCTGTTTCTTCTGCACTGCAGGCAGTTCTCGGAGGCTCTAGAAGACCTCAGGGAAGCCATGAAGCTGTGTCCTAACAACCGGGAGATTCTGCGCCTCCTGCAACGTGTGGAGGAAGAGTGCAGACAAGTCACCCAGAGAGAGGAACCTGAGCTCGAGCCTCCACCATCCCCTCCCCCATCCCCTTTACCTGTGGAAGAGGAGGAGGAGCCACCCCATCATACCCCGCCCCCTGAACCAAGACTGGATGACATGGAACCTGTTCAGGACCTGTTTGAGGATGACGACTTCCTGGAGCAGGAGCTGGAGGGAGTGTCCATCAGCCTTCCCCTGGAGTCACGTGTCAACCCATCCAGCCTGCCAATCATCCACAGCCCTCCCCTCTCCCCCATCCCTCAGGAGGCTGCCTACTTATCCGGAGGCCAGGCCTTCGAGTTCCATCCAAACACCACCTCCATGTCGTCGCCAACTCACCAAACCTATCAGTCCACCTCACCTTGCGTCTCTCCCACACACCAGAACTCCCATTACCGTCATAGTCCTCCACACACCTCTCCTGCACACCAGGCTTCTTACCGCTTTAGCCCTCCTCCTATGGGTGGCGGGGGGCAGGGAATGGACTACCAGAGCCCCCCCCCTTCCCCTCTTCGTCGTGGGACACCATACAGAGCCAGCCCCCCCTTGGAAAGTGTGTGCCTGTACCGTTCCCAGTCAGGATCACCAGTCCGCTACCAGCAGGAACCCATGCCCAGCCGTCCCAAATCTCCCCTATCCAAGATGAGCAGCCAGCGCTCCTTCCAGCTGCAGTCCCAGCCGTCGCAGCACCACCAGGCCCAAGGATTGCGGCTACAGCCTTCTGTGGCCCAGATTGTGCGCACCAACCAGCCCACTGGAGGCATCTACGGACAGCTGGCCCATCCGCTCAGCAGCAGGTATCAGGGCAGCTCCATGGATGTGGAGCGCGAACCCCGCCTGGTGTACCAGCCCTCTCTTGACGGGAGGGCCATGTCTCAGGTGCAGTCCAGCCTCAGTGTGGGGGCCCTGTGCCAGCACGGCGGGCGAGGTGGGCAAGGCGGCGTCCTGGAGCCCACCCTAGGAAAAGACGACGTCCCTCAGCGACCTGCCTCGGCCTACCGCTCTGCCACCGGGGGTCCGGGGGGGATGCGCTTCAGCCAGACGCCGCAGATTAGCCGCAGCCAGTCAGCAGCGTACTACCCCGTCTCCAAGCATGAGCTGGAAAGGGCCGTGGCTGCGTCCTCCATGCCGCCCTGCCAGCTGGGTTCACCCGAGATCCCGCACCTGGGGCGCCGGCCCATCAGCGCCAACACGGGTGACCTGAAGCAGCACGTGCCCACACCCAGGCCCCTGATCCACTCACAAAGCGTGGGCCTGCGCTTCTCCCCCTCCAGCAGTAACATCTCGTCGGGCTCTGGCGCTAATCTACCCCCAGGCTTCCGGCCTTCCTCCTCCATGGCCCAGATGGAGATCCCCCTGCAGGCAGCGTACGAGCGCAGCTTCGACGAGCCGTCCTCACTGTCTCCCTCACAGAGCGGCCTGTACCCCAGCGAGCCTGCCCGCTCCCGCACCACGCCCTTTATGGGCATCATCGACAAGACGGCGCGGACTCAGCAGCAGTACCTGCACCAGCCATCGCGTGCCTGGCCCGTCACGGCAATCGACAATGTCATCACCAGCCCAACGTCGCCTGGGAGCCTGATGCATCAGGCATCCACTGCCACCTCCTACAGCCCACCCACCTCGCTAGGCAACATCGCCTACTACAACAAGACCAACAACGCCCAGAACGGCCACATGTTGGAGGACGAGTACTACGGCCAGCCCCAGCCTTCGTCCCTGGGGAAGCTGGCCAATGGAGGGGCCCGCGACCGGGACCTCCTGGAGCGGGTCAGCCAGGTGCCCACGTACCAGGATGTGAAGGTGGCGCGGACGATGCCCGTGGCACAGGCGTATCAGGAGAACATGTATCGCCAACTCTCACGTGATGCCCGGCAAGGCCCCACATCGCCCATCAAACCAAAGAGACCCTTTGTGGAGTCAAACGTGTAATAGAGGCCTGTAGGGCACAGAGGTTGTTATGAAGGAATGAGTGTGGTTTTTTTTTGTTGTTGTTGTTGTTGTTGTTTTTATTTTATATGTTTTGATGTGTCAAGGTAAAAACAGGCAAATATAAGTCAATATTTGAAACTTACCAAACCAGGGAGAGTGGTGCATTACAGCTTCATGGAAGAAATTGCTGATGCTCTTATCTGTGCCTGATTCACATGGGCACACGCTTGTTTTAGTTCTGAGGTAAAGGTTAGTAAAAGACACTGGGATTTCAGAATCACCTGAAGATGATATTAATGACTGAATGTTCTTTACAGTTCTGCACAATATGTGAAAGCACATTTCTGAACCTCCCCTGATTTGAAGCCACAATTGCGCACACAGATTGAGGAGTGTTTTCATACTCCATATGAGAGTAAATGAAGCATCTGGAATGGTGGACAAAACTGTGTGAGTCAGGGACTCTACGTGAATCTGCGCACTCAACTTGTTTCCTCTCTCTACCAGGCGATCCAAAAGGAGAACTGCTAGGCCTTCCATAGTATGTAATGTTGGATTGTTCAGTGCTATAAAGACAAAGAACTCCTAAATTCTGACAAAAATAACTAACCACTAAGCTATAGATGCAGAGGGAAAATAAAGGAATATTTATAACTGAGTTAGATAACATATAGAAATATTAAAGTATAAACATAGTTCCTGTGTTTGTTTTATTTTGAGTTGTCTTTATTTTTGTATCTTCTGTTTTTTGGAAAAGCGGTATATATTATTTTGGGAAATGCAGATTCAGAGTTTATGGACTTAGAGTGGGGAATGTACACTTATAAAATGTACACTTATAAAATGTACACTTATAAAATGTACACTTATAAAATGCTTCTTTCAAAGCTTCCTTACAAGAGTAATATCATGGATTTACAATTGCTTAGCTTACAGTAACAATGTGTTAATGCTTAATGAGCTTATCCAGAAATAACCTGCCTGGTTTGAGAATATGTTTGTTGTCTCTGAACGTTTTAACTAATTACTAGAAACTGAAGCTGAAGTAATCATTTGTTCAAATTGTTCTTAGAACAAGTGCTCAATAGACCGAAGAACTGGAAAATTAGCTTTGCCAATCATACTGTTCTATCTTACAACACATTGTTTTCTTATAAACTGTCTGAATTGTAGTAAACGGAACATCTCATTAGTCTCAGAGGTTGTACATGCCCCGCTCCACATACAGTGTTCAGGGGTGGCTGAAAGGTGATTGATGGTAGAAATAGATTTCTTTTTTTATTTTCAGATTGTTCTGACAGTTGTATTTTCAATCTGTTTCAACTGTATTGTTCTCAGATATGAAAAAAAACATTAGTATATTTATCTACAGTTTATTTGTTTTAACCTTGAACCTTTCAGTGAAAGTTTTATTCCTTTTTTGCTGCACTGTCTGCCTGTGAAAGTCCTGGAGAAAGAGAGCACTTTATTTAATTTTGATGATTGTGAATCTTTTAGAAGGGGAGGGGATGGATTGTCGGTTTCAAATGGAACATGTTCACTAAAATACATAGGGTAAACACTGGAAAATTATTTGTGAATTAGTTGTCCTACTAGAAAAAACAAAATAGGAGTCCTTGTCCTTGGTGCAATTCTGATTTTATTTCTTGAGCAAATGAGTAAGCAGTAATTTAAAAAGAGCAAAACTATGTTTATAAAAAAGATATGAAAACATGTATATAATAGCCTTTATAGAGTGCATTGTATTTGCTGTATATATTGGCCAAATGTGTTTATGTATATGAACCAATTCAGCTCTCCCTCAATAGTTAATTCAGCTCTCCCTCAATAGTTAATTCAGCTCTCCCTCAATAGCTAATTCTTTACTACTCCAGGGTTATGGCAGCCATTATGGAGATGCCAGTGCATAACAATAACAAATATGTGGAAGGATGTGACTTGAAGCCTCAAGTGTCAAACACAGGCGATCAGGGTCCAGTAGCATCTTTAACAATTCAAAAAAGGGACAACTCAAAAAGTTGGCCATTTTTAAATTTTTCCAGAAGTTAAAAAATCCAAAAATTACACAGTTATTCCATAAATAATAACAAAAAGTAGTTTTTTTGTAATGGGATGCAGTATAGCCTTTGGTCAGATGTTCTCCACAATAAACTTTGGACAGCTTCTGTCTTCTCAACAGTGAGCTCTGGACAGCTACTGTCTTCTCTACAATGGACTCTGGACAGCTACTGTCTTGAGCATGAACCACAGATTTGAAAGATTTCTTCCAGCTACTGCTTGTTCAGACTCAAGAGGTGTCTAACTGTTAGGTTTTGGGAGTAACTTGTACATCTAAAAGGATCAGAGGAGTATAACGTTTTCTCTCTATGGGTTGTTTTCAGTGAAGATTCTGATACTGCAAATGTAGAAGAATGCTTTATCCTCAAGCATAGGCTGATTTCAGACAAGAGTGCCCCTGAAATTAATCACAAGTGAAGACTGACACTGGTGCCCAAATAATTCACTCCAACCTCTCATTTCTCCCAAAACGTTAATGAAGAAACACAATTCAGACCTCTAAAGGGTTGAACTGGTCTTTTAATTTGCTTTTAAGTTCATTTTATTGTACTTGCTTGCTGAGCTGAGTTCTCTTGTATGTAAATGTGAGCTTTCCGAGCGCTGTGACAAAGGTCAATGACTACAATAAAACAGAATGTGTTTTTATCTACTGGGAACTGTGATCTGTTTTGCGGCCCTCAGATAGCAAATCATTAATGTGAATACTGAGCAGAATGTGTGAGAGAGAAAGATGAATAACCATTTGGTTCATTCATGGTTACACGCTCTGAATGTTTTGTGCTTTAATGATGCCTTTTTCTGTCTCCTTTGCCATGGCTCTAGTCTATTGTGTTCTAAAAAATGATAAAGGTGTAAGAAAAAAATTTGGTTTGAATGACCTGAATTTCTGCATTAATTGCTCCTAAAATCTATGTTATCTATGCATGAGTCAGTATAACAAGTGATTCTAGTCTTACAACAGTATTTTACAGCTCCATAGCTTTCTTGAGCACATGGCTTTAGGGGGGGGGGGGGGGGGGGGGGGGGGCGGGGGGGGGGGGGGGGGGGGGGGGGGGGGGGGGTGGGTGGTGGGGGTGGTGGGGGTGGGTGG
>JAOYMR010000011.1:13984704-14000757 GCA_025802075.1 Tenebrosternarchus preto
AACATTTGAAATATCAGTCTGTGTGTAATGAATGAATATAATATACAAGTTTCACTTTTTGAATGGAATTACTGAAAAACTTTCATGATATTCTAATTTTATGACCAGCACCTGTATGCATTCCAGTAGGTAGCAGTAGGTTCTCCAGGCATTTATCAAACCCTCTGCCATCCCACAATACTTGTGCTGATGGTGGTGTGAGTGATGCTACACAGAAACGGTGATTTTTACATGTTACTCTCTCCAGCCTGCTGCTTTGTGACTGGGCTGTGTGAAGCTTCCATTTCACAATACTTGCAGTTTATGGGGGCAGAAATGTTATAAGAAAGTGGAATCCTGCGACGGTGCATGTTTAAAGTGACTGAGCTCGTCAGTACAACCCGTCCTACTGCAAATGCCTGTCTATGAAGATTGCATAGCTATGTGCTTGATTTTATATACTTTAGCAATTGATGTGGCTGAAACACCTGAACTTGTTATGATTGTATGATTGAAAGAAGCTGTGTTGGAACCAGCTGGTGCTGGTTTTATGCTTTTGTACTGTATGCCAGGCAGCAATAGCGAGAATAGGCTGTGGCTTGGGTAGGTGGAGTCACATACCAGTACAGAATAATTAAGGATTACAGTCTTTATATTTCAATTGTAATGAGTTTGGTCATGACATCAGTGATGCATCCCATCTAAAATGACAATTTCCTGATGGTGTGTCAAAAAACACACAATTTAAAAATATTTAATCACAAGTAGTGTAGAAGATTTTGAAAAATGTGTTTCCTAACCTGGTCCTGTCTCACAAGTGGACTGGAATTGTTTGACCTGAGGTCTGTTTTTCGCAAATAAACGGGATTCCCCTATCCACCAGTACGGCCTCTCTCCAAACAGGATCCTACAGAAGAGATAATACAGGAGCATCATGCTATTGGCCTTCACTGAAAAACCGAGTTTTCCCTAAAGTTCATACGAAACACTTAATATCAAGTTCAACACAGAGCGGCTCCGCTGTAGTCTCAAATGCAAACTACTGTAGCAACCTTTATGACGTTAAAGATCAGGTTCTGGACATAACGAAGTTAGCTACGTTTTGAATGTAAAGCTATGCTTGATGTACGATTTGAACTGGCAAGTAATCCAGTGGTGTGAAGCAATTCATTTGAAAAAATAAAACTCATAACTAACTACATACATTTTGTAAAGGCGTAAAACCCACTGGCAGTTTTAAAATGCGAGCGTACAACCAGGTCTATGACAGTGACGGTGCAAATCACCGCACCAACACAACCCTTACCATTTAAACACCAAATTGAGCCATTCCGATATCGCAGCTACCCAGATAACCGCGATGCCAGTTCGTCGATGTAGGTAGAATGCTAGTGGGAAAACAAGAAGAAATGCTGCTTTGGGGTCTCCCATGTGAGTGGCAATCAGCCAAATGTCCTCATAATTTCTCGTTTTCAACTGAAGAGCCTCCGCCATCCAAATACCGTAGATATATAATGTCTCCATTTTATTAAGGCTTAATAAGATGTTACCGTACCTGACTAGTAACGTTGACTTAGCAAACAAAATAGCAAGCTGCTAGTTAGCCGCCTAGCGTACTAACGTTGTTAGCTAGCTAGATAAATACCGGTATGACGTGTAGTCTTGTACATTGATATGGAAAGTTTAAAATTAGTAGCTTGATAACGTATCTGGGGGTTGCCAAGCATACACTCCCCAAACTATTTACCACAAGTAGCTAACTAAGAACGCATAGTGCCTTGACCTCACTCAGTCATCATCTGTTTTTATTTCTCGGTTTCTATGTATCGTTACGAGCGCCACCGTGGGACAAACATCACGAGAGCCCGGAAGAGAACTTCAGTGCCCCTTAATCCAGTTAGGATTCATCCATCCGCTTAACTGTATCTGAGTGAAACCTTGAGTTGTGAGTGAATCAGTCACGACGTTGGACAAAATCAAAGAAGATGCGAAAATAATAATTCATTTAAAAAGTAGATGTCTAGTGAGAGAGTTTATCCACAAAACTGGGACAGTATTTTACACCTTACAGAAATTGCATTTGCTATGCTATAAACTTTTGAATTTTGAATCTTGAGATATACCGAAGAGCAAACAAAATTCAGTGTAGAACAATAAAACACAACAATTTGCTGAATTAACAACAATCATGGATTAAAGTAGTATCAGACAGGAAATGCAAATATAGGTAAAAAATATAAAAAGATGATCACATTTTCTCTCCCATGTTTTCTGTCTCATATTGAACAACTGTCTACAAGCTGCATGAAATAAGTTAATTTAGACATTTGAAGCAATTTTAAAGACATTTTCATAAAGAATGTCATTGGTTACTTTTGTGTAAAAATAAGTACACTAAAGAACCTATAGCAATGCAGGCCTACATCTGCTGCACCAGAACCATTAAAACAACACTATAGTTGATGCATTATAAATACCCAGAGAAAATGTCTTGAAATAAGCCTCAGAAAGAAGAACTGTGGAGGAAAATGAGGTAAAATCTCAAAAGAGTCAGCATACCTTTCTTCCAACACACATTTTATGTGGCATTGGGGGTAAATAAGAAATAGCTGGAGTTTTTAAATTAGCTCATAGAATATTTATACCCTTTATCTGCGTGAGTGTGATTGTGTGATTCTCAGTTCCCATTTCATGCTTTGGATTGTTATCCTGCTGGAAGGTCCAGCCATGATCTAGTTTTATCATTCTGGCATCTTAATCAAATTTGAGTACTCTAAATGTGCTTTTTAACCCTTTTAAATCCTCATTTTTAATGTGAAAACATTAAACATACCTAATTTTGATATGGGCATGAATAATTATAGCATTTATTAGCATACTTCATGACACGTTATTATACGTTCACCGACCACTTTATTAGGTAGGTACACCTTGCTAGTACTGGGTTGGACCCCCTTTTGTCTTCAGAAATGCCTGAATCCTTCGTGGCACAGATTCAACAAGGTGCTCTTCTGCATGCCTCGGTTGTAACAACTGGTAATTTGAGTTACTGTTGCTGTTCTATCAGCTCGAACCAGTCTGACCATTCTCCTCTGACCTCTGGTATCATTAAGGCATTTGCGCCCACAGAACTACCACTCACTGGATATTTTATCTTTTTCGGACCATTCTCCGTAAACCCTAGAGATGGTTGTGCATGAAAATCCTAGTAGATCAGCAGTTTCTGAAATACTCAGACCAGCCCATCTGGTACCAACAACCATGCCCCATTCAAAGTCACTTAAATCACCTTTCTTCCCCATTCTGATGCTTGGTTTGAACATGCCTAAATGCATTGAGTTGCTGCCATGTGATGATTCGACATTTGCGTTAATGAGCAGTTGGACAGGTGAACCTATTAAAGAGGCTGGTGAGTGTAAGTTATTATTAATACCAATCCAGAATATTCTCAATCCCTAAAGATTTAAGGGGTCCTTCCCATATTTTAATACAGAGATCAAGTTTGCTTTTGAGATTTATCTACAAATATTAGATGCTTTATTAGAATCAAGCAATCTTTAGCAGAAGAAGTATTGTCTTCAACCTACTTAAACAGGATAGCTTTTTTGCTAGCAGCAGAATGTTTTGAATAATTTCTTGTGAACATTAAGAAAAGAGGGACGTATACCAACTGTGTAGAGGGGCAGGGGTGTGAAATTGGAATTGTTTGCTTGAATGTTCTGAAAGTTTGTTGCATATGGAAGACCAAAATTGTTCTCATTGCATTTCCTTAAACAATGAAAGAGAATGGCAAATGAATTCTTGCACTTTGTACAATTAGGTAACACTTGTTTAATGAATTTACTATATTTGGATGAAGATGTATAGTCTGTGTACTACAGTATTGCATCTCTGTAGTCACCCGAATCAAATGTAAAACCCTGTTGCAAAGCCAAAAATGGACCAGCTCCTTTCTCCATGATGAGAACGGCCAAAGCCTGATCTGTATTTTGAGTACTTAAGTACAGCTCAGCTTGAAGCAGCATGGTTCAATCCCATGGAAGACAAGCTTCTAGGCTATTCTCTGTCCTGGCTCCAAGATGGTAGAATGAACTTCCGCTGGCTGTCCAGACAGCAGAGTCCCTTGCAGTCTTCAAACACAGACTGAAGACTCATCTACTTGTAGAGTTTTTAACCATTGATCCAGAATGTATTGAACTCTACACTACTGCTGAGCAAGTTCAATTCTAGCACTTATTAGTTACTGTTTGTTACTGCACTCATCATTCTCTAACAAAGCTTATACTTGGATCAGCATCGATTCCTGTATTTTAGCAGTATTTGAGGTACATTGAATTGTAATATCCTACTTGCTGGCTAGGATACATTCTGTGAGCCAACAGCAAAGCACTTTGGGAAGTCGCTCTGGATAAATGCCTTAAATGTGAATCTTTAGATTTAAATTTAGAGCTTTACATGTATATCTAAATCTTTCCAAACCTATTACAGATAGAAAATGTTAATAACATTAATAATGCAATTCCAAACTTAATTATCAAACTGTTCAGATCAGTTCAAAACATTGCTTTAATAGTAATGTGAAATGTCTGGGTGGTCTTTTGCAAACTTAAAGGGGCAGTGATGTTTTTTTTTTTGGTTTACTCTGTGGTAAGCACCCACTAAACATCACTCTTGTTCAATGCTTTTCTTACACTTGACCCATAACTACCTTGGGATGCCTGCAGATGACCAGTCGTGCATGCATTACATTGCTTTGTTCAGATTGTAACAGAATCTAGAAGAACATGTTACCATAGTGTTTTTAATTATTATTATAGTCTGACCCCAACCTGAACTGATTTGAACACATTATTCCAATTAACCATCTTAGAGATCATTTTCCTAGTAGCATACTTTTCCCATCAATGACCTGAATGGTTTAAATCTCTTAAAAGGAAATGGAAAGTTTGTGTGTTGTTTGTTAAATAAGACTTGATTGAATCTTTATTTAAAGTGACTTCAAGAAGTCACATTTCAGGAGCCATCCATGCAGAAAAATAATCATTTAATCTACTTCAAAGTACCTGATTCAGGGATAAGTGTCAATTTTATTGATGGCCTTCCTGATACTAAAAGCCTATTGAAAACCACACCAGGTACATATTTGCTAATATTTGATAGTCTGAACCAAGAGTTCAACGGTAAAAATGTCTTTGTACTGTCCGTCATCTGACACGCCCAGTTTTCCTCGGAGTCACGCCGTCGCATACGTTTACGTAAAGCTGGCGCTCCGGTTTCCCTGGCGGAGAAGATGGCGGCTCCTGGACCGGGGGAGTATTTTAGTGTTGGGAGCCATGTCTCTTGCCTCACCTGTTTGGGCCAACGTTTGCAAGGAGAGGTTGTGGCATTTGATTACCAGACCAAGATGTTAACTCTGAGTATCCTTTCTCTGTTCGATATGGCTATAAATGGATGTCCTCCTGGGCTATTTAGGGCCTCTGTAGGGTAACCGAAATGTGTCAAATAGACCCTGCGCGAGCGTGTTTATGTATGTTGCTAGCTAGCAGGAAGCTAGTAGTTTTAACCATAATGCTAATAGTTTATGTCCTCATTCAAAGTGTTCCCGTTAATCGTTTCGCTTCCTTTAATATGTCCCACTGTTGTCTTTAATGGTTTATGCGCATACGTTGATCGAGTCATTGGATCATGTGTTTACACAATTCGGGACGGTTCATTTATGTTTTGACATGTTAATCGATGGTAGCTACTGAGCTAGGTTAGCTAGCTTGTCCTCAACCTGGAGCACATTAGCTTGCTAACTAGATAGATAGCTTTATGGCTACTCTAGCAAGTCCAGAGGGTTCATGGTAAGCTCTCGCATTCATGTATTGCTGCTTGTTTTTGAATGACTAAATTTTCCTGGGTTTTCTAAATAGATTAGGTCTGCTGGCTTTCGACAGGGTCTTAATCAGTGAATAGAAAATTAGCTAACAATCAAAATGTGGTCCAGACGTAGTAGTACTGCGTATTAGCTGGCTCAAGTAGCATCATTGTGTGTATTGATTAGCTGTGGCTAACAATTTAGATTGCAAGCTAACTAGCTAATATTTCCAGTGTTTGTCAGACCTTCGACTTAAATCAATAAAATACGTTGTTGTATATACTGAGTAGTTTTAAAACCACCAGTCGAAACGACTAGTTGCATGTAATGTTTGCATGCAAGTCGACTAGCTAGCTGGCTAACTAAAAGTAAAAGTATTTTGGGTCGCTAAGTTAGCCAATTAGCTAGCTAGCTACCACTGCGAAACGTCGCGTGTATAAATATGTTGACATACTATGTTGGTTGTTACATAGAAATTAAGCTTGGTGGTCTTGTTAAGTGTTTTTATTTGGCTTTATGTGGTAGTTATAACGTTAATAGGTTGTATATAGATCACCGAGGTGAAGTTTGATTCATTTAGCAAACATTGATATTGTCTTCATTAGCTGTTTAAGTAGAATATTTACAAAGCTAGACTCTAAACATATACATTACCAAAACTATAATAGAAGCTGAGAATAGTCTTTGTATGGCGGTTGAATGTAATTACTGTGACAGACAACCACAGAATCCGTACCGTTCTGTACGAGACATTACAAAGATGCCTGTAGAGACATAATTGTTGTACTTGAAGCTCAAATACAAACTCATTCCTTTTTCTTTTGTTAAACAATATATGTATGCTTTGAAGTTGTGCAAGTCAAGAACTTTTTACATCAAATATGTAATGCAGTTTTTTTGCTTGCATATTTAGCCCCCCCCCCCCAAAAAAAAAAAAAAAAAAATCAATGCAAGGATATTTAAGTATTCATTTCTTTTAATTAGTTCATGCAGTTCAGGAAGAAAAGTCTGTTCAGGAAGAAGAGGCTGAAGGGTGTTTAACTACACTGTTCGACAGGGACTGGCTTCTAGTTGGTTTTGTGTCCACACACTATATTTGACATGACATTGTTTTATTTATTCTTTTTACTTAGCCTTGATCATAGTTTTTGAATTTGATGTATTAAATATTTTTCTGGTTTGTTACAATTGCCCAAATCTACCTTTTTACTGATGTCAACCCAACTTTAAAGTAGCCTAGTAAATACTAACAACTAAAATCTGGGATTTTAAATGCTGTGACTGATTACTACCTACAAGGCCCTCGCATCTGTTTGCCTTAACTTTCTCTACAGAATGTGCTTCCTCAAGTGGTAAGCCCAACCTCAGTGATGTCGTCCTGATTAACTTAGCTTACGTTTCAGAGGTGGACATTATTAATGACCGCACTGAGACTCCACCTCCTCTAGCATCTTTGAATGTTAGCAAGGTAAGGTCAACTTTAACTTCCTGTGACCTTTATTAGCATAACCCTTTAATTGGGAGTGGTGGGTTGGCTTGGATGATCCAAACACATGAGTTTGGGAAATAATTTCTTATAATGGTTTGACTGTGAATAATGAATTTTATTCAAATTTAATGGTATGTTTCTAAATGCTTTAATAAAACACATTATGAAGAATGTTAATTTATTGAACAGTGAAATTGAGAAAATATAATACATTTGTTTATTATAATGCTTAAAATTGCTAAAGTTTGCTTGAGTTTTTAGAAGCAAAATAGGTTTGTCACACATTTTGCAGAAAAACTTCACTTCTGCTGCACATACTGTAAACAACTAATGTGCGGAATTACCTAATGTAACACGTGGTTTAAGTAAATTAATGGAAAAGACGCACAACAGCACTTACCTGAAACCTGGATTTTGCCAGTGCTTTTTGTCCATTTTTATACATATGCAAGGTCAGAAACCACAAACATGATTAAACATGATTACTTAATAACTGTGATTGGGGACCGTGCCAGACAGGTATAGGATAATTTTATGATTTTAAATCCCCTACATACTCTTTGATTACTTGCTAGCTATCTTGAAATTCCCATGTAAAACTGAAGCAAACTTCAGACTCTAAACAAGGGGGAGGTACATTTTATAGCATTCCTTTATACATACAGTACTCAAATTAATTTAGTTTGACGTGTTTGAAATCATTTTGCTGTGTAATATAATAGCTGCCAGAATAAAGAACCGCTGCCAGTCAATAAGAAAATAAAAGAAAACAAAAACCCTGATCCGGCAATGGGGCTGTGGAATGATCATGGCCGTCTTGCGTGGGGCTGTTGTTGCAGTGTTGTTGTTGGACTTTGTCAGAAAGAATTACCTCCACATGAAGAAAGAAAACAGTTATGGGTCCTGATCTTTCGTCCAGTCAACTATTTTAGAAACTCTGGCTTCACGTATCATTTTAACAACAAGGCAACCATCATTGTTACAGGAAAACGTGTTTAAATATTTGAAGTTTTTTGCCTTCTCCTCAGCTTGCCAGTCGGGCGAGGACGGAAAAGGAAGACAAGTTGTCCCAAGCCTATGCAATCAGCGCTGGGGTTTCAGTTGAGGGCCAGCAACTATTCCAGACTATACATAAAACGTAAGTCAGTGCACCGCTCTCTAAACTCTAGCCATGTTCCAGTGTACGTGGGCTCCCTACACACTGCCCTGGAGTCTCTGTAGGCTTGTGTTCATTGCTGAGGGAAAGGTTCTGGGAAGCTTGGGTGGAACCTGTCATTGGTCAGTTCTGATCTCCACTGTGTGTGGGTGGTTAGGCTGTTTGTTCTTGTGCATCTTGGTCTTAAAGACCACTGTGTTAAATGAGAAAGTTATGTAGACAAATTGACATTTCAGTGATCACTTCAGTAAGACTTGTCAAGACTGGTAATTGAGTAACATGAGTTTAACCCTGATTATAACCCATGTTGTATTGCTTTACTAAGCATTTGACAGACACACACACACACAATATTAAATAATCTACTATATATTTCAATTGAATTGAATATGAACAGCACTAATGTATTGTGATGGTATGCATTATAGATTCACACTGGTGAGTTGTGACCTGATTAAAACCGGGTCTGTATTATTTTTCACCAAAATTAGTTCAAAGTTATTGGACAAAAATGGCCAAAGTGCAGTTTTTTATGAATTGTAGTCTAAGGGCAAACACTGTCCACAACAGGCAATCTAATGCTGCATTAAAAATGAAAGCCTAATATAGGGTTTAAAAGTCCCTTGAAATTGGCAGTCCATTTAACATTAAACTTTAAATAAAGTTTTATTATTAATTTGTGCTATTTTAAATCCAGCCTCTAACTGTATGTGCTGGATGAGTGTTAAATGTTATGGTTCAATGTATGAAAAGGTGAAATGTTGCATTTCTACAGATGAAATGACATTGCAGTCTATTCAACACATTCTGCTTAAAACAATCCAACAGTCAAGCCAAACTGGTACAAAGTAGTACTTTGTCCCTTTTTATTTTTGACGTGTACATTAAATGTTGCTCATTCCTTCCCATTGAGCTATATTATCTTATTATAATGAGTCGGAAGTTATGAATCAGATATTATCTCACTAAAACAAAGTCATTTTTTAGGGTTGAAATGTGCACAAATGCAAAGCAGAAATGAATTGTGGATTTTTAAATAGTGTGATGACTTCCTGAAGTTTGTTAAAAGAGTAAGGATGCGAAGTTTTTTCTTCCACTTGGATTTAGCCACGACTCTTGAATAAACAAGCTGGCAAGGATGATGAACTCTGTCAGGTGTTGAGGACTAACACTTTATGCAGATGCAGAGCAGCTCGTATAATCTCCCTCACTTGATCATGTTTTATTGTCTCATGTTTATAGGGAACAAACGTTAGTTGAAAATCCAGTATTGAAAGTTCTTTGGTTTGCTTTTGCTTGTCTTAATTCTGCGTTGTACTTTCCATTAGTAAGAAGGCTATACACTTGTCCCATTATTCACTATTAGCTTCTCCCTTCTATTGTTCTTTTGCATTGCCCATGTGGTTTCATTCAAGTTGGGAACGCGCGCGCGCGCGCACACACACACACACACACACACACACACACACACACCTCAGTTGTAAGTCCTCAATCAAGGTTGAGGAGCTGAATGCTGGGCAGAGGCCCAGATGTGCTTTGTAAAAGCGGTGCTTTCCATCTGTCCCTCTGTGTCCTTGGTTAAGATTCTCGTTGGCAGCATGTTTAAAAAAAAGTCTAGATGAATCTGAGATTGATGCATGACTTGGAGAGATTGGACTTGTTTAAATAATAATAGGCATAGTTAGACTAGCAGTACTGCATTGTGTAACCCAATATAATCTTTTGAACATGCAATAAAACACTATTTCTAGGCTCTCAAATACCTTCAGTCTATTTATGCTGATTTCAGAGTAGCATAGTGTGAGTAGAACGTTGGGAGGTTGAGGGATTCTTCCTCTGCTTGTGCTGTAGTGCTTGAAATATTGCTTAGGATATTTTTGCCAAATGTTCAAGTCTTTTCCATTTTTTTTGGTTTGTGACGCACAAGATTTGTGCAGTAAATCTCCTTACCATGTTATTCCAACAGCGTAAGCAGATTATCAGTACTACAGCTGTACTATAAGACTAACTCGGGGCTAACGAGGCTGCTACAACAGAGTAATGTTGCATAAGGCATCCACTTAGCAAAGCTATTTTTAGCATGACTGACTATTACGTGACACTGAGGCCAGTTGTGGGTTCAGGTATCACTGAAGGCTCCAGACATGCTCAGCCATGCTGCAAGGGAAAGCTAGTGTGGAGAGTACAGTCTACTGTACTCTCTCTCACATGGCTGGGACAGACTGGGTATCTGCTTTCAAAACAGTGCTGATAAATGTAGCTGAGCTGTACAATGTACAATGAAATTTAGGTGTATTTACAAATGCAACATGTGCATACTGTTTTTTTTTGTTTGTTTGTTTGTTTTGTTTTTTTGACAAACCTTTTCCCCCCTCTTCCAGCATCAAAGACTGCAAATGGCAGGAGAAGAACATTATTGTGATGGATGACGTCATAATCTCACCACCGTATCAGGTGGAGAACTGCAAAGGAAAAGAGGGAAGCGCTTTAAGTCATATACGCAAAATTGTGAGTGTCTCTCTCCTCCTATTTAACTGCAGTGAATGCTCCCATTCGGGAGTCAGAATTTCAAGCCGTTGTCACAGTAAAGAGTTTTGTAATTTTAAAGCTAACAAGGCTTGAATTGTTGTTGTTTAGTGATTAACTTTTTTTAAAGTTCATTTTTTTATTATTTGAGATTTTTCATTGATGGGGGTTGGTGTGTCCCTTCTTCTCCCTCGGTTATAGGTTGAGAAACATTTTAGAGACGTGGAAACTCAGAAGTCGATGCAGCGTTCACAAGCACAGCAAACACAGAAGGACTCGTCGTTATCCTCCTGAGATGGAGAGTGGGTGGGTGTGGATCAGCCGGAGAGGGCACAGCGGGCATCAGAGCCCCGAGAGCTGAGCGTAACCAGCGCTCCCCTCTTACCCCCTTCCCCTTTCAATGTCGCAGTCAGAGGGCAATAAGGGGTCTGGAAGATCAAATGAAAAACAAAAGAAAAAACTTTAAAAAAGAAAGAAATCAGAAAAAAGTGAGGTTTGAAAGAGTTAATTCTAAATTAGACTTTATAAAGATAATTTAAAATACCAACTATTAAGGAACCCATAGTTTCCGTGACTAACTTTCAGTATCTTACCCTCTCCTTCTGTGCCCTCTTCTTACTACTACCTTCTTATTTCCTTTCTTCTCTCTTCTTTTTGTCCCTCCTTCGCCTTCAATTCCATTTTGTTCAAAAAGGAAAACCTAAACAGTCAGAAAGGCTTGTTAGTACTTTTTTTTATCCCCAGGATTTTTTTGTTTTGTTTTTTTTTCTTGCCATCTTCATGTTCTACATTGTCTGTATTTTCTGTATTTTAAACAAAAAATGTGACTTGAAATGCCACACTTTAAAAAAAGGACATTTTCTAAAATAAAAGTAACAAAAATTCTGACTGTAATACTGTAATTTTCACCAGTTCTTATTAAACATTCTTCACACAAAATACGTTTTTAAGCATTTGGGAAATATTACTGGTGGCAAGCAGATCTTCATTATGATGTCTCTTAAAGCCAGCCTACCAGTAATGCTACTAAACTGTCTTAAAGCCAGCCTACCAGTAATGCTACTGAACTGTACAACACTGGGTCAACACTGAAACTTGTTGCTTCCACAGTAAATATCCTGTGTTATCCTCTTGTACCCTGCCCTGCATTCACAAGAAATACAGGCTATTCAAAAAGAGATCAAGGGAATAAGTAAATGAAGATACTGAAGATATAAATATAATTTTGTCAGTACTGTGTAAGACTTGCTGAAGGATACTTCTGGAAATTTGGGTCATAATCGAGGAATTGTACACTATGGCAGGCTGCATTCTAATGAACAGCTGTTATGAAAACAAACGTTTGTATTGGGTCAATTTAACACTTTAAAACAGGATATTAAATAATACAGAGATACAGAACAGTGATGAGTGGGCTGAGGGTAATGGCAGTGAGGAGTAACTCCCTAAGAAGACATGGGGAAACCCTTGAGAGGACCATTATTATTGTAAAAGGCGCTAGGGAAAGTAGGAGATGGTTCCCTAAGGATTGAAAACATTTGAGTGATGCTTCATAAATTATGAGTTTGATGAAGGACAGGGTTTTATTGGCTGTTTTGCACAGAATAGTGTAGTACACAGCAGTATAAGAGCTAATGAGGTAGATGATGGTAATAGTGTTTTGGTACATGTTTCTGAAGCATTGAGATATGGTCTTAACATAAGCATTAATTACACTAAGATAAATAAGTTATACTCTCAGACATGAAGCCTTTGCTGACTTGTGCATTAATATTTTAATGCTTTTTAAATAAGTTATAAGGCTTGTTAGATTATTACTGAAATTGATATGGCTGATTGCATCATTGCTGACACTGATCGTTGATGTTTCCATGGTTAAATCAAAGATAAGGTGGTGAGTATAAGCTGTGTCACGACATTTCCATCGTAAGGAGTGTTTTTACAGGTAATTCAATCCACCTGTGTTCTATTATTTATGTGTGCCAAGAGCTTTGTTTCTTTAATGATGCAACTTAATCGAGAAATGAGTTTGAAAAGCACCGAGTTTCTGAGCAGAATCTGTGGGCACTACATGCTGTCCTTCACTGAAAGCTTCGGGGTGTTTTTGTGTGTGTAATTCAAGTGCGACCACCTTTCAGATGACGTGCATCATTAAGGAAAAGGTGTATGTCTTTAAGGTGTAATAGAAATGCTCGCGTCGCGTAGTGTCTGAGAAAATAACTAATCAATATTATCAGCTGCAAAAGACTTCAGTTTTACACGGACTGCTTGTCTTACTGATTGGAAGCATCTGCAATTTCTTTTTCCCCCCACTTGTGAAGACTTGTTTATGTTCACAGTAAAGAAGAGAGTGGACTGACTGACAACAGTTGTGGTAAGTTTCACATCGCGAACCGTTCACGCATTTGAAACTTTTTCTTTGTGACTGGAACATGATTATATATCTTACTATATATTGTCCCCATTAAAATGTCGAACCATCTGTCAGCACATCTGTTCAGGAATGCTGTTCCACAGAACGGATGAACAATGTTATGCGAAATTCTCAGTGGATTAATGGATTAAACTAATTTGTTTTCTCTCATTTTTACATAACAGACAAATCCACTGTTTGGTTCCATTCTGATTGGTTCCTTTAATTCTTCAGTGCGAACACATGAAGTTTTATCCTACAAAAAAGACCAACATTCCCATTTTCTACTTCAGTCGCTGTATTTCAGCTGTGAGATCTTTGTTTAATTTACATCTTTATCTGAGCTTGAAGAATGGAAAAGAGTGAAATTGACACATGCTGCAAATGGTAACTAAGGTAACTCCTCTTTCTGATGCTGGGTAAGGGGTCGAAATGTTCAGGATCACCTTTCTTGTCCTCTTTGCCCTGTCTCTGGTGGCAGGTTCTAAAGTGTGTCCCCATCACTGCCTGTGTTACGAAAACTCTGATATTGTGGACTGTCGAGCACGTGGTTTCACACACATCCCACATGGAATCCCTCATGGTACCTGGCTCCTGGATCTTAGTGGGAATAAGTTGTCTGAGCTGAGGAGCACTTCCTTTACTGGAATTTGGGCCTTACGCATCATCTTGCTTCAGAACAGTAGCATTCATGTGCTGCAACCCCAGGTGAGTTTCTTAATTCTTTTAAAGCGAAACAGTACAAAAATAATAATACATATATCAACAGTACAGTAATGCAGTAATAATAACACACACTATCAACAATGGTACAGTATTAATAATAACACATACACTATCAACAATGGTACAGTATTAATAACAACACACTATCAACAATGGTGCAGTAATAATAACACACACTATCAACAATGGTACAGTATTAATAACACATACAATAACAATGGTACAGTAATAATAAAACACTATCAACAATGGTACAGTATTAATAACACATACACTATCAACAATGGTACAGTAATAACACACACCATCAACAATGGTACAGTAATAACACACACACCATCAACAAGCTTGCAAAGACAAGTCGGGCTCTTTCCTGGTTGAAATGCTTGCAGGGGAACAGTCATTAAATGATGATTAAATCTCATTAACCTTGGTCATATACTTGAAATTTGTGGTAAATGTTAAGTAACATTTTTTTAAAATTATTTATATTTTGAGTTAATTTTATTAACTGCAAATTTATTAAAGAAAGGTCATCATTTGTGGGTGCTTGTCAAAGGTATTGATTAATTAATGACTTGATTATGTGTACAGGCAAGCAGAAAAGGATCAAAGGTTATGTGTTCTAACAAGGAACCTACTGGAACTATTATTAAGCCTTTTTATTAAAAGTGATATGTGTTTTCTCTAACTGTTCCAGGCTTTGTCATCTTTGTCTTTTCTGGAGAAGTTAGACCTGGGTCACAATGAGCTTCGCTACCTTACCCAAGACTTCTCTCATGGTTTGACCTCGCTCAAGGATCTTCGGGTGGATCACAATTCTCTGGAACACCTTGATAGCCACTCCTTTGGCCAGTTGGAGAGCCTAGAGAAGCTGGACCTCAGTCACAACCGCCTTCAGTTTATCCATTTTACAGCATTCCGTGGCCTCACTCACCTAAAACAGCTCAACCTTGCCTGGAACCAGCTACATGAGCTCCCAGGTGGCCTGTTAACCATGCAGGACACTCTGGGGATCCTCCTCCTGGGCCACAACAACATTTCCAGTATTGAAGCTGAAGCCTTTACTCCCTTACATAGTCTTAATGTCCTGGGATTGGAAGCTAATCAGCTGGGGAACCTCAAATTCAAGACATTCCTGAACCTCCAGACTCCCAGTGTTCACTTGCAGCTCTCAGAGAATCCATGGGTATGTGACTGTGAGCTGCACCGCGTTTTCAGCAAAATCCTCCGTGTTCGGCGTCTGCATGTAGATGACTACTGGAATATTACGTGTTACTCCCCACCTCTCTTGGCTGGGGCATCCCTGGCTTTGATGGACAGTCAGCTGTGCATGGCGGAGACAGCTACAGTTCTGGTCATTACAGCCACTGTAATGGTTACTGTGGTGGCTGCTATAGTGATGGCTGAACACAACCGTAGGAAGAGAAAGATGAACCTCGGGACGCGTGGGAGTGTGTGTGAGATACAAGCCACACAAAATAAGTAAAACAGTGAAGTGGCAAGATGCAATAGCCTACTGAATGGTGGAAGAAATTTGCTCACTTTTATGAGCTACTTTAGATGTTTACCATGTGTGTATAATGAAGATAATTAACAGTTAAATATAGGCAAGTTTATAACAACATTATGTAGAGTTGTAAGTGGTAAAGTGATCTCCCATTGGAAGACACTAGAAGAAAATGCAGACTTAGATCAAACCATTCTTAAAGTAGACTAGTTACACAATATATTGTGCTTTGTGACATGGGCCGTTGGTCTCAGAAATGCTAACAAGAGCCTAATTTAGGCAACACAACTGGAGCCTTTGTTCATGAGTCTGAGGCAGAGTGGCAGCAGGAAAACATGAGCCTGAACAAGGATGCGCATTTGTTTATCAAGCAATTCAATACACCACAGCTCAG
>JAOYMR010000011.1:14004743-14032103 GCA_025802075.1 Tenebrosternarchus preto
TAAAAACGAGCAAGCTTTTTATGTTCTATGTTTGATCGATTACCACAAATATCCTGACCGCCGAATTTACGACCGTTTAAGATTAAAATGCTTTGTTTAGTCTATGAGATAACTAACCATTATAACAAACGGTAAAATGTTGGGCTTGGTTTTAAATAATTAACCGCATGTAGATGTTTTTAAGTTTAAGTAATTGTTATTAATTTAAGTATTAAAACAGAGGTTTAACTGTCATATATTGTGTGTGAGAAGGTCCACCCCAAAAAGTACAGTCTCATTCTCTCAGACTGAGCCATGTTGAAAATCCTACAGCCCATAATCGTCTCTGGTATTCAGCCCTGCTTATCATGAGCTCAGTTAGGCTACACGTGACTAACAGCTTTACTAATAGGCTTGTTCGACTTACCAAGTTTACGTAGGGTGCGGCATGTAAAACTGTCAGGCTTGACAGCTCTGTGGTCAGCTCCTCCTCCACTGGTGACCAGTAAGGAGACATGCTCATGTGTACAGAATTAAATGGGTTTGTTCTTTATAATATTATAATGAATATTAATAAGTGCATAAAGATGACAATGTATTACGATATTACCAAGTTCATATACAAAATAGAAGTTAATTTTTGTTTTATTTCTTAGTTTATTATACTTTCACTATATGTAGGATTCTGTGTGTAATCAGTGCCATTTACACAAAAACATGACGTTTCCTTAGCCCTAGTTTGCCATCTCTGGTTTCACTTTGTTCTCTGTATTTTACACACTCCAGTCACTGTTTTATTCTTGGGTTTTTGTTTAGTTTTTTTGTTTTTTGTTGTTTTTAGTTTTTTAAGTTTTAGTTCACAGATACGTAGTGTGGACACACAGATCATGAAAATATTGGGACATTTTAGGAAATCCAGAAAGTAAAGTTTTTTAAGGTTCATCTTTTGTCATCTTGTATCTGACATCTACGTAGATGTTCCTTGGTAGTTTTGGGCTGTGTAGTGGGTAGAGCAAGTCTGCCTGGGTTCTGTGTCTAATTTAGCAAATCTAACCCAGAGATCTGGAATCTAATCAGGGATCTGGCATTTAACCTAGATCCCAATGAACTGTTCTACAGGTTCCAGCTAATATACACCAGAACTTTGACCACAGTACCAATAGTGCAGTGAGTAAAAGGTACTTAAAGCAACAGTGTATATTAAATGGGCAAGGTAAATATAAGAAAGCAAGAAAATAATGTCCACAATGATTCTTCCCTCTTTACAAGTATGTAGCTTGATTTTGTAGGACATCAAAGTGCATTCTTTCCCTGATGTACATTCTGAGATTCATTGTTAAATTTGTTAGGTACTTCAGGTCCTCATAATTAGTTTGACCTTCACCGGCAGCCTACTCTACTATCCTTCCTCTCCAAATCATCCCAGTGGAATTTAGAGGTTGCCCCTGGAGACATCCTACTTCCACTGATTGGCATAATGGGATCAAGGGGATTTGGTGACATCAGAGGCCAATCCCCTATAGGATCAGGCAAAAAAACGAGATGTGAGATGAAGAGGAGAGAAACGAAGATGCACACATCATTCTTCACAGGCTGAGAGGGAGAACAAGAAAAAAACAACCTGCTGATTATCTAATGGGAGACATCAGAACTATACTTTACTGGGACTCCAACCACTGAAGAGGTAAGAGGTGTCATTTTTTTATTGCAATAATTGACTAAGTGAATTGGTATAGTTTTCAGTCTTAATAGAAGTAATGCCTCTATACTGACAAGTTTGTTTTTGGATGTTATCAACATGCATAGATAAACACTGCACAAACAGATAAATACTTTCTTTCATGGAAAATAAATTTTCATGGATTTCATGCTCCAGTAATAAATTTTTCAGACAGAAAATTGTTAAAGCTGGAACAACAGAATGCTTCACAATTACTATCTCCACCTAAAATAAGTATCACACAAAAATAAAGGTGTCTCCTATACTTGATACAAAATTGGATTTTTAACCATTTTTTATGCAAACTGATTTTGCTCATTTGTAGTCATGAAGTCCTATTGTACTTCACTGATTGCCAAAGCTCTGTGTTTCATAAATAAGAGGAGTTCATAGCAAAGGTATACGTACTGTTTTTATTTAGCTGCTCAAAGGGGTTTGTCATATATTGAGTTTGTATTTTTCTTTTCTTAGCCAAGATGGCTCGGGATATGACAGATAAGGAAATCTTGAAAATGGAGTTAGAGCAGTTAGAGAAAGAGGTTAGCACACCCAGGATGGTGGTGAGTATCATTGATTCCACCCACTCATATAAATGGATTCTAGGATCTAGTTGATAAACATCTTATCCTCAGACCTCACATATATTAATAAGGTGCTTGATTATCCAAGCTGCCCTCAAAGGGGAAGCAGGAGGTTATGATTCAACTTAAACTTCATGATACTTACACCCTGGTTTTATCCTTAAATGCTTCAGGTTTCTATAACTGCCCCTGAGCTTATTGCTAACATTGAGGCTCGGTCTGCAGAAGACCCATTGATCAAGGGAGTTCCTGAAGACAAGAACCCATTCAAGGAGAAAGGAGGCTGCATTATTACATAGCAGTCCCCACATTGTTGTTGACTCTTAAAAAAGTTTGTAAAAAGAAAAATTCTAAAAAGCAATTTTGGTGGGGATCATGGGGAAAAAAGTCCACGTTCTTTAAAAAAAGTGGTGTTCTTTAGTCTTTCTTAACAGAATGCATTTTCAGAGAAGTCTTTTTTTTAAAAGGGCAGACAAAAATATGTAATATGTTTTAGACTATATTTTGGAATATATGATAATGTGCATTGTAAAGTTACATTGTACTAGAGTTAGTGTAACATCCACATTCCTTTTACTATGTTTTATTATGTAATAATTTTTTGTGGCATCTTTGTAAAATAAACACTCTTGTGTAGCTGCACAAAAGCCTCACTTTTATTGGTAGAATTTGCTATTGCTGCTGTTGGTTTTGTTTTTATGTCTGCTTTTTTTAGCAAATAATTGTGTAGTGATAAAAAGTGATAAGGTAGTGATAAAAGAAATGCCTTGTGTGGTGACAAACACTATGCATTGACTTTCTTTCTGTGGCTGAGCTAAGCTAATGTCCCTAATAACCTTTGCATTTCCATTGTGTGGGACAGTAATGAGATTTGAATGTCATGTCTTCTATTGTCCAATGAATCACTCCTTCCTGTCAAAAGATTAAGCTCATTCCACAAACCCCATTTTAGGATTAGGCTCAGACCTTTTTATCCTGGTAGGTAATCTGTCCTGTCACTCATATATTCCTGTTATATTCATGTGGCATTCAAGCAGGTTGGTCACGCTCCTTTCAATGGGGAGGTTTTGCAAATTCAGGATTTGCGATTCAGGAACAGGTTTAAATCACAGGCCATCTGTCTTGCCAACACCACAATCTTATCCAATACTACTAATCTGTATATTCATTAGAGTATGTTTACATCTGCAACTTAAAACGCTCATCACCTCTGCACATCACTCTGATTTTTCATAGTGGTGTTTCCACAGAGATCTCATCTGCAGAGCCATTATTTACCCATATAGGTCCAGGATTCAGAAAGTATACAGGCAGCAACACAGGTTCATGCTTAGCTGGTTTCAGGGACCTCCATTGATTGAACTGTTTGGTGGTCTTGATTTTTCTGATCAGATGTGGAACAGGTGTTGGACACCCTCCAGTCAGTGGTACCAGTGTTCCAGTGCAAGTTTAATCACCAAAAGCTCCTTTCCATAGGGCTATTTCCTGCTGAAGAAAGAACAGGAGAATAATTTGTCAGACCATGTCAGACAATGTCACCGATACCTCTGAGGGTTCCCCTTCCACAATAAATGGTTTGGATCAGATTGTTTCAGAACAGGGGTAGAGGAGAAAGTGTCCATGAGGATGGGAAATCCTTGATCAGCTGTCAGAGAATAAGTTAAAAAAAAAAACTCAAGTAAACATTGCAGGTCTTTGATCAATTGGGGTGTTGGTCAATTAGTAACTGTAGATACCCAGTTGTTGTTCAAAGAGAAAGAGAATAACCCATGAATGATGCAGAGCTCTGATGGAATTGATACTTTTTCTGATTGTACATAAAGCCAGATCTTTCTAAGTTTGCTAAGAACATTGCAAACATGTTGTATGTGTTCTGGGAGTGTGGGCGGATACATAAAAAGATTGTTTATGTTAAGCTATGATGTACTGATTGATTTCAACTCAGAATATGCGGTCCCTGAAGAACTGAAGCAAAACAGGTGAGTTAGCTAGGCCGTATGGCAGCACCAAACACTCAAAGTGCTTCTTGGAGGACATTAGATTGTACACACATCTCAGCTCAAGTTTTGTGAGAAAGCTGGCTTGATGGAGCTTCTTGTAGGTTGAGGAACAAGTGGAAGTGGAAGGCAACTTTGGTGATATTGCTGAGGGCCCTGTGTCGATACAAGGATGCAGCCAACCATTCCCAACCACTACAGGTGAAGTGGACGGTTGGGAATGGTTAGAGTCTTTGAGTGCTTCTGAAATTTACACACCCATGGTCTCAGTTCCAGGAATGGATGGTGGGTAGGCTTTGCTTTTTTAGGCAGTAGGCTAACAGATAACTACCAGGTTGACAGTGGGCTACCAGATTGATTGCACAATAAAAAGGTCTGAGTAGAAGGAATTTAGTAGTGTACCTTTTTACTGAAAACATTGGAGAAATCAGTATATTTATTGGGAATTGTTCTTGTGTCTGATGTTCAAGGGTCTTTCGATGGAAGTGGTCCTGATGATGGGTTTAGTTTAATATAAAACATTATCAGTCTCAAGCTAAGAATCCTATGGAAGATGTGATGTAGATGAGTTATTCTTGACTAGTCAGGAGAGACCTATAATGATAGGGTTGTGAGTTGATGGGATGGCAAAGAATTGAATACTCTCAGAGTGAAGGAGGGTTTATAGGGTGAACAGAGGAATTTGATGTTCAGCTCTCATAGCTAGGCTCTAAAAGTCTCATAGGCTAGACTAGGAAGTTTCTGTCTGCTATGGAATTCATCAGTGCTGAAAATAAAACAATGTTAGCTTGCAGTTTAAGGAGCACAGGTCAGCAGACTTGTCTGGTTGTGAAACCACTCACCTGCGGAGGAGTATGGTCCTCTGTACATTTAGGGAGATCTGCAGGGCAGAGGTTTGTGCTTTGGAATGGAGGTTTGGATGGTTTCTGTACCACAGTACTGTGGCTAAGGCTTTCCAGCTTAGTAACAATATCGAATCAAACTATTATGGCTAGTCAGGAAATGACCAGCATGATGTTACAGATACATAGAGTATTGCAGAAGGAAGCTCTTACACTTATCTGGAAAGCCACTGTACCATCACAACTGACTGATGCAAAGTTTGATTGGTCTGGAAGAAGCGGAAGACTGAAAAGCTTTTGATTGCTGTCTCTTGTTGCTGTAAACAAGTCAAGTCAAAATTATTTTATATAATGTCTTTTTACAACAGCCATTGTCTCAAAACACCTTTACAGATGTCTGATTCTATCATGTTTTAAACTGGTTCATCCTCTGCAGCAGTGAGTGATGTTCAGTTGGTAAGACTCAAGAAGAACAAGGCTATCAGGGTGGATCAGGCAGATGTCCTGGAGCCGCAGATGTAGCATGAGTAGCTCGACTGAGTATGAGGTGATGAGAGGGGGAAAAACAAAATCACCAAACATTAAGTGTGCTCTTTTAATGCAATTGGAGTGGAAAATGTGCACTTGTGCAGAGAGCTAGTGTAGAAACCGGCAGGACTAGCTGTGACAGTTTAACTAAAAAGGGGGAGAACCAGCAGGTAACAGACATGTGGAGCCCTGTGACATCACAAACTTGAGTGTACTTGTGAAATGGGAGGGCGACAGCATCCAAACAAAAAAACAAACAAACAAACAAACAAAAAAAACAGTTAATAATCAACATGCTGACCTAAGGCAAAAAAATATGTATAACACATATACAGTGGGTATGGAAAGTATTCAGGCCCCTTTAAATTTTTCACTCTTTGTTTCATTGCAGCCATTTGCTAAAATAAAAAAAGTTCGTTTTATTTCTCATTAATGTACACTCAGCACCCCATCTTGACAGAAAAACAAACAGAAATGTGAAATTTTTTATATGTGCATGTACAGTATATACAGTGGCATGCAAAAGTTTGGGAACCCGTAATCATTTTCATGATTTTCCTTTATAAATCATTGGTTGCTCCGATCAGCAATTTCAGTTAAATATATCATATAGCAGATGAACACAGTGATATTTGAGAAGTGAAATAAAGTTTATAGGATTTACAGAATTTGCATCTTATCTGAAGAGTGTCAACATGGGAGCCTCAAAACAACTTTCGAATGACCTGAAAACAAATGCACTAGAGCACAGTCATTTGGATGGGTAAGTGAATATTTTTGGCAATATAGTGTATATGTGTGTATGTATGTATGGGTGTACCTGTGTGTACATTGGTGTGATGTGGGCGGAGTGCGTGTTGTCGGTCTCGTGGATGATCGTTAGTGTTACTCGTTTCACCTGTGTCTCGTTAGGGTGAGTGTTTGTCGGTTTTTGTCACGACGTTGTCGTGAAGTCCTCGACATATGGTAAGGGTTTATGATTGTTGCTTGAATTCAAAACGAAACCGAAAATAAAAGTTTTTTTTTACTTTACGCACTTGGAGTCCTGTCTGGCTTTTTGCAGCTCTCGCAATGTGACACTGGAGATCAAAATTAGAGAATAACACACAATTTCCTAAATGTCAAGGTTACTGTGTAGTCGTATGTGAAATTATCCTAACAGGAGTGAAATAGCAGTATTTTAAGCTTGCTTCATAAATTGTATATATTCTAAAGCACTGCATAAAAAACTTAAATAATATAACTGACATAACACTACCAAATATAATTATAACAATTATTATAATTGATATAACACTGATCAAAATTAGAGAACACTTGTCCAGATGAAGGCCAAAGGGGTGACCCTCTCAGCCATAGCAAGAGAAGTTGGTCGTTCCAAGTCTGTGATTTCTAGAATATTGCATCTTTAACATCACAAACTCATTCAAGTCCCCCAAGAAGGCTGGTCACCCAGGAAACACAAATACAAGAGAGGACAGGATAATGTGGAGAATCTCCATGGGTAATCAGTTCAACACTGCAGCTGGAATCGCTCACCAGTAAGGATCTGTCTCGTCATACAGTGTCTCAATGTTTAAGAGCATTTGGACTGAAAGCCCACCCTGCAGTCACCAAACCTGTCATTAGCAGAAAGAATCAAAAAGCTAGACTCACCTTTGCTGAGGAGTATGTTGTGTGGACAGAGGAGAAGTGGTCCAGAGTTCATTTTAGTGATGCAAACATGTTCGGCGACAAACCGGGAAAAGACTGAACCCAAAGTATGTAAAGAAGTCAGTGAAAGGTGAAGGAGGAAGTGTCACGGTTTGGGGAATGTTTTCGGCAGCAGGAGTTGGACCTCTCATACAGTTACATGGAAGAGTGAATGCAAGTGTGTATCAGAACCCACGACAACATGTGGTTCCTTTCTTGCGTTCATCACTCAGCCAGCAATTAGCATGCAGGACAATGCCCCCTGTCACGCAGCAAAACAGATAAAGCATTTCCTTGAAACTGAAAACATTGAAACAATGGCCAGCTCAGAGTCCTGATCTAAACCCAATAGAAAACTTCTGGAAAATCCTTGGTGACAAAGTTATGGCCAAGAAACCCACAACAGTCACAGAACTGTGGAAGAGACTGGAAGAAGAGTTGACCAAAATCACACCAGAGCGGTGTGAGAGACTAGTGATGTCCTGTGGCTGCAGATGTGCTGAAGTCATTCAAAGCAAAGGCCTGTACACTTCCTACTGATTACTGACAGTTGTAATCTTCAGAAAATTTAGTTGTAATCTTTCTCTGTTCTCTACAGTCATTGCTGTTCTCTAACAGTCATTGCTGTTTTTTGCAAAATAAAGGTTTTGTGTTGCTATACTGTGGTTATTTTGTAAAACACTGTTCTGTACCTCTTACAAAAAATCTGATAAATAAAAAATTATGGTGTACCTCTTACAAAAAATCCTTCAAATGTTGATCAATGTAGATTACATTATTTCTGAAAAAATCAAGTGTTCATACATTGTTGTCTAATTTTGATCTTCAGTGTGTGTATGTATGGTGATGACAGGTGGACAGAATGGGTACTCAGGTGATGGCGATTACGTTGAATGTGGTCTGCTTGTGGTTGGATGAAACAGAGCAGTTTGTAGACGTGACACAGTCCTTCAGTTCTCATATTCTTATCTGTTCTGGAGTAATTTATCAACACTGACTCCCATATATTAGACCTGATAGCATGTGCATAAAGTCTAACATGTTTTACACATATCTGCTTTATCTTAATTATATTACCTGATAAGAAGACTATGAGGACTAAATGTGAACATGTTACTCCCTTTACCACAAGCTCAAAGCAACTGGGCCATTATCCACATTTACAGTACAGTCATGAACATCATCAAGAGAATATTATCTATGCATGTCCAACTTGGCGACTTATCCAAATGTTCAATATCTGTTACAAGGAGGACCCAGCTGAATAATTTTACACAATGGCTTTTTCTGTTTTTGATTTTTTCTCCATCTTACTATTGGTCTATTAGTCTTGGCCTTTTATTTTGGTGTGAATGTTATAGCTTTTTTTATACATGTACTACATTTGCAAACTTTATGCAGAATATTGTAATAAAAACAAGGCCCTTTTAGAGCGCTTTGTCATGTTTCTGTAAACAGGCTGAATTTTCTTTAGTCATTTGAACACCATCACTCCTTATCTTTACTGCTGGCCTTTAAATGCTTAAGAGTTGCACATGTATCCATCATGCTTAGACCTTTAGCACCTAAAGATAATAAAAGATGCCCATTAACTTCCATGTTATCAGTTGCATCTGTGGTTCATTCTGTTGTGAGTTTCTCCCCCTCTTTACACACTGTATATTATTGCTGTTTGAGGACTATTTTAACTAAACATTTCAGGATGTGGTTACTAGTGGTCTTGGTATGGTTGCTGGTTTGGGCAGGGGGTACGTTTTGGTACCTGTTTGGCAAACCAAGCCCTTTCTCACTGGAGTCAGTTAGGCCTCCAGGGCCACTAGAGCTTGACCAGAACAAGAGATACAACATTCTGAAGCAAGGTGAGTGTACAACAGTTCCATTCTATATGCAGCATATGTGGGTAATGGATTTCTGAAATCAAAGGGACAAAAGTATGCAAACTTACATACATGCATTTCTTTAAAACTGATTTATATTACATTAAATGTTGATGCCATTCAAGTTTTAAACCAACCTTGCGCTAACATATAAATTTGGGTGATAATAAAATTAGGACATGTTGCAAAGTTAGAATGAGATGCAACCCTTTAATCAAACAAATAAATCACAGTGATAAACCACCACATTTATTAGTAAGATATTTATTAAGACCAATATAACTAATAATGAATACGACAGAATATTAAGAAAATTTGATAATTGCCAATATACATATATATTGAAGAAAGGTTTTTCTTTTGCATCAGTGATTACAAGACACAAAATGTACAGTATCTACATGACAAAATGGCAAAAATAGATAGAAATAGAATAGAAAACAAAAACACAACCTAGAAAGTAGGTTGTTGCTCCATGAAGTCCTATCACAGATGTTTTGTGTAAGTAGAAAACACACACCTATCAGTGCCAGATCGCAGTACGTGCAGCACAGATTTAGGCCACTGCAATGCTTGTTTAGCTATTGGTTTAGATAAAACGGTATCATGCCATAAACTAATTATCTAATAACATCTCAAGGCATCTTGGCGAATGACTGTTTATCTTGTATTTGCCATATCTTAATGGCAATTTAGAATGAGATTTTAGCAGCAATTTTGAGTGTAGAATATCTAGAATTGCTATTATGTTCAACAGTTGGTAAAATTAGTAATCCACAGATTTGAATGCTAAGCAAATGTCATGATTTCCCCCCCTGTACTTTGTAGGCTTCAAAAAGGAGCAGGTACCTGAAAATCTGGATGCAATTGTGATTGGCAGTGGGATTGGTGGGATGACAGCAGCAGCTACACTGGCCAAGCTGGGTAAGAAAGTCCTTGTGCTGGAGCAGCACGACCAGGCTGGAGGCTGCTGTCACACCTACATCGAAAAAGGTTTTGAGTTTGATGTTGGTAAGTTGTCATCACTACGGTTCTAACACATGTCAAGAGTTTCAATAAAATATTAAACTGACGACATGAACGATTAACTTGCATTTACATTTCCTCTGTAAATGCTTACATATTCTGATTTTTTTTATTTCTAAAGGACTTCATTATATTGGTCAGTTACATGAGAACAGCCTGTTTAAGGTTGCTATGGACCAGATCACTGAAGGGCAGCTGGAATTTGTGAAGCTGGACAAGCACTTTGACACTATTGTGATTGGTAGTGGAGAAGAACGTAGAAAATACTCCATCTACACTGGCAAAACTGAGATGGAGGAACATCTTAAGAAACAGTTCCCTGATGATGTCAAAGCTATAAAAGAGTTCTTCAAGATCATGAAGGTGTTGTATCTACGACTCTAGTGAATCCTAGAGTTGTCTAGTGAATTTCCAGATGTTTTGTCTTCTATAGTTGCTTGAAGAACCTGTACACTTCTTGCTTGATAATTTGGTTGCTTTTCTTGTATCCCCATAGATATCAGCCAGGAAGACCCATTATCTGGCTACACTGAAGTTAATTCCCCAGTGGGTGGCGCTGTTGCTGTTGAAAAGTGGCATTGCTGACCTCTTCTCTCCCATATTCCACCTGGCAGGCTCTAGTGCTACTACAGTGGCCAACAGTCTGACCACCAACAAGGACCTCCAGATCATCTTCTCCTACTTCTTCTATGGTGAAACACTCCTCATTTATTGGCATCTATCTATTTATCCATTCATTTATCTACCCTTTTTAATAGGATATCCTAAGTCAGTACTTATATTTGTCTTTCTGGACCTACAAGTGGCAAGTGCTTACATTTACATCCTGCTCTTAAACTTGGAAAATCTCTATCCAAATTATTGGAAATAGCAAAATTGGCCCCTCTGTCAGTGGTATGCTTGGATTGTACTTTTGACTGCCAAACAAATATACTGCACATGTAAATGTCAAATACATAACATTCCTTTGCATAAGGCTATTTTTGTTTTATTAACTATGCTATCTCATATGTCAAATAGGTGTTCCCCCCAAAGAGTCCAGCTGTGTGATCAATGCTCTGCTGCTACACCATTATAAGCGGGGAGCATACTACCCAAAAGGGGGCGCCAGTGAGATTCCATTCCACATCACTAAAGTCATCCAGAAATTCGGTGGACAAGTGCTGGTTCGTGCTCCAGTAAACCGTATATTGGTTGACAGCAAGGGAGCTGCATATGGTGAGTAATGTCATCTATTTGAAATTCATCTATTTGAAATTTGAATTGTCCTGTGTGCAACCACTTTTATGTTTGCAGTTCCTTGTGTATGTGCAATAGTGTATTTTTTTTTTACTCTTACTACTCTATTTCTTATGTACCCTGTTTTTTTTATATTCGCAAATTCACAAATATTTAAATCCTCTGAGGCTATTGTACTGTCCATATCTCCGTAGTGGGATCAGTAAAGGGTTATACTATTTTATCTTATCTTAAATAAAATGGTTGTGAATTGGTTGTAAAGTTTGGGGATTATAGAATTACTGTTAATATATTCTGTTTTATTTTACTTTCATCAAAAAGGTTGTATCTCTAACACATTATATTACACTGTGATTTGGCAGGTGTCACTGTGAAAAAGGGACCAGAGGACGTGGAGGTGCGGGCTCCTGTAATCATCTCAAACTGTGGAATATTCAATACCTGCCACAAACTTCTGCCTCCAGAGATACGTACCAACGCTGGTCAGCAGGCCACTGAATGAAAGAATACTTGATCACTTCTTTGAACAATTACTGTGTATATTTGTGTAAATAGTAAAGACAGCTATATAAGATGTATTGTTTTTCTCTAAAAACACACTGGTTTCATCTTGTAGAAATTCAGAAGCGGCTGAATATGGTGAAACCTGGACGAGGATCCTTTCTAGTGTTCTCAGGCTTTGATGCCACACAGGAAGAACTGGGCATCAGTTCCACCAATCTCTGGCTCTTTAAATCCAATGATATGGATGACATGTCAGTATCAGTACAACAGTGTGAATCCCATGCAACAGAAGCACATTACATTACTGTGCATGCAATATCTGCCACAGCTCGAAAAGAGAGGCACAGGACTGCACTAAACATTGTTCTAAGCAACTGTAAAAAGCATATACCACTGTTGTTTTTTCTGGGTTATTTTTATTGGTTTAAGTCATATACTTTGGCACTGTAGTGATTGGTTATAATAACAGTATGTCCTAGTCTTCCATTTTCACTCTGTCGTATGTTGCTACACAAAGCCTACACAGGGTAGTGCTGTTGTTTAAACATTGAGACGTTGTACAGCTGCTGGTAATCCTAGCACTGGGCTCTTTGCCATTCTTCCATTTAACATGGTTTTGTACTTCCTCAGTATCCAAGTAGAAGTCATTATATTACAGGTTATGGGAAGAACATGGCCAGCCTCAGCATTTCTGCCCTATGTTCTTCCAAAAGATTATATGCAGTTATTTTAAACACATATTAGAAACTCTGATAAATATAACACAGACAACAGAGTGGTAGAGCAATGAATTTAGACAGTTTTGCACCTCTGAAAAATGTTGGTATTTAAAGGATGGATGAGTTCTTCAGTATGGCTAAGGACGAGGCTCCTGATAACATTCCTATGATGTTCATTACCTTCCCCTCTGCCAAAGATCCCACTTCAAAGATTCGTCACCCAGGTACAACCTTAAGGATTTACTGTATGGCTCTGGCAACTCCATGAAAATGCAACACCTTCAGTTAGTCCTCTTCAGCTTAGTGATGTGGCAAACATACAGGCTGGAGCTGAAGGTTTGGATCCATAAGCAATGTTGGTTTAGAATAGTTTTGAATAATAAAGGAGTTACAAGTTAATGGCAGATCTGAGACATTAAATCCACTGTTTGAGTTAATATTCTGATGTGGTAGTGGTGCAGAGGTCAGATTAATTGTGCTTCATATCTGTTGCTACTAAGGCACTATTGATTTTACAGGTAAATCTTGCATGACTATTCTGACAATGGTCAATTATGAATGGTTTGAAGAATGGAAGGACACCACTGTGAAAAAAAGAGGAAATGACTATTTAGAATACAAGATGAGATTTGCCAAATATCTCTTTGATTGGGCCTGTAGCTATTTCCCCAGACTGAGAGACAAGGTACGAAAATGAAGTCTAGGAGGCTCATTCTCATCCAATTATTTTTAATTTTTAAGGACAGATATATTGAGATAAATCTGGGCATGTCAAAACATTGGAATAAGTAATTCTGAAATGCTTAGATGTTTAGAACATTTTCTTTGTCTATGGCCTTATCTTTATCTCTCTATATATATCTTTCTCATCCTCCTTCTCTCTTTTGTTCAGTTGGTATTTCAGGATATAGCCACTCCGCTGACTAACACACACTACCTGGGGGCTTACCACGGAGCCATGTATTCAGCTGAGCACAACTTGGAACGTTTCCAGGCTGAAGCCATTGCTATGAATCGCTGTGATACTCCCGTCAAAAATCTCTTCATTTCAGGTTTGACAATGCCTCTATGGCAGCTAGATGTTGTAAGGATTTCTTTTAAAATAATGCCCATTTTTTTGCTTTTGGCCACATTATACAGAAATACAGATACAGTGATGTGAAAAACTATGTGAAAACCGTAAACACTCATAATAAAAAACAACCTGGTTCTTAAGCAGGTCTTAAAATAAGAAAAAACACAACCTTTGAACATCACATGATAAATTACACCATGAAATTATTTATTTAACAAAAGCTAGGTCAAAATGCTAGAACATTCAGATGTGCATTAACACAATGCCTGGAAGGACATCAGCAGTGATCTTAGAAAAACCAGGGTGTTGCTGCTCATCAATCCAAGAAGGGTTACAAGGCCATTTACAAACAATTTGCAGCCCATCATTCTACAGTGAGAAAGAAAGTGGGCAGCACTGAAGATAGTTCCCAATCTTGAATAACGCAGCAAATTAACCCCAACGTCAATGCAATGCTCACAAAAATATAAAAAAAACCCAAGAGCTACATGCCAGACTCTACAGACATCAGTTAACATGATCATGACAGTACAATTAGAAAAAGACTGAGCAAGTATGGTTTGTTTGGAAGAACTGCCAGGAGAAAGCCTCTTCTTTCTAAAATAAAAAGTTTACAAAGTTGCATCTGAATAGATCTTCTGGAACAGTGTTCTTTGGACAAACGAATCCAAAGTGAAGATCTCATACCAAACACCTCATACCAACTGTCCAGCACAGTGGTGATTTTGGGCAATACATGTGAACCAATACATGTGGACCAATACATGTGAACCAGTACATGTGGACCAGTACATGTGGACCAGTACATGTGGACCAGTACATGGCTAATACATATTGGTTTTTGTGGTGTATTTTGTAGCGATGCTGTGATTTTTAAAATAATTACACAGTGTAGGTGGTATTTATCTCATTTTAAAACCTACTAAGGACCAGATGTTTTTTATGTCCTGATTTAAAACTGCTGAGGTTGTACTTGTTTTTCACATGACTGTATAAACAAACTACAGCATAAAATAAAACCTTCACAAAATTAATTCAACATATACAAGTATTTGTTGTCCTAAATCAGTTCTTTATGGAATCTTTATTTTGTCAAACAGCATGTCTGTGAAGGTAGGTATCATTGTTCTGTAGTGCACGGAGCTCATATGTAGTGATGTTTTCACTGGAACATGAATGCGTGTATTTCTCAGGCCAGGATGTGTTTAGCTGTGGGATCGCAGGCGCAGTGCATGGAGGACTCCTTTGTGCGTCCACTGTGCTTGGACACATCGTCTACATTGACCTCCTTTTATTAAAAAAGAAGCTGAAGAGGAAGCAGGTCAGAGAAATGACTCAAAGGGCCAAGAAAATGCAATGAGATTACATTGCTCTGCCCAGATCACAGCAAGAACGATACTGCATAACACGTGCCACCTTCCCTCATCAGAGCATACCTCACGGCTGTGTGTAGTGAACTGTTAATCAATAAAATATAATTTTTTGCATTTTTTTTTATTTTACATATTCAATCTGTTATACATTTCAGAATGTTTTCTTCTGTGTTTAGTTCTGAGAGTATAGATTTTTTTCTTGTTTTTATTATGTGTATTATTTCATAAATTACTTACTATTTAATTATTACTTAATTATTCAGTTAGTTACACCTGCTGTTTCTTTGAGTTTTGAAAACAATCACTGTCATCCAGTAGCCAAAGGTATCAGAGCATCAAGGTATCAGAGCATCATATGCATCATTCAAAATCCAGTTTGTTTAGTAAATTCACTGGTATCTAAATCTATGTAAAATGACACCCAAAATGATTTTAAATTGACTTCCTATACTTAAAATTTACAAGTATGATATTGTAGATTACGATAAAGATTTGGGAGTTGTAAGAAAGACTACTGACTGCTAAACTATTAAAATCTTCTAACCTTAGCTTAGAACTTTTGCAATGACAGAGACAGTTTAGACCTTCTTAAAATGTATCATTTACCACATCTTTAAATGACCCAACCCACCACATTTGCTGATGTATCTGATTCAATAGATTAAAATAACACCCCCCACCCACCCACCTTTGTTGTTCTGACCCATGTTTGAGACCTTAAAAGTTTTCCACATGATGGGGAATCAAAGAGACTTGGGGAAACCTCAGACTTCCTGAACAAAGTGGACATTTCCTGTGGGAGAACCTCATAGATCGGTTGGCATAACACAGCAACTGATGTGTGAATGAAGCCCGGAAGGAGAGGTAGCAGGCGATGAATGTCCCCACTGTGCGAGACTGCTGTGGCACTGTGCGAGACTGCCGCAGGATGCCAGCTATTGCTCCCCTCCATTAGCAGTGACCATGGACCTGCAGGGCTGCAGTGATGGCAGAACAGCAGTGGATATACACCCATATACAGTGAAAGACTGATGGGCTAAATGTAAAATAAAGGAGAAAAACTTATATCTGCCTTTTTTGTGGGAAGGTTATGGGCTTTGTATGAGTATATTTTATGTCGACTATAAAGAAACTAGATGTGTGCTTGTGTATGTGCTGGAAGGAAACTGTTTTAATTAAGGTAAAAAAAGATCTATATCATCACTTTGACTGCATCACTTTGATAACATCACACAACTGGAACCCAAAATAAAACCTTACAGACCAGCAATATGCAATTACCCAACAGGTCCTCTGCTTTGTACAGCCATATATAAACTTAGGTTTCTTTTTATTGTAACTTGTAATGTTGGGATTATGATTGTATTCCAGTCTGATTGTGACGGATCTAAAGGAGATCAAATGTCAGATAAACCAAAGTTAAGAGACCAAAGTCCAGAAGTCTGGCAAAGGACAAAACGTATTATCACCCATGCTACAACATCAGTAAACTGGGAATGGATGCATGAATACAGAATTTAAAAAGCTTTTAATACTGTAATAATAATAATCTGCATTAAGTGATCAACTCCAAAAATGCAGTGGTGAATAATATGAGTGAAATACGAGTGAAATGATCAAAAATCCTTGTTACATTGTGTTGTCAATTCAAAGTTCTGTTTCAGGGATATCACACACTCCCCTTACTCTGCTTCCCCTTTTTCCTCACTCAATCTCTCTCTCTCTCTCTCTCTCTCTCTCTCTCTCTCTCTCTCTCTCTCTCTCTCTCTCTCTCTCTCTCTCTCTCTGTTTCTGTCTTAGCCTCTCTGCTTCTCTCTCTCTCCCTCTCTGTCTCTCTCTCTGTGTTTCTCTTAGCTCTCTCTGTTTCTCTCTGAGTCTCTCTCTGTCTGTCTCTCTGTCTGTCTCTCTTTTTCTCTTATCCTCTCTCTGTTTCTCTCTCTGTGTTTCTCTCTTAGTCTGTCTGTCTCTCTCTCTCTCTCTCTCTCTCTCTCTCTCTCTCTCTCTCTCTCGCTCTCTCACTCTTTCTCTCTCTCTTTCTCTCTCTCCAGATGTCCCTAACATGAGCAAGATTTGGCAGGGCTCTCCTTGTCTCTGAGTTTTTCAGCTGTCCAGAAGCCAACAGACCCAGCTGGTTCTAATCAGCGATAGAGAAAAGGAGTGTAAGAAACAAAGATTGGGGAGACTCAGCCTGAGTAGGCTGGGAAGGAACAACAAACTAATACACTGGAAGGTGACCTGAACACAGAGATCCACCAGAAACCAGCATCCATTGAGGCATGCAGTAGCATGCTGTGTTAATATCCAAACTACATATACAAACTTTGTGCTGTCAGAATTGCCATCCTGGTGGTAGTAACTACTGATTCTTCTCTCTTTTTGCAGTTGTTATTTCAGAAAGATAAACAAAACTGTGAATATGTGGAAGATGGCTGATTATGACTCATAGCTGTTCTTTGCTTTGTTTGAGCAGTGAAATTTTGGAAAGGTAAAGGTTGGGCACAATGCCTCAGCTGCTTTGTTTATACAACCCTCATGATGCCTTGTTCTCTCCTGTGTGTAAGTGTTTGCACGTTTGTATGTGATTGTGGCTCTGTGTGAGTGAGGAAGGGGGTGAAGCTATGCTGACCCCTGTTGGCAAATGTGCAGATCTTATAAATAATGTCCTCCATGTCTGTGCTGGGTGGGGGAAAGCGGACCAGACAAGAACAGAACAGCAAAATGGTAGCAGAACAGCAAAATGGCTCTGACCCAGCTGAGGGGTCGTGGGATGAGAAAGGGAGAACTGAGCTAACTAACTGAGCAGGATGAGCCATAATTCCGGTTTAAGGCTTTTTGTTTCTTTGTTTCTTGTTTCAGAACCACACTAATACTATGAATAAGTCAACACAAAGCATATACAAGTAAATGTTCAATAATGATGATCCAAAAAACTTTTGAATAGATTTTTCTAGAAGTTTTTCCTACTCAAAGTAATTAAAACCCAACTGTTATATGAGTGTTTATTATATATATTATAAAATAGCTACTATTTATACAGTGGCAAATGTTTAGCTGTTGTTCATACTGAAATAGCTAATATGAAATGAATAGTTGAAAAAATTGGCTGTGATTTTGCAGAAATTATAATCAGAGTTATGATCACTATCCATTCCTTGAACAGTTAATGCAATATATCAGTAGGTATGTTGTAGCATTAGTAGTTTATAATTTGTTGCAGTATCAAGATCTTACTATATTTCAGTAAGTTCTTTTATTTGTAAAAACACAGCTGCAGTATTTACAGTAGATTTAACATAATCTGTAATTATTTATCTATGTGCCATATTTACTATGGATGTTGAATAGTACATTTTCAGCATTTCATCACTGAAGATCTGCTTGTGTCGATGGTACAGGGTGCCGCTCCTACGCTGATTCATAGCAGCAGAATTCCTCTTGGCCAAAGGTCCATTTTTCCATTTACATCTGTTACAAATATTGCTTTGCACAGCTGTGCAGAGGGCTGAAGTATAACTAATGTTACATGATGAAGTATAACTAGTGTTACGTGAAGTATAACTAGTGTTACATGAAGTATAACTAATGTTACATGATGAAGTATAACTAGTGTTACATGAAGTAGTACAACTAGTGTTACATGAAGTATAAGTAGTGTTACATGAAGTATAACTAGTGTTACATGAAGTATAAGTAGTGTTACATGAAGTATAACTAGTGTTATATGCTCTCCAGCCTGGAAATAGAAATAAAGAAAGCTCCTTTCTTGGTGTTTGTGAGTTGGTTCTCCAGAGCAGAACAAATACAGACAGAGCTGAGCGTCATCTAGGGTCAGAAAGAACCAGCAGAGGCAAAGAAAATGAAAGAAAAAGAAATGAGGCGGAGGGAGACATGAGAAACTAGTGGAGCTCCTTTATGAAATTAAAGACAAGCACAACATAACTGAAGATTTATGGAATAACAAATTCACTCTTTAAACAAAGCCTTTTTGGACCTTATCTGGGAAACCTAGAATGACTCAGAAACAGCTTTGTTTATTTGAGTGATATTAGCAGAGTTAACAAAAGTTGTTATTAATGTGAGACCAGGTTTGCTCACTACATTGTTCAGGTATATTGGCACCTACTGGCCAGCACATTATTTAGCATTCATTGCGCTGAATTGGATTGACTTATTTTGGTATGTTTGTATATTTGTACAGTTGTGTGTGTGTGTATGGTAATGTGGATTAGATTACTTATGAGCAGCACACAATAAACCTTAGGGCAGTATCCACCTGTACTAACAGTTCAGAGCTGTTAACTACCATCCCACTAAATACTTCCCTTGCTGAATTAGTCCCACCAGGGACATCTCAACACACTCCCAAAGACAGCAAACTTTTCTGCTATCATGTCCAACCTTTAAGAAGGCCTTTCAACTGGAAGGTAAGCTTGCAGCTTGGGGCTCTGAGTTGTCAATTTGCTGAATTAATCAGGTAGATCCCAAGTCCCATGCGAATGCTCTGAATCTGAGGCAGCACATTTTTCTTGCTCCTCTTTTGAGAGACCAAAGGAATGTTCCAGTTTCCTTTCCTTAAGCCCTAAGGAGGAAGGTGTGTGCATGTAGCGGCAGTGTCTTCATTGACCTGCATTAAACTGAGAAATGTTAGTGAGAGCAGGAAGGTGTTCTGCAGGGACCAGAAAGTTCTGTCCTCCACACCAGACTAAACTTCGTACACCCAAGCTTACCCACCTTTGCTGGTGGGGCATTATGAGTTATTTTCTAGGAACTGGAGTTACACTACATGGTCACAACCATTCCCATAAAAATGAGAACATGAATGAAATAGAAAATCTATGCAAAACACCATTAGAGATTTTGTGCGTATGTGTGTGTTTGTGTGTGTGAGTGTGGGTGGGGAAGTTTGGTATGTATCCAGTCTTATACACCTTTTTGGTTTGCTGTCCCAAAGTGGGTAAATGATGGTTGGAGAGGGTGATAGAGGAAGAGGAGTTCTCTCTGACTGCACTTCAAACACCTGCAGACCTTACAACATGTACCGTAAGGGAGCTTCCTGCCAACATGTTTACTCTTGGTCTGAAAAGGTGTGTGAACACTTATGCATGGAGCATTGCTACGTTTGAAGAAGAGTCTCCTCTAAAGTCTAATATTAGTAATATTCTTTATAAACATGAACTGCTTCTGTCACACAGTCTTTGCTACATTCTTTTACACTGTACAGTGCCAAAGTAAGTATTATTAAGCACAACTCTACCAGTGATGAATATCTCTGGCTTACTACACATCAACATTGCTGATGGGATGTAAGACATGGTTTCCTACTGAGATAGTTTTCTTATCCTTACAATGTAGTTTAGCAAATTTATACTATTTAAGCAAAACAGATCTGCATGTTGCCTTTGATATCCTCTGAGCATGCATGTCTTTCTCCATATGACATACTGTGAGAGGAATATGAGGGTGGTGCTTTGTGTATGTCATCATCACAGTTCCCTGCCTTTATGCTTTTCCAGCTATTTCAGCATTAAGACAGCAGCAGAAACACAGGCTCTCGCTGACAACACCAGTGTTCACACTCCTCTTACAGACTGTGCCTGAACTGCCCATACACAGATCCATAAAAGGACAGGGTAACAAAAAGAAGAAAGCGGCATCTTTTCCTGTCTCTTTTAAGCCCTTCCAGTCTCTTGCTCATATCCTCCAGGAGAAGATTGTCCCAGTACCAACATTTATAGTGCCTCTGCCTAAACTCTGTGAATAGTGCTGACATGTTTGGCATATGATTGGTGCTGCTGCTCAGTTTCTCCAGACTTTGAGAATGCATTTCTGACAAGACCCTGTCCCTGATGCAAACCTGATTCTGATAAGCCCCTGTCCCCCCGTCCCTGATTCAACCTGATTCTGATAAGAAACTGTCCCCCTGTTCCTGATTCAACCTGATTCTGATAAGCCCCTGCCTCCCAGGCACTAATTCAACCCAAGACAGCTCTTACTCTGGAGGAGAACGTGTAGTTCAGCTTAGGCAAAGTAGAAGCCACATGGACATAGCTTAGACTGAATGTGTGGGAAACAAGGGAGAAAGAGAAGAAAGAAACTCAAGTTAATCACAGGTTCTCATGCCAGAGATTTCAAACCAGGTAATTAACTCTAAAAGAAACCAACCATGGTCTTCATACAGCCTATCACATTATGAAGCAACTATGCAATGTTGTGTTAACTTTTCTGTAAAGTTTACTCTCTTATAAAACCATGTACCATGCATTTAAAGCAATTCTAAAGGTTTCAGCTCACTAACCAAAGCTTATAGACGTTTTAGTGAAGTTTAGTTCAACAAATAAGAGGAATTTTTACCCTGCATACTAATGCACATCTTATTAAGTCTTTTTCTTAGACTCAATTTTCTGCTGTATGTTTTACTGCTGAGGTTTCTTTTACCCTGTAGAGTGGCATTCCCAGCTTCCCAGCTGTTTAACCAATTCCAGATGCACTGAAGCACTGGGAAGCGATGGTCCTGAGAGAGGACTGTCCCATGGAACATCTATCCACAAACTCAGCTGATAATGGACCTGGCAGTGTCAGCACTGACATCTTTGAATTTCTTGATACCATGATAAAGTGAGCATCCTAATAAAAATACTAAAGCTAAAGAAAAAGAAGCCAAAAAAGAGTAGTCCATGACCAGGATCTTCCAGAGAGATTCTATCAGCAGGAATGGGATTGACACCACAGAAGGTGATACTCTGACAAGAAAGTGATGATTCCCACATGGAAGAAAAACCATGGTGCATCTGGAAGAGTGGTTTGACTTTCCTTGCCACTGTCACCCTGGTCTTGCTCACTGGGGGCTTGGACTCAGACACTTGTAAAGCTGCTTTGAGACAACATCTGTTGTAAAAGGTGCTATATAAATAAACTTTGATTTGAATTGATTTGATTTAAGTTTGGCTTGAGTCTTCCAGCCGTATCTACCAGCTCATCATGGAACTTCAAAGAACTGGAGTGTGCCTCAATGTTTCCATAAAAAAAATTCCAAGGGTACAAAAGGCTAAGGAAAATGTGGAGAACTTATAGGCAGGAGAACAACAGAGTTTACAGTGGTATGCACTGGACAGCATTAGTCATTGTATTAAAATCTTGGACTGATTCTGTAACTGAAGCAAATGTCTAAATGGAAATCAGAAGCAATATGGAGAATTGTAATGACAACAAAGACATGGCAGCCAGTATGGTGTGGTGGGGCAAGAGGAGCATTAAGTGCAGTGATGAGTGATGAAGCTTTCAGCTGAAGTTTATATGATTTTGACTTGATTTGATATATATTTCAGTTTTAGAATATAGTGGCTCAGACCAGAATGTACCCAAGATAGAATTTAGAGAGCTGATAAAATGACAAACAGGAAGAATAACAGACAGGAGGAATGGTCTCGAAGGTGAATGGTCTCGAAGGTGAATGGTCTCGAAGGTGAATAGTTTCGAAGGTGAAGCCTGTGCAGTCATACATGAAGGCTTGATAAGATTAGTGTAGTGGCTGAGATAAAGAAGATTCATATTAGCATATATGAGTATATATAAGGGTTGCAAGAATAGATGGAGGAGATAAAGAAAAGAACATGAAGAGAAAGAATGAGGTAGTCAAGGAGAGAGAAATAGAAAATATATAGGTGGTGATGTCATCAGTCTGCCATCATGGCAGAGCCCTGGTGGTTTCCTGCTGAGGAAGAAGGTACCTGAGGAGACACATATTGAAGGTACCTGAGGAGACACATACAGTTCTGCTTGTAAGAAAATGGGACATGCTACTGATATACAGAGTATCTTTATTGTCATTAATATGCATGGTTATTTAATTGAGAAGTTTTTTTTAATAACAGACTTGGTTTGTTGCTTATGTATGAATAATACCGTAACTTGGAAATCAGCTTCTCTAAAGGTTTAAGCTCCTAGTGGCAAAAAGACTGGAAAAAAATACATCTCTGGTTTCTGCATAAGGAGATGGAAAAATAATACAGACTACAGAACTAGACTGTTTTAAAAAGAATAAAATTTGTTTAAATTAAAGGAAAACAAAAGCTTTGTTTAATGATTCGGAAATTCCTCCAAATCATTTAATATGGAAATTGATACAAATCATAAAATATGATGGACATAAATGAACACAGAGATGTACTTAAATTAATAAAGGATGACTGGGCTTAAAACAACAGTATATTTAACCGTGTGAGGAGTACTTGAGTGAGCTATGGGAAGAGCAGTGTGCTGTGTTGTGTGAGCTGTGTCCTCACCAGGGTGGGACTAGGTTTGGGTGCGGCAGGGAAGCTGAGAGCTGAAAGAAGCCTAAACTAAGAACAAACTTTTTTCATTATCTTACTGCCAGAGGCTGATGTTAAGGACAACATTTGCTCAAAGTAAAAAAAAATCTCTGCTCTACAGCAGGTATAGACAAGCAGAACGAGAGAGTCAGTAGACAGCACAGAGAAGTAAAATAAGTCAGTGAAGGTAGAAGTTTCCAGATACAATTTTTACTGCATCCAGTCAGAAAGAGGAAGAAAGTGGTTTATAAGGATATAGTATTGTTCAGAGAGGAACAAACACTTCTGTCTATTGAATGGTACTGAATTTAAAAAATGTAAATAATATATTTAAACAATATATTTTTAAAGGGTTTTTGTGTTTCACCCTGCATTATTTCCAAACTATTCACAAGTCTGCAACAACAAATTAATGCATAACAAACATCCTATAATATAATGCTTATAAAATTCAGTACATGCAAATCTTCATGGTAACTTGATGGTCAAAATGTTTCAATCTCATTTGCCTAGTAATGCATATTCATATTTTAGACTGGTATTCATATTTTAAACATACTTTAGAAAGACTAAAGACTTTTGGCTTCTAAACCTTTCACTCACTCTCTCACATATATACTATTAGCACTGAAGTAAGTCACTGACTCTCAGTTGCCCAGTCAGACGTCAGGGAGTGCTCTCACCATCTCACCATGTCACCATCTCACCATCTCTCAGAGGAAGCTGTGAACCCATGTGTGATGCTGCATGTCCACTTACTGCATCCAGTCAGTATTAACATCAGGATACCTGTACATAAAGCAGAATGACTCTGGCGTGTGGATTCAGCACTCCAACAGGGCCCTCAAGCAGGTGTTCCTATTCGCTGAAACCATACTCCTAGATCATAATGCTCTCCTATCTCAAGGCAGTGTAAACAAATATCAGGAATATTTCAAAACAATTTCTCTTCTTCAAACCACTGTGTATCTGGAATCAAGGCCCAGTTTGGCACTGAGTCTATATCTGTCCAAGTGACTCAGTAAATCCTCTTCATGACAGTCTGCCAGAGTGTTCAGAACTACAGCTTCTCCCAGAGTAGATTTTGGTCTTCAAACTCCCAGCAGTGTCTGGAAGTCTCAGCAAAAATCCCACAGTAAGCACCACAAAGAAACCCCCAAGCAAATATGCAAGTTACATTACACATTTCTTGAATGGGTGTTTCAAAGCAGCTGGTGCCTACAATACATGTCCAAATGTTAAACTTCATGTGGGTTTAATGACATTTTCTGACTTTTATTATTAACGATTACATATTATTAGTTGATCTTAAAGGTGCACTGTTGCTTTGGTGAACATATTGTTTTATTTGCTTTCAAACTGAGAGGAGAAATTATTTTGTTGCTCCATCTAACAGGACAGGGGTGTCAGAGTCTGGTCCTGGAGGGCCACAGTCCAGTAGAGATTGGTGATTGCTCTGCTCAGACACATCTATAAAATTTGGCAGTTGGTTGATGGGTTGAATCAGGTGCATTAAAGCAGATCACTAACCCAAACACATTGGACTCAGTGGATTCAGTTCATCAATCACCAGGTTTAGTAGGTCTGTCTGAGAAGAGTAATCACCAAACTCTGCTGAACGTCAACCCTCCAAGACCAGATTTTGACACCCCTATAATAGAAGATTGAGAAACCTTAGGGAAAAGCTTTTTAAAATGTAATATTGTGAATTTTTACAGATTTGCTTTGGGCAGACTGGGCAGTCTGGGCCATTCTTGCAGTCCTCTAGGCAAGAAAAAAGTAAACAGATGTAAAACATGTAAAACATCTATTTCAGAATTTTTGGCAAAAAAAATAAATATTTTTACTCATTTCAGTTGTTATGCACTCATAGAGTATAAATCCTGTCCCAAGTTAGTCCAGTCAAATTGATTTATGTTGTACTTTTTATTGTATTGTACATAACCTATATAGTCCATGTAGCCATATTAGTGTAGATTTGTACCTAAACAATACTACCAAACTTTGATCTAACCTTATCAGGCAATGTGAGGCAGTGCTATAAACGTTTAAAACTACATTTTGAGTTTTAGTCAATTAAACATATATTACATCAGTTAAACATATATTCCATTATGTTTTAATGAAATGTTGCACAACAAAATGTGCTGTTTGTTTTTCACGAGGTACAATGATCCAAAGGTTTTAGCTTTCACACTTTATCTAACGTCCCTCCACCTAACTACACTCACTAGCACAATCACTAGCTACCCAGCACATAGCACAATCACAATCACTAGCTACCCAGTCTGTACTAACTGTTCTGTTCTTAGAGGTATCTTAATACATTTAATTTTAAAGAGATTTGAGTTTTTGTCCATATTAGAGATCATGGAGTTAGAGCCCAGCTGGAAGTCTTAAAAGGTCATTCCCTGAGCTGGGAATGTGTTCCTGGAGCAGAGGAATGCACACTGCCCAGTGCCTCAACATGTTTTGCAGGCAGGTTCAGCAAGGAGAGGAAGCCTGGGGGTGGGGTGGGGGGTGGGGAGGATAGCAGTCAATATCTACTACTAAATATTAATGTCCACCTTTACAAATCATGGATTATTAAAGTAGTATATATGTTTAGTAAAGTAGTTCGTGTTTATTAAAGTGGTACATATGTTTATCCACTTATCTTTAAAAAAATCAACTGAGTTCAGCTCCTCCCATTCTCTTATTGTTTCTAAACAATCATCAGTATTTCTCTTCCCCCCTCTCACCATCTCTCCCCCCTCTCTCCCCATTCTTTCCCCTCTCGCTCTCTCCTTCTCTCTCCCCCCTTTCTCTTTCTCTCTTCCTTTCTCTCTACCTCTCTCTCCTCTTTTCTCTCTCTCTCTCTCTCTCTCCCTCTGTTGATGCAAAGTGACGTCGTGAAACTTTTGTGTTTGAAAAACCCTCATATCCCTCACCCTGTGTGTGTGTGTGTGTGTCTGGGGGGGCGTCTCTCTCATATCCCTCACTGTGTGTATGTGTGTGTGTGGGGAGGGGGGGTCTCTCTCATATCCCTCACCCTGTGTGTGTGTTGGAGGATCTCTCTCATATCCCTCACCCTGTGTGTTTGTGTGTGTGTGTGTGTTGGAGGATCTCTCTCATATCCCTCACCTTGTGTGTGTGTGTGTGGGGGGGGTTCTGTCTTATATCCTTCATCCTATGTGTGTATGCTGGACAATCTCTCTCGTATTCCTCACCCTGTGTGTGTGTGTGTGTGTGTGTGTGTGTGTGTGTGTGTGTGTATGGGGGAGGTCTCTCTGTCTGTTTTCTCTCTCTCTCTCTCTCTCTCTCTCTCTCTCTCTCTCTCTCTCTCTCTCTCACCAGAAATTCTGCACACTCCTTGTTGCTGTGGGCTACAAGCAAACTAAAAGCCCTCTCTTTTCCCAATCCTTGATAAGGTATACAAAGAGGGATGATGATCCATGTTCTCTCCTGGTGTTCACTCCTCATGTGCTATACTCATGTTCTCTCCTCATGTTCTCCTCATGTTCTCAGGTTCTGTCCTCATGTGCTCTACACATGTTCTCTCCTCATGTTTTCCTCATGTTCTCTCCTCATGTTCTCCTCATGTTCTCTCCTCATGTTCTCTCTTGATGTTCTCCTCATGTTCTCAGGTTCTGTCCTCATGTGCTCTACGCATGTTCTCTCCTCTTGTTTTCCTCATGTTCTCCTCATGTTCTCTCCTCATGTTCTCTCCTTGTGTTCTCTCCTCATGTTCTCTCCTCATGTTCTCTTCTAATGTTCTCCTAATGTTCTCTCCTCATGGATAAGGGATATTGACAGGAAAACCAGAAGGCAAAGGTTTGGCTTTGTCAGGGAATCAGACCACACCCAGGACCACCAGAGGGCGCCATCACCGGAATACTGACACACCTGTACCTGATTAG
>JAOYMR010000011.1:14032203-14045993 GCA_025802075.1 Tenebrosternarchus preto
CTTTTCCCTGTTTGTACTTCAGCCTATAATAAACAACTGTGATATTACCTGCACATGGATCCTTCCCTGCCTTCCACATCACAGGCTTCTACTCGTGTTCTCTCCTCATGTTCTCTCCTCATGTTCTCTTCTAATGTTCTCAAGTTTTCTCCTCATGTTCTCCTCATGTTCTCCTCATGTTTTCTCCTCGTGTTCTCTCCTCATGTTCTCTTCTAATGTTCTCACCTCATGGATAAGGGATATTGACAGGAAAACCAGAAGGCAAAGGTTTGGACAAAGTATGCTCTTCCTAACTGGTGAAAACTGGAAAATATACATTCTATAAAATACAAAATCACAACATTTAACAAGCAGCAGTTTTCTGACATTCAGACCATTCCACAGAAAACATATCATGTTTCCCCTTTTGTTCTCAGGCTTTTCAATGCTCCCAGAAATTGATAACATGTGTGCAGTCTACATGCACTCCTATTATGTCTGAAAGGTCATGTGGGGGGTCGGGAAAAGAAACTGTGAATCTATGTTGTGTGTTGCCTTTTTTAAGTCTGTGGCCTTTGCATTTTGTTGTTCTTACAGAAGAACCACCTTCCACTCAGCACACAGATTCTATGAATGTGGAAAACATCAGCATGCATAGTTCTGGAGGAGGAGCACTTACAATTTGGGCAGGGTTTCCAAGATGAGTCAGGGAGAGAAATTTATTCTGCCGTGCCAACTGCAAGGCTTAGGACTGAGAAATTGTTGATCTAAATATGGCCATCCACTCTCAGCCAATAGGCAAAAGACATTTTGCATAGGCTCCATCCACACAAGAGTCATTACACAGCTCCGCCTCTTTCCTCCCCCTCTGTTTTATTCTTTTTCCAGATAAACATGTGCCTCTGTGGTCCATCTTCGACCTCAGCTGAAAGAAATCTTTTAAATGTAAAGTAGATGGATGGTATTGTGTTGCAGTTATGAACAACATGTATTCAAGTTACGGATATGGCAAAGTAACTACGAATAAAAGAAGAAAAGTCTCATTTGTGTAGTCGACTTATTTAAGCAAAATATGAATGAAGAATTAAAGTGGTGCTTATGACAAACCTGGGGTTGAGGTTTGGTTATGTGTTCAGTCACTCTGATTTTATTGACAATATGGTAACCTTTAATAAGTCCCACCTTAATGCATTCTCTTGTTTTTTGGAGTTCAAGTTGAGGCGAATGCACCAAGTCTACTCTTCCAACTGCTCTGTGTCTTCTTTGGTATTTCCTGCAGGAGAACTCAACGAAGCAAACCTCTGTTTCCCATCTGGAAGCAGTGATCGTAGTACATGAGATGGACATCACTGAAACATGGAATGCTCACATGGAAGGATTTTCGTCGTTTAAGTTTTATGTAATGTGACGATGAGCATGTAAATAACTTTTTCTATTAATAATAATTTTATTTATTTATTTATTTGTATTATTTTCCATTTAAAAAAGAAGTTTACTATGAGAAAAAGGTATTTTTTTAGGTCTTTCAATTGGTAAAAAATTTTCTCAAATGCAAAATGGTACTGCTGGTATTTTACCGCACAAACAACATCCACAGCTGGCCTGAGTCAGAAATGCCCAGTCTACAGAAGCTTGACACACGCTTGACTTAATATATCCAACTCTGCCAAGATCTATTAGACAAGCACACTTATCACAATGCCAATCTTACATATTCGTACTACTATGTGGAACATTACATATTACTGAACATAAAATAACTGAAATGTGCAATTGTCCAATTTAAATGTCCAATTAACACCACCATTGTACCAGCATTGATCTTACTGTAGCTGGTCACTTTTGTACATCTTTCAGTGTGCCAGTTCATCCACTGACGTCCGTTCTCCTTCCATGTTTAGATGGGCTGTGGGACTGCTGTTCCCTCTCTGGCCAACAGAAGGCGTCTGTAAACATGAGGAAGGAGGCTTGATCTTAGGACAGTGGTGTCAAAGTCTCTTTTTTAATTGCTATAGAGACGCAATTTTTGTTTTGTATTGGTGAGTACTCCTAATTAAGGATCAGACTCATGACCACACCTCCAGCTTCTCTAGGAGTCCACATACATCAGACTCATGACCACACCTCCAGCTTCTCTAGGAGTCCACATACATCTTTTGTCTGTCAGCTGGAATACGAAAGAAGTAGCAGAGACCTAATATTCCTAGTAAAAAAACATCCACCAAAATCTTTCTTTTTATAAGATGGAACATATATGGATTCAATTTGTTAAATATGTTTATATTAATATGTTGGTGTAACTTTCTTCAAAAATGCTGTATCACTTTATTCAAGCAAATAAAAGACTGTGAATGCTGTAGATGAGGAGTACGGGAGAGTTATAGTATTAGTTAGACTAATATAAACAATTGCCTGTGGAAGTGTGTGGAGAGAAGTTAGAAACGTCTGCTTGGTTTAATTTAACAGCCGGCCCCGCCACAGGACCCCTTACCTGCTGTGTGGTCCTTATTACCAACCAATTTGCACAGGCATCTTTATAGACTGTCTCCAGGGACAAAGTAACAAGTAGAGGATGGGAAATGAATACTGACAAACATTTAAAATATATTGGGCAGAGCGACTAAAAGCTGTAATGTTTGGTCTTTTCTGTAATGGCCTACTGCCAGCTGCTTTCTCTCAACTGTTTATGCAGTTTGCCTTCACTTGACAGGCTTATAATAAGGGCTTAATGTCCCTCCCATCTTTACTGTCTAAAAATCGTTGCTGTCTGTAGTGGCATCCTCCTATAGTGGCATCCTCCTGTAGTGGCATCCTCCTATAGTGACATCCTCATATAGTGGCATCCTCCTGTAGTGGCATTCTCCTGTGGTGGTAAACTCCTGTAGTGGCATCATTCTCCTGTAGTGGCATCATCTTGTTGTGGCATCCCTGTGGCATCATCCTCCTGTAGTAGCATTCTCCTATAGTGGCATCATCCTTCTCTATTGGAATCATCTCGTTGTGTCATCCCTGTGGTGTCATCCTCCTGTAGTGGCATCATCCTCATTTTTGCCTTTGCTACTGCTTCTACTGCCATGTCTGTCACTTTTACAACACTGTGTGATTCCTGCATATATACTGTTTACATGCCCTCTGAAGTACATACATTCTGCGATTATGAACGGACGAATACAAACTTATGTCCATATGAACTAATGTGAAGTGATACTGTACTGTGCTTCACCTGTAGGGGTTATTACACCTGAAAGTGTTATCACACACAATTGTGTGTTTTTGTAAATAAGCATAATTTGATTGCTCTTATAAAGTGCACTCACAAAATCAAATTAATTGTATTTATAGTTTCATTAATTAACTTTTTTCTTCAGGTTCCATCTATGTTTTTTGTCACCTCACATAAAAACGCAATTAAGCTAAAATCTTTTCAAGAAACTACTGTCATATTTAACCAATTTTCTCCTAGTAATTGCTATAGCCAGTTCCTCAGCTGCCTCCCAGCCATTGATTTGAGGTCATTGCTGTAAAACATAAAGATGCTACTGAACCATGAAGGAGGACAAAGACTCTCTCTATGAAATATGTCGTTTCCATTTCATACTGTCTTTAAAATTGAAAAATGAAATATACAGATTTCATGAAATATTATAAAATGGAATATTCTTTGTCATATTTATTTTATTTCCTTATCAAAGTATGTAAAAGCAGTGTAGTTCACTAATCCACAACTAAATGTATTTTAACATTTAGATTAATACATCAAAGTATAGATGAATAATGAATAATTATGCCCTTCTATTGTTATTTTTGCAAACATCATCCCACATCAAGATCAGCTGTTTTATCACCAAACCCTGAGAGTTTATTCAACATGAAGAACAGCATAAAGACACTGAGCAGAAAGTGCACAGAATCTGAACATTTTAACACCAAATGTACGTTAAAGGATATCAACAAAACAAAGTGAATGTTCTTTGTTTGCCTTTTTTGCTTGTTAGAGATACAAAGAATGACATTTTTCTCTCTTGTGGAGTTCAAGGGTTCATGATTTACACTCTCCCTCCCCCTATCTCTCTCTCTCTTTTTCTCTCTTTCAATCTCTCCCTCTTGCAGGCTCTCTCACTCTCCCCTCCCCCTTCCCATCTGGAAATACGTGGTTGAGTAGTTTCTTCAGTCTTCTGTTTATTTAACGGCGTCACATATGTCTTTCAGAAATAGAGAAGCACAAAAGCGATTCTTACAACATGACAGCAAACAAACAAACAGCCAAACAAACAACAACAAAAAAGGAGAGGTCTAATACATTTAGATTCAACAAATCTCATGGATTTTGTTTTTAGTTTATTATTAATGAATCAAGCCAATGTTCTTTTCAGCAAACAACTGAACCTTCAGCTGTGGTAATTACACTAATTTAAACATACATCATTTAAACATTTCCCTCTCCAGTCAGTATAGTGATCTGTCTGTCTGTCTGTCCAGTCATTAAGATGTAATAAAACTCTAGGACATCAAGCCTTGCAACTCTAATCTATTTAAAATGGCTACAAATGCAGGAAGTTTCCTTCTTTTATGCATTTCCATTTCTGTAAATTATTTTCTTATATAGTGACTGTAAATAAAATAAGCTTTCACTGCTACATAAAGTTTTATAGCTTGTCAGGACCAAAGTTCATCATTATTTCAAGTGTTTGCAGTAAATATATACAACTGCATAATCTTCTGCAACCCCCCCCCCCCCAAAAAACTATGCGAATATAAAAAGCTGTCATACAACAGTCCAGCAGGAAAGTAAAGTGTATACACTTTGAGTGCACAAAATATGGCCTATTTTCAAAGGTTGTGCCTCAATGTGGTTTTCAGAGCTTAATTTTATAGCCTTTAATTTCAGAGTTTTATTCTGGGACAGTTTATTGTGTCTTTTCACAGTGTCCGGAAAAAGTCTCTACATTGGTATATTTGCAGCACTTTTGATTCTCTCTGTGCTGCATGGTAGGTGTATGTTGTGCAGATTCCATGTGTTTATGTGTTTATGTGTATGAATGTGTGTGTACATGTGTATGTGAGCATTTGTGTTTGCGTGTGTGTCCATGTGTGTGCGCGCGTGTGGGCGTGTTATATCGGTGACTCATGTTAGCCATGTCTACTCTGTCATTTAAATCATGCTGGATTTACTGTTTTGTACTGTGCTGGTGCACTCTGGGTGCTTCTTTTTCAATCAGTTGTACACGTTTACAGACTCCTCAGACTCTTCGTTTCTCATGGCTATGAAACTAGATGAAATCCTGATAAATAATCGTTGAATTGCTGCAAACTACAGCAACCATTATATGTAGCTTCTCAAGTAACAGTAGAGCTGGTCCTGGCACAATCACTCTACCATGCACTCCTTCTCTGATCATCTAAGGGCTAAATGATGTTTTCTGGATGAAACATTGTGCCTCTTATATTGTACCTCAAAAACGCAATGTTTTTTTTTATTTTATTTTAAAATGTTTTTAAATGTATTCATTTGTTGTTTACTATGAATTATACACATGGATTCTATGTTTATTTTTGAGTTGCATTTTTATGTATGAAAGATGCAATATACATAAATTAAAGAATAAAATGTAACTGGTGACCTTATGTCAAATATTAGAATATGTCTAAAAGGTGCCAGTTGAATCATACGATGTTGTCATGGTGGGCACCCTTGCCTCCTCTCTTGTCCCGTGTCTGTTTGGTCGTGTCTGTGGGTAGGTGTGTTTATGCACCCTGTCTGCTATGTGAGTGTGTGTGTCGGTGTGTGTGGTGTTGGTGTGGTGTTAAATGTCCATCCTGATATCGCTACCTGTTTCACCTGTGGTGTGTGTAGCGCGTGTTTCACCTGTGGTGTGTTTAGTGTGGGCGTATTTAAGCGTGTGTTTCACCTGTGGTGTGTGTAGCGCGTTTCACCTGTGGTGTGTTTAGTGTGGGCGTATTTAAGCGTGTTTCACCTGTAGTGTGTGTAGCGTAAGTGTATTTAAGCGTGTGTTTCACCTGTAGTATGTGTAGCGTGAGTGTATTTAAGCATGTGTTTCACCTGTAGTGTATGTAGCGTGTGTGTATTTAAGCGTGTTTCACCTGTAGTGTGTGTAGCGTGTCACCCTTTGTTTGTCTATCTTTCTCGACATATGATGTGTTCCACATTGCTTGTTATGTTCATTTAAATAAAGCAGGCCTTGTTCTCCCATGCTTGGCTGTCCTGCCTCCCTTCATTAGCGCTACGCGCTAACATTACAGATGCCCTTCACTAATGATATGCAAAAAGGCAGAAATAACACTAATGATATGCAGAGAGGCAGAAATAACATCCAAAATATTGTATATCCCTCTGCCACCATCTGAAAGCTGTTATAAATTGCATTTCCATCTGCATTTTCATCTTCCAAAATGTATATCAAACCAAACCATATGGCCTACAGGAAATTCTCTCTCTCTCTCTCTCTCTCTCTCTCTCTCTCTCTCTCTCTCTCTCTCTCCCTCTCTCTCTCTGTATGCTGCTGAGACAGAAACCTCAACCAAGGGAGAAGTCAGGCCACCATTTCTGAGAGAAATGGATGTAGCGGGCACCCCAGACTGGTTTAATGACTGGTTACACAGACTGAGTGAAAACAGAAAGCTGGTCATCATCTCTTATGAGAGGGACCCAGTGGGACGTGGAAGGCAACTGACACCCACAAAGGCACATTACAGGATTCAGACTGTCCCACAGAACAGAAGTTTTAGACAGTCCCACAGAACAGAAGTTTTAGACAGTCCCACAGAACAGAAGTTCTGACACAAACACATTAGACATTTCAACTAATTTACCAAATTAATTGATTCCGAATCTGAGGAGGACACACAGGTGGCATGAAGTGGCCTAATCTGACATATTTCACAAAGTGTTTTTTTAAAACTTGCACAGTATGTGATTTGGCAACGTTTGGTTTGGAAAAAAGGTCAATCTTATTCCATTCTAGAGTGAGAGAGACACAGAGGGAAAGAGAAAGAGGCAGAAAAAGAAATAAAGAAAAAAGAGAGAATGGAAAAGAGTGAAAGAAAGAAGAAAGAGAGGGAGAGAGAAAGAAGAGAGGGGGAATCAGAGAAAGACACAAAAGAAAAAAAGGAGAGAGGAAAAGAGAAAGAAAGAAGAGAGGGAGGAAAAAATGAGAGCAAAAGAAAGAAAGAGAGAGAGAGAGAGAGAGAGAGAGAGAGAGAGAGAGAGAGAGAGAGTGAGAGAGTGTGAGAGACCAGGAGAAAGAACACATATTGCCTGAATTTTAGTGTTAGGAAGGGAGAGGAGACCACTGCATTCTTTTCCACTGAAGTCACTGTTTCTGTTCTCAAGTGTGCAGGGAGGCTGGTGCAGACGCAGGAATATGTCTGAATCGACAACGCTGTAGAACGGCTTGAACTTCGCAGCAGCATGAAGAAGGAATATAGAATAGAATATAGAGCTATCGTTAAAGTAGAACAGAATATTAACTGTGTAGAATTACACTAAATCATGTTAAGACTGTATTTAGTGATGCACAGAGATTTTAAGACTTATGTGACAGACTACATACAGATGCAGAACTGAGTAAAGATAAACAGATCTCTGTTTAGCAAATGTTCACTCCTTCATAACACTGCAACAGATTTAAACCATGTCTGTCTAAAATGCAATTATTATGTCCAGCACAAGTCCAGTCCCTGCATTAATCAGTAAGTTCCATAGGTTGGTCCCATTCATTGGTTATCCCTTCCTGTAGCCATTTATGAATACTACTAAACATTTATTGATACTGCTGACATTTATTGATACTACTGACTTTTATTGATACTGCTGACATTTATTGATACTGCTGACATGGGCTTCTATTTGTATGTGGAGAGGGGAAAAAATGACTCAAGAAGTTAAAAGCAAGCTGAGTGCCTGTCTATTTTCTTTCTTTCTTTTCTTTCTCTTTCCATTTGTTCTATCCTTTTTTATCCAAGAAACAATGAAAGCTTTAAACCAGTTACATGAGTCCATTATGACAAACTGAGGCAGCATCACTTATAATCAATTCAGTAATTAATCACACTTAAGTACACTTTAAGTTAACCTCAAATTCTGTGATCAAGTTCTCCAAGTTATATCCTCAAAACATTCATACTCTTCTAAAACTAGAGGAGCTCTCAATCTAGAACATTCAATCTAGAACATTCAATCTAGAATGCTTGCGGTAGGTTAAGTGAAGAGGTTTTGAATCACTTTTTAATACGTGGCTCCTGCTGCTGAAGTATCCCTGGGCAGGATAGCTCTGGTTCACCACAAGTTTTGATTGGCCAGCTCTCTGTGACTGCACTAACCTCTGAATCGCTAGTGGTTGTTCGGTAGCGCTGTTGGGCGGAGCAAGAGGCTGCCGGGGTCCCAGATAGGCCATCCTAACATGCTCCACAGGATGGACAGAGTGGGCGCCAGACAGAGGCGCAGCGAGGGGAGGAAACAGGGTTCACTTTCAGAGATGTTCTCTGGCAGACAGTGCAACTGACAGAGAGAAACAGTGTCTTGGCTTAAATTTCACTTCTCTGTATTACACAGCATCAACACAGTGAAAGGGAATTGGCCGTGTGCAGAAATTCTTTTTCCCCGTGTACAAGGTATTACTTGCAGAGTTATGGGAGACAGTTGCCAAATCACTTTGGCCTACTTGTCTAGGTATTTTACAAGCACTTGTTTTAGGTATTACATGTACAGGAAGCAGCAAGCAGCACCTGCAGTAGCTGATCCAAGGTGACACTTACGAGGCAGCATGGAAGTAGGATCTCTGCCAAAAAAAAATGTAAAAAAAAAAAAAGAGATTGATTGATGTGAGATTTAAGGAAAGGGGGAGGAGCTTAGAGGGACATTGGATTCTAACACCTACTAAATTTGCAGATGTGGCAACAGCCAACAAGTACAGTTCAAAGAGAATGAGTAGACCAGTGGATATTCGAGTATTATTCAATAAACATGCCCAATTATCTGTAATTAAAGCAAGAATACATAAAGAGAGCATGCACACAGCAATAAGGACTTAGAGTGTAAAAGCCTGGCTGTTTTTGTAGAGTGACATGACGATGTACTGCTGCTGCTCAAGCCATGCACTGTCCATACTGCACACAGCAAGACGTCTTTCCTGATCACAGCCATTTGCTTTGGATACCACTCAAGAGGGCCACACATAGGCCCTCACAATCAATACCACTCACAGGGCCACACGTAGGCCCTCACAATCAAGCTCTGCTCTGTCCCTGTATACATTACATACATACAGTATTTGTAAATAAAACCTGTAGTTTACTGTGTGTTTTCATGCATTCAGAGCTAGTCAAGTAGGGATAATTCTGCTCTAGGTTGCTACAGTTTGGCTCTCCTTGCACAGCCTGCCGGGCTGTCTGAGGAGAGGCTGAGTCAGTCTTAAGCTATTCAATCTTTCAGGCAGTCTTTGTCCTTTCAGACTTCTCCAGGTTCTCTCCTTTTATACATTTATAATTACGCCTGTCTCTCTTTTTTCTTTCCCTCCATCTGTTTGTTTCTTTCTTCTCTGCACATATTTTCTTTTCATCCACAGACAAAGATTTGAGGAAGTTTTTGTTCCAACCAGTTTTGTCTCTAACTTCCTAACCTCTTTCCGTATGGCTGTCCCAAATGTTCTCCGCATGTGTATTTATCACCTCAGCTCCTGCCCCCGGCTCACCTCCTTCCCTCTAGCCTCGTTTTTCCGTCCCTGTCTCACAGCCGTGTTTATGAGTGCCTGGATGCTGGCGTCAGAGGGCGAATGATGAGGTTTCCAGCCCCACAGCACTGATCTCATGCTTCTCCACTCTGCTCGCTCACACACCTCTAATGATTTTTTCCTGAGGTTGCCCTTCATTTTGTCTTGGTCCGTTTAAAGTAGACCCACAGTCATATCAAGGGATACCATACATACACGTATAAAGACTTCTACTATTGACATTTAAGAATAGCTTTAATTGCACGTTGGAAAAGATTTGAAGTTTCTCTGTGTGGCATGCAATATAGTCATAGTTTTATGAATATAAAAGGAATCACTCACCATTTTTAATAGAACTGCTTAGCTTTCAGCTAACTAATCTAGTACAGTAAGATGTGTGTCCCACACACCTAAATAACATTAGACACGAGAAACTTTATAATAAAGGTTTGAGATCTTGGTTTTTTACTTAACTAAAGTCTTTCTTTTACAAGTTTAAAATGCAGGCAAGTGTTTGATTACCAAAGGTACAGATTTAGTAATCCTCTCACCACTGGAATTGTAATATTTACTCACATTTACTTACTTTCATGTTTGTACATAAGACATTTGAAGGTGTACAAGATGAAGGCGTGGTTCAGCTGGGACTGATGGCACGTGTAATTGTAATAAAATGAAATAATTTTTATTTAATTACAAAACAAAAGAATAGCCACTATAATAATTGCCACAAACAGAATAATTAGCTACCAATAGATCAATAACCACTATAACAAAGAAAACAAATGGGGTAAATATGCAAAACAGAAGGACGAGTAACAGTATGAAGGTCATTATATTAAAGCCTTGAAGGAATTTTATCCAGATGTTTCCTTGGGCAGAAGGTTTGATGTTCTACTTCTGCCAGGGAGACTGGAAATTATGTCTAGATCAGCCTGAAGCGCCCAGTGCCTAAGATAACGTTCTTCATGTGATGATTCAATGTAGCCTGCTGGTAATAGTGAAACAGAACCCCATCTTTGTGGTAGCTTTCTCTTTAAATGCAGTAACATATAGTCAACTCAAACAATGTTACTACCAATAGCCACTGTATTACAAGTTCAGGTGTTGGTGTTGTTGTTTGTACTACAAGTAGAAAGTTAGCTACAACAGAATCAGGACATTTGTGGTTATAAGGCCTAAGGGTAAACCAGTGCTTTATACAAGTTCACAGATATGGTATTTAGGGTTGGTGAATATTTAATAATAAAAAAAGAATCTGGAAACTTTCTGTTGTCAAGCTGTGCCCCACGTAAATCTTGTAAATCATGTAAACTGTAGATACAGTAGTGTGAGAGATGTTACACTGCACTGTATGCCCTTTCTGTGCATAACAATGTCAGGGAAACACACATATGGTCTGCAGCCATTATGAAAACTCCTCTAGGGAGCAAGTTCAGTGTTGGATAGGAGGGGAGGGTTGCCTTTTTCTCCAACCTCACAACTCTGTCATTATAAACTCCTTTCCTTCCCAACTCATAGTACTTTAATGTTAGAAGTCTGGCAAAAAAAATGCATATGAAGTTATAATAGGCTATACTCTCTAAATTAAAATGAATGTAAAAACAATAGGCTGTCTTTCTGTTTCTCTTCATTGAGATGGTCTCACTTCTACTCGCCGTGTGCAAATTATCTGAAGTCTGGGAAGAATTCAGTCATATTTTCCATTCTCTCTCTCTCTCTCTGTATGGGTGTCTAAGTGAGAGGGAGGGAATACTGGAGTTAGAGGCGGAGGGAAAGAAAGGGGGTGTGGCAGAGTTCAGTGATTAAGGAGGAAAAACTGGACCAAGACAAAGGAAGGAAAGTATGCTGCAATTTAAACCAAATGGAGGAATCCGTGTACTAACTGCAAGTCCTCTTGCAACTTGACCATTTTCCAAAAACATTCTAGGATTCAGAAGAGTACAAATACTTAATCTTCACATATTTAGTTTATTTATTCAGGTGATAGCCTTTAATAGTACAGCACCTGATGACCATGGATGAACATAGTGTGTGATATAAGAATCTTGTAGTGATGTACATCTCACATACCTATCATTCTCACTAAAGAGAATGGGAAAAAATGGTTGAGAACCCGCCTTCATTGCTCATATAGGTGGAGCCAGTCTTAAAGGGAGGGCCACACCTACTTTCCCTTTAAACATACGTATCCTGCTGCCTCCACTGCTGACGTGGTGGATGAATAAATCATATTAACCAACAGCTATCACATCTCACTGGCCTTTAGCTGCAGTTTTATACAACGACAGATCTATTTCCTGTGACCTGTAGAAATGCCATCCCTTCTAGAACTTGTGAATTTGTAGAGTTTTTCCCTGTGCTGGGAAAAATGTCCATAACTGTGACGGCGGGGCGGAGGGAGCAGAGGCAGACGCTACAGAGAACATGCTTAAGCAAGTTTATTAAGCAGGGTTGCCAGTAGAGTAACAAGCACGCAAGTAACAATAAGCAAACAAACAGTCGAGACCGGTATCACCGGCGAGGCTGAGCAAATGAGCGGTTTGAACAACGCACAAACACAGCGAGACAAAAGAGGCTGCTGAGAGGCAACGGACAAACGGGGCTTCAATGTGCAGCAGTTTGTGTGGTGTGCAGTGTGATAGTTTATAGTCCCTCGGCTAATGAGCGCCAGGTGCGGTCAATATGTGGGTGATTGTGATCTGGTTAGTGTGTGATTGGCGGGCGTGGCTTGGGAGCTGGGAGTCCGGTGAGACGTGACAATAACCAACTCTTGGGACACTAATCCACCTTCTCTTCAAAATTTCAATCTTGGTGCTGAGACAGTAAAACACTCCCCCTGGTAGTGAAAATTATGGGTCTGAAGGAGAGAGTTGGACAATGACTTTGTTTAAAGAGAGATGCAGAGTAACCCATATCATTATAAAAATGACTGTTGCTCACAAAGACTTCAAGGTGCAGGGCAGCCAGAGTCGGAAAATGGCCTTCCACCCTGTAATCGCATCCTCCCACACAAAGCCTGGAAGGGAGGAGTTAGGGCTTCTGCTCACAGGGTGCTGTTTTGGACACACTTGCTTCAAAATTCACTTTGAAAGTAAAAGTGCAGTGGTCTCGAGGTGGGGCTTGGAGGACACCCTTTCACCGAGGATCTCTACGTTGAAAGTTCAAAGATATAAAGTTTAACCCCAGGTGTTTATGCAATATTAGGATTCCTTATACAGATCTCAAAGGTTTCTCACCGACAATGTTCTGAAATCAGCTTCCAACACCAAGACATCACAGGTGTGCAGTCTGTGTGGCATTCATTATTTCAATGTACAGAAATAAAGATCATCAGACAACAACCTTTATAGCACAAATCAGGTGATTATAGCACAAATCAATGCTTTATAGCACAAATCAGGTGATATAGCACAAATCAATGCTTTATAGCACAAATCAGGTGATATAGCATAGATCAGGTGATATAGCACAAATCAATGCTTTATAGCACAAATCAGGTGATATAGCATAAATCAGTTGATATAGCACAAATCAATGCTTTATAGCACAAATCAGGTGATATAGCACAAATCAATGCCTAATAGCACAAATCAGGCGATATAGGACAAATCAGGTGATATAGCACAAATCAGGTGATATAGCACAAATCAGGTGATATCTTTTTTGCTCTACATGATTATAGAGTCTGCCTCATATTTTCTATACCTCAGGAGAGACAAAGATGATTGAGTCAGGAAAACTTGAGAAGACCTTTTAGATTTCCATGCTTCAGTGTGGAAGTGTGACCTTTAGCCTTTAACTTTTAGCCATTCTTAGCAGGTACTCGGGTACTGACGAATCAAGCCATTTCATATGGCATGAAAATGAGGGAAAGAAAGAGAAAGAGAGAGGAAGACAAGCAGAAAAGCACAATGCGGGTGGAGGAAGGCATGAATTATGACCAAGGTAGACAAGTAGTCTGGGAAGTAATATCTCCAAATAAACTTTTCATGGTAAATTTCTATAAAATATATATATTTGTTTGCTTTTAAGCGCAGTAAATCATTCACTTCACTATGAGGAAGCCCTTTAGTATATATA
>JAOYMR010000011.1:14060093-14075589 GCA_025802075.1 Tenebrosternarchus preto
GAAGAAGAGCGAGAGTGAAGGAGATTGGAGATGTAGGTAGGAGCTAAGCCATGAAGAGCTTTAAAAACAAACAATAAGACTTTAAACAATGTTCCAGATTTCCAGGCTCATGTTAAGATGTATTGCTAAAACCAAACATTTCACTTTAATTTAAGGCTTAATCCAGGGATGCATCTTATATTTCTGTGATGTTGATTTTTGTAAAGTAGAGCTTCACAAAGTTCATGATATTCTTCTAATGATACAAAAGCAACGATGAACTGAATAGTGTAAAAATGCTATGTAATTATTATATAACTGTAGGTCCTGTGATATGTCCAGTATCTGAAATATCTGAAAAGTAGTGAAAAAGTTCTCCTTGGCCATGTACTGTCCCTAAATTATGGAAGTGGGATGTTCACTGATATTTATTTATTGCTCTCCCATTAGTGAAATTCATAAAAATTCTTTTCAGCAGTAATAACTGATTGATCTCCCATTACCTCAATTCATGAAAATATTTTTAAACTTTATTTGTCAAATTTAAAAAGATACAGAATTCAAAGTTTATTTTGAAGATAAAACATGTGTAACCTTTTTTGACCTTTCTTGTTTTCTGTAGGGTGCTCGTGGTAACGATGGCAACTCAGGTCCTTCTGGACCCCCTGTAAGTAGCACTCAAAGATAAGACACAATGTACATTTTAGTACTAAATTTTAAATAACTACAACAGTATTTTTACAATATCTACATGGCATTTATTTAAATATTTGACACTATTTAAATGGAATAATGTTTGCAGCATGTTTGGCTAAACCATGCTGATTTAAACCACCACTGTATATTGTTAGACAAAGTTTAGATTTTCATGTGCTCTGCACTGAGAGAAAGTCTGTGGATTAAATTCTTTTTTATGTGTTCATCGACATTAGGGACCCACTGGGCCTTCCGGTCCTCCTGGATTCCCTGGTGGTGCTGGAATTAAGGTATGTCTCCTAATATAATATAATATACCTGTAATGCTATTGGTGCTTCAGTTTACAAGTTGGGTGAAAGTTATGTGTTCTTTATTGTTCAGCATTGTTTTGTTATATTAACAGATTTTTGGTTTATTGGGGAATAATCTCACTAGTGTGTGTTTTGTGAGACAACAACTTTGCTACATTACTGAACACAAATAGTTTCTGTGGTATAGATTTGAACAAGAGAGAGATTAGTATTGGTATTAGTATCTGCTGGCATAACATATGGTGATTAATTGATTCTTCTATGCACAGGAGTGCTTGCCCCTCCATTACCTTTATGGCTCTTCTCTTGCCCCTGTGTAGGGTGAGACTGGCCCTGCTGGAGGTCGTGGCTCAGAGGGACCTCAGGGAGCCCGTGGTGAGCCTGGTAACCCTGGACCTGCAGGAGCTGCTGGTGTTGCTGTGAGTCTATCAGCATCAGTGATGCATTTGGCACTATAAAATATGTTATGCTTGCTTATGTAGATTTTTAATAAATAGCTACGTTCTACCATGAAGTGTATTTCCATGTGCAGTATAAACTTGATGATGTAATATTGCTTATATTACAACATTATTTTGACTAGTAAATATTATGATGCAGATGCTTAGACCAAATTTTTTTGGAAAGTACTATAAATATGGTCTACTACTAGCTGGGCCACCCAATGGAGGATGGGTTTCCTTCTGAGTCTTGGTCCTCCCAAGGTTTCTTCCTAATCCCCTCTAGGGAGTTTTTCCTTGTCACTGTCACCCCTGGCTTGTTCATTAGGGACTTGGACCCATGTGTTTGTAAAGCTGCTTTGTGACAACATTTGTTGTAAAAAGTGCTAAATGACTTTGGAAAGGGCCATTTGCTGTATTTGTTACTAGTGATGTGTTTTACTACATATATTTTATTAGACCCTTTTTCTGTGCTCACACTTCTATTTCACTGGCAGGGTCCTCCTGGTGCTGATGGCCAGCCTGGTGCCAAAGGTTCTTCTGTACGTAGTTCGTATTATTGTAGCACTACTCTAAAGCCATCACAGCTGTATTACACACAGACACACACACACACACACACACACACACACACACACACACACACACACACACACACACACACACACACACACACACACCAGTACAGCATGGACTGGCGTCTTCAGTATTTAATAGAGTCATGCCCCTGTTGATGTGTAGGGTGCTGCTGGCATTGCTGGAGCTCCTGGTTTCCCTGGTGCCCGTGGACCTGCCGGCCCCACCGGCCCTGGTGGAACGCCTGGTCCCAAGGGAAACACCGTACGTATGCTGGTTGTGTAGCTCAGCATGACCTGCTGTTGGTCTGATTAGAGGAAAGCTTGACCAAGGCAAAACATTACAAATGAAATAATTATTCAGTCTTTATTCACTGCCTGTGTGTATTAGTAGATTTCTTCCTTTCAGTCAATGCAGTAAAAAAGTTCTAATCATTAATGCAGTAAAAAATGTGTTTTTTCTGATTTGTTTTTGTTTTGCTGATTAAAGGGTGATGCTGGTGCCCAAGGACCTAAAGGAGAGCCCGGTCCCAAAGGAGAGCCTGTGAGTATGCATGTCACTCAGCCGGTTTTCAAACTTTGATGCTGATTACATCAGATCATTTAATCAGATCATTTAATTTCTTCTCCATCACCCTCTTTCACTTATATAGGGCCCTGCTGGACCTCAAGGACTTTCTGGACCTGCTGGTGAGGAAGGCAAAAGAGGAGCCCGTGGTGAGCCTGGTGGTGCTGGACCTGTCGGACCCCCTGGAGCTCGCGTACGTCTTAGACATCTTCATACCTTCAGCTCAGACGCCACCACCCCTGATCAACCACTGCTCACATAAACTCCTTCAAACCCCCTACTGTTATTAGGAATCTATGTTAAAAACCTTGTTAGGATCAACTTGTGTCAGAATCACAACTTCAGAAAAAGTTAATAAATGTTTATTTTGGAGAGTAGCATGCAGCCTTGTACAAGAAACAATAACAAACAGATGGTCTTCAAAGCAATGGCACATCCTGAATCTAATATAGTAATATAGTAATATTAGAGAATTGACTAGACAGAATGGTGATTGGTATAATAGTGTCCCCATCCAACTACGTGCACCACTCTATACTAATAAGAGTCCTTGGTATAATAGAGTGTCTATCCAGGTACGTGCACCACTCTATACTAATAAGAGTCCTTGGTATAATAGAGTGTCTATCCAGGTACGTGCACCACTCTATACTAATAAGAGTCCTTGGACCAGATTCCTAACACTACCTTCACCTACCTGTGCAACTTGAGAGAAATTGTGAGTTTTGCTCTGTGTAAGAGCATCTGCTATTTGCACAAATGTAAAAAATCTGTATGGATATTCAAAAGGTGTTCATAGTTCTCAGTAATTATTTCAGCCCACTAAATATGAAGGTTCTGATAAAGAAATGGAAAAGGTGCCATAAAAACAACATAACACATGAATATGGATAATAAATCTTCAGATGACTCAAGTTTCTCCCAGTGAAGAATAACAAAATCACAGACAAAAGAGGCAAAAAGGCTTCATCCACACAGATGCAGAACACAGGCATTGCAAAGGCTCAGAGCAGGATGTGCATCACCAGCGTGAAGCGCTGAGCTCAAGCAGCTTGGGGTGAAATAGAAGGAAACAAATGAGGAGCAGGTGTGTGACTGGGGTGAAGTGAATGTGGGTGATTGCATGTGTGAGGGCCGACTGGATACCAACCTGGGTGTAATAATTACCCCCAAGGCACAGAAAATGCAGTTAGATAGTATTGGTGTACTACAAAAATATATTTTAACTACTTTTTCGAATGTGATTATTTTCCACATGCTTTTTTGTACAGAAATAGTGTAACTGCATATAAAACCTTGTACAATGGATATGTAGATGTGTAGTTATTGTCACATTTTTTGCTCTACATATGTTTGAGGCATTTTTTTCCATCTTCCTTTGCAGGGTGCCCCCGGCAACCGTGGTTTCCCTGGCACTGACGGTGCTCCAGGCCCCAAGGTAAGTCAATTAATTACCTGATTATATCATGATTATATATATGTATCAAAAATTGTGAAGTTATCATTCTAGTTTCCCATGTTGCAAAACAGATGTACTGTTTTGCATACAAAGGAGCCTGTACAACAGATCAACGCAAATGATATCAGAATATAGATTATTAAATGAAGATGATAATTAAAAATCACTAAAATGGTGTACAGGATAAGAACTGGTGTCTGTCTTGTCCTCACTTGGTAATGAAACATCTTAACCAGCCCATTTCCTATAGCGTTGTTCATGGTCCTGGAAAATCAGTTCTATAATGATTTATGTCTAAGTCAGCTGTTCATCTACAAATTGTAGGGTGCCCCTGGTGAGCGTGGTTCCAATGGACCTGCTGGAGCTCAAGGAGCCACTGGAGAATCTGGTCGCCCTGGAGAGCCTGGTCTTCCTGGATCCAAGGTTAGATACATGTGCCATTTCTCACATCTCCATGATTTTTACCTTTTTCTAGCCTTACCTGATGTCCTCTCTCATTTAGGGTATGACTGGCGCACCTGGTGCCCCTGGACCTGAAGGCAAAACTGGACCTTCTGTAAGTAAAATTTTTAACATTGACTGACAGCACAGAACTATATTAGTACATTAGTACACTAAAGTAAAATGCATACATCACAACACACTACTTCCTGATGATGACAGCTTGCATATGTATTAACATATTAGCTGTCACAAATTCTCTATAAGTTAGATGTTTTAATATACTACTTTTGGATAGTATTACGTTTCTCAGAGGTATCCTACATGATAAATTCATGAACGATTTGTTGAACTGAATTCATGAATTCTGTGATAATTTGCAAGGAAATTCATGTTTCATGCTCCTTCACAGGGAGCCCCTGGTCAAGATGGAGCTTCTGGACCCCCAGGTCCTTCAGGATCTCGTGGTGCACCTGGAGTGATGGGATTCCCCGGTCCCAAGGGAGCTGATGTAAGGGACACCAACATCACCTTCTGATCTACACCTATATCACAGTCTGATCTACATCTAAATCATCATCTGATCTACACCTCCTTGGAGCAACTTCACTCTATTTTAGACTGAATTAATCATTTGTATCCTGGTTGCTGACTGAGGCCCACTGTGATAAGAGCCATTAGCAATTTTTAAAAAATGATATTGTGCATGTTATGGTATCAGTGCGCTTCCTCTCTATTGACATCTTCTCTGTCATAGGGTGATGCTGGAAAGCCTGGTGAGAGAGGAGTTGCTGGACCCTCTGGTGCTGTTGTACGTGTCATATTCAACTTTTCCTCCTGTACTCTTAAATGAAAACACTCATTTTGCATGTAGAGCATTATTTTGAGGCCATTGTGCTCTTTGATGACTTAAGTCCTCTTGTGTCTTTCAAGGGCGCCCCCGGGAAAGATGGCGATATTGGCATTCCTGGTGCCCCTGGACCTGCTGTATGTTTTGTACTTCCTTTGTTGTTCTTGAGGATAAAACATAATATATATATATTACATTATTATGCAATATATTAGAAGTCTTGATTTGGATGCTTTCTGGTGGTTTCTGTAACAGGGACCTGCTGGAGAGAAGGGAGAGCAAGGACCTGCTGGCCCTCCTGGATTCCAGGTAGCTATTCATCTGCACCCCCATGGGAGTTCTCTTTAGAAGCAGACCATTCTAGCTCTAACCATTTAGATCTATTGGATATAATTGAGTCAGAATCCGTTTGTCACTGCTATCCCTTTATTTCTTCTACAGGGTCTGCCTGGAACTCAGGGTACTACTGGTGAGGCTGGCAAGCCTGGTGAACAGGTGGGTACTGCCCTTTGAACACTTGCACCAGTAAATGAAAGGCAACATCCACCATCAGGTTCTTCCTCATAAAAGCTGGCCCTATTCTTTTTGTGATATTCAGTTCTTTTTCATCTATGGGAAGGATCTTATATATAAGTCTTTACTCTATTATCTGATTTTCTGAACAGGGTCTGCCTGGAGAGGTTGGTGCCCCTGGACCTTCTGGATCCAGAGTGAGTATCTTTTTGGTTTTCAGAGCTTAGTTTATGCTCCACCTGGATAACCGATTACATATCTGAAGATGCTTCAATCCGAATTTATACCAGATCCCTCCAAACACCCCATTGTAGTCTCCTGTCACCACCTTGAAATTGTTTCGTTCTTATCTATCTATAATTACATCAGCTGTACAGACTCTACATTACTGTATGTAACCAAAGCATAAATGTTTATCCCCAGGGTGACAGAGGTCTCCCTGGTGAGCGTGGTGCCCCAGGTCCTGCTGGCCCCATGGGCCCTCGTGGTTCTCCTGGAGCTGCTGGAAATGATGGTGCTAGGGTGAGTTTCCCATCCCATGCCTTACTGTCATGTGTGTTCCCCAAAAATGATAGCAGTGTGTGGTGCTATCTGGAGATATCAGACGCATGCATGTGTGTGTTTACATGTGTGTATGTGTGTTTAGGGAGAGCCTGGTGCAGCTGGCGCTGCTGGTCCTGTGGGTGCTCCTGGTATGCAGGGGATGCCTGGCGAACGTGGTGCTGGTGGTATGCCAGGCCCAAGAGGAGAGAGAGTAAGAGCTTCCCAACCACATTTCCACTTTCTACACTACACCCACACCCATACCAAGTAATCCAGTGTCTGAGATGGTACCTTCTCAAATGATCAAGAGGCTCACATTATGAACACATAAGGCCTAGTTAGCCTTGAGATTATGAGACTTTTCAAGGTGAACTACTGAAAAATCCAGATGAGTAAAATTGTAGTTCTGCTTAATCCATTTGATTAAAAACCTATTTGATTGGATGGTTCAGAGCATATTGTGTGATGTAATAGGTTTACCAGGGTTGTCTCTCCTCAATAGGGTGATGGTGGACCTAAAGGCCCTGATGGTGCTCCCGGTAAGGATGGTCCCCGTGGTCTGTCTGGACCTATTGGACCTCCTGGACCTTCTGGTGCTCCTGGTGACAAGGTTAGAATAGTTACATTGTTTTATGGCAGAAAGCTCAACATTAGTTCATACACATATAAAGTTTTGATGTCAGCAATCCCTAAAGCTCAATATATGCATGCATCATTGGTAGATTTTTATTGGTTTATTTGTTTAGGTTTTTTTTTTTTTTTTTTTTTTTTTTTACAAATTTTTTATTTTGTTTTTCTTATGCTGATTTTCTTATGCTCTTCCACTTATGCTTTAGGGAGAGCCTGGTGCTGTTGGACCTGCAGGAGTGACTGGAGCTCGTGGTGCCCCTGTGAGTGATGCAACCACTGACCAGTCGTTAAATCCCCTACCACTCAAATCAATGCAATGGCAACAATCTGCACCATGTTACAAATCATGGTTGACATAAAGCATGTTTATTATTCTATATTCAACTTTAGCATGTCATAGTTGCATAGTAAGTCTTTTTCCAACTCAAAAGACTCATTGTTAAACCACTAAAGTATAGACCAAATCATTCCAAATAAACGGCATACTGATAACACTGCAAGTGCAGTGAAACCACAGTTCATAGGTCATAGCACAAGTAACACAGCAAGAATAATTCCACAGTAAAGCCAGTGTGCACACTTGAATAAAACCCTATGGACAGCATGCATAGAGTGGTATTTCCAAAGCAATCATTTCAAAGGAATGATCAATTGATTCACAGTTAACTGTGAAATTTACAGTTAATCTACATTATGTTGCTGAATTGTATATGACCTTTGACTTTTGAGAAATGTTGAATGTGAATGTTCTCTTTTAACCCCCAAGGGTGAACGTGGTGAGGTTGGTCCCCCTGGACCTGCTGGTTTCGCTGGACCCCCTGTGAGTGCTAAAATCTTTCTCCTTACTTCAGTCCACAGTAATTATCATTTTGAGTCAGTTTTCAGTATAAAGTGAATGCAAGTTACAGGGTGTTGATTTCCAACCCAGGGTGCAGCTGGTCAGCCTGGAGCTAAGGGTGAGTCTGGAGACTCTGGACCCAAGGGTGACGCTGGACTTCCTGGGCCTCCTGGACCTGTTGGTGCTGCTGGACCTCAGGTAATGAAATTGTAGCCCTTCTAAAACTTCTTCAGTTTCTAAAACCTTTAGACCAAGGCAGTGGAATAATTTCCATTAGAATTTTTTTGGCAGGTGTGCCCACATCTTTAATTATTACCATAATATTGTTTGCATTCACCTATTATACTATAATATTATATTATAATCATTATATATTATTTACATTTTATTATTATATTATGCTTGTATTTATGATGTGATAGGAATACAATCCATAAGGATATGTAGCTGCATTCAGATTTGTCCATTTGCTAGATTGACTGATCAATAAATCAACAGATAGATAGATAGATAGATAGATAGATAGATAGATAGATAGATAGATAGATAGATAGATAGATAGATAGATAGATATAGAAAATATGCAAAAAGACAGAAATGTACATAAATGTTTCTATTTCTTTATTAAGGGCCCTGCTGGTGCTACAGGACCTAAGGGTGCTCGTGGTGGTGCTGGACCTCCTGTAAGACCTTTTGACCTCTGGTTATATTTATATAACTAAATCAATGTGCTTTATTTCTTTAACGAGTTTAAATATTTTATTAAGTGTGTTTATTAAGGGTTTTATATACCCTAACAAAGTAGTCATTGTGACCAGTGTGTATTCTTTTTATTCCATAGGGTGCTGCTGGCTTCCCTGGTGCTGCTGGTAGAGTTGGACCTCCTGGCCCTGCTGTAAGTACCTTCATCATCATCTTTATCATCATAGATTATATTTCTGATAAATTTCTTTTACCAGTGTAGATCCATTCCAGATTACTCTTACTTACATTATTACTGGACAATATGTATGCATTATTATTTTGCCTTTGTTTCTCTTAGGGTGCTTCTGGACCTCCTGGTCCCAATGGTCCTACTGGCAAAGAAGGACAAAGGGGTGCTCGTGGTGAGAAGGGAGCACCTGGCCGTCCTGGTGAGAGTGGTGCTTCTGGACCCCCAGGACCACCTGGAGAGAAGGGTTCTGTCGGCTCTGATGGACCTCCTGTACGTAGCTATTGCACCAGATATGCTGCAAAACATCTAATTCTTACACTGAACAGTTTGACCTTTGAAGCTCAGCAGATTTCTTGATCTATCTGAAAGTGAGATACTAGTCAGATATAACTAGACAAATTATATGACAAATTAATACAATGTCACAGTATTTTCTATTATCATTATTGGTATTATGTCAGAGGTAATATTAACTATTACTATTATTCTGCTGTATTTCTGCTGTAAGAGTATTTTGCTCGGTTCTCTTCTTTGTAGGGTCCTGCTGGTATTTCTGGACCTCCTGGCATGATTGGAGTTAATGGAATTGTGGGTCTACCTGGACAAAGAGGAGAAAGAGGCTTCTCAGGTCTCCAGGGACCATCTGTGAGTCTGACCAGTCTATTCACCACCTCTATCTTATCCACCATCAGTCAGGACTTTATACTCCTGGCATCCTTTTTATGAGTGAAGATACAGTTGATTACTTACACCAATTTTAAATAGTTTTGTTTGCTTGCTTGCTTATTTGCTTGCTTTTAGTAAAACCTCTTCTCTTTTGCATCCTCAACACAGGGAGAGCCAGGAAAGCAAGGACCTCATGGCCCCCTTGGCGAACGTGGCCCACCTGGCCCCATGGGTCCTCCTGGTCTCTCTGGAGGTCCTGGTGAAGCTGGCCGCGAGGTGATGACACCAATCTAATGCTATCTTCCTTTAAACAAATATAACATTCATAAATAATAAATTCAGCTTTTTTACATACTTAAAAAGTAAGACTACATCAGAAATTATTCGTGTTGCAATCTAAAGTTTGAAAAATAAACTGCATGCTATAGGTGACTGACTTCCTTTTGCTCTGTCCCACTGCAGGGTAGCCCTGGTCATGATGGTGCTCCTGGACGCGATGGTGCTCCTGGTCCTAAGGTGAACTATACTGTCATCACTTTGTTTAACTTCTGATTGCATTACTAAAGTAGAACTTATGCAGCGCATGCAAATTGATGTCTCTTTTATTGAAATTTCATCTTTTTATTGAAATGACAAGAATCCTTTGAAGAGCCAGCTTCTAGACAATTCTTCTCTGGCAACCTTCTGTGGTCTTAATGCTGTGATCTTGAAACCCCTGATCTTCCACAGGGAGATCGCGGTGAGGCTGGACATGCTGGATCTCCTGGAGCCCCTGGACCCCCTGGACCTCCTGGACCCATGGGCCCATCCGGCAAGACTGGAGATCGTGGAGAGGCTGTAAGAGACTAAAGCTGTTTGCAATTTTAGCAACATTACATCTTTAACTAGAAGGGATATACAGGAGCCACATACATATAGGATTTGCAGTTATCTTAGAAAGAAGCAAATTGCTGGCATTTTTTATATAGGATTTGGTAAATTGTTTCAATGTTGTTTGTTGCTTACTGTTGTATCTTAACCCACATACTCTAAATCTTCTTCTCCAGGGTCCTGCTGGTTCTGCCGGCCCTGCAGGTCCTGCTGGAGCTCGTGGTGCCTCTGTACGTGTCAGACTCACTTCATTATTCTTGAATCAAGAAATTTGACAATTAAGTAGGCATCATACTGAACATCCATGTGTGTGTGTGTGTGTGTGTAGGGTCCTGCTGGTTCTCGTGGAGACAAGGGTGAGACTGGAGAGACCGGAGAGAGGGGCATGAAGGGACACCGTGGCCTCTCTGGAATGCCTGGACTGCCCGGTCCTTCTGTGAGTGAGCACATGTTTAAGCAACAGAGAGACACCTAAACACACTCAAGTTGAAGTAGAAAGATTAATAAAACCTCACAGAGATGCTGCTGTGTGGAAGGCCTTGTCTCCATCTATACCACTTACAGTGTCTGCAGTTCTGCGTTGCTGTGTATTGTTTCAATTATTCTTCAGGACTGAGCTCACAAACAAGGAGTGGGTTTTTAACACCTGTGTTTTTATACCTGTAGGGTCCCCCTGGTGAACAAGGACCTGCCGGAGCCTCTGGTCCTGCTGGACCTCGTGTAAGCAGCTGTGATGAGAATTCTGTGTTACTGATTTAGTAAAAGAGGAGAAACCGCAAAAGCAGAACAGACCAGATGAATGCTTAAAATCCTAAAATATTACATTCACATTATGTTCAGTTGTTTTACCTATTACAAAGTAAACTACACCAATGGATTGATCAGTGAGGCTCCTGCAATAGCTATTTAGCAGTTAGGTAATGGTTAATGGTTGTGGCTCTGCTTATAGGGACCCTCAGGCTCCAATGGTGCTCCTGGCAAGGACGGCATGAACGGTCTGCCTGGACCCACTGGACCTCCTGGACCTCGTGGTCGTTCTGGAGAGATGGGACCCGCAGTAAGTGTCATAAACCTTTTATAATCCACCCCTTGGTCCTGTCTGTGTCCAAATACTCATTACCTTACCACTTGCTTCCAGGGTAATCCTGGTCTTCCCGGACCTCCAGGACCTCCTGGACCTCCTGGCATCGGTGAGCATTTCCCCATCATCCCCCAGCAAGAGAAGGCTGCTGATCCACTGCGTGGTGGCTACAGGGCCGACGATGCTAGCGTGCGTGACCGTGATGCTGAGGTGGACACCACCCTAAAGGCCCTCAGCCAGAAGATCGAGAACATCCGTAGCCCCGAGGGAACCCAGAAGAACCCAGCCCGCATGTGCCGTGACCTCAGGATGTGCCACCCTGAGTGGAAGAGTGGTGAGTCAAAAATGGCTGACTGGCTTTCCAGGTCACTCCATGTGGTCAAACTGGAAAATTCTCAGTAATCTTAACATAGACATGTGGTGTGCTTATCTCACTCTTTGTCTCTCATCCTGTTCTATCCAACAGGCTCCTACTGGGTGGACCCCAACCAGGGCTCAAATCTGGATGCCATCAAGGTCTTCTGCAACATGGAGACTGGAGAAACCTGCATTTACCCATCTCGCAGCAGCATTCCTCAGAAGAACTGGTACCTCAGCAAGAACGCCCGGGAGAAGAAGCATGTCTGGTTTGGAGAGTCCATGGCTGATGGCTTCCAGGTAGGCCTGGGAGAAGGTGTTTGGAAAGTTGCCATTTAGTGTTCATAAAGCATCAAGTGGTCATAAAGCAAATACCTAAAAAAAGAATGGGTGCATGAATCACATGGGAATCATGAATCGTAACTGATCATTCATATTTAAATATAGATATAGAAATACAATACTTTAATTTTAATCAATTTTAATGCATATTGCAGTACACACACTTCTGAAAAAAATAAAAGCTAAAGCAAAATATGTGTTATCAATGTTTTCTGATGGGTATAAGAAGTAACACACTACTTGACTGAACTTCAGCATAGTTCCTCTCCATTCACAGTTCCAGTATGGTGGTGAGGCCTCCGATCCTGAGGATGTCAACATCCAGATGACATTCATGCGCCTGATGTCCAACAAGGCATCTCAGAACATCACCTACCACTGCAAGAACAGCATCGCCTACCTGGACCAGGCCTCAGGCAACCTGAAGAAGGCTGTGATTCTGCAGGGCTCCAATGATGTGGAGATCCGGGCCGAGGGCAACAGCCGCTCCACCTACACAGTCAGCGAGGATGGCTGCACGGTGAGTTCCACTACACTGAACCCTTCCCACATATCCCAGACATTTCGTAAGGTCCATATCAGAAGCTTTGGGTTGTTTTTTCATTCTGTGGGAATCTATTCTGGCATATCTTTCTTCTCCTTTATAACTTTTTCTTTATTCATTTTAAAGTTATAATAACTAATATTACACCTTTTACTGTGTAGTTAACTGAGTTGGATGTTGTGGGCTGATTTATAAACTGATGACTGCTTTTTTGCTGTCTATCTCTACAGTCACACACTGGTACTTGGGGCAAGACAGTCATCGAATATCAGACAATGAAAACTTCTCGTCTTCCCATCATTGACATCGCTCCTATGGACATTGGTGCTCCTGATCAGGAATTTGGCATAGAAGTTGGCCCAGTCTGCTTCTTGTAAAAAGAGAAATCTGGACATTAAAAAATGTGTTTGTTTTCTAGCAGTCATCTCCGAATCCTTTTCTACGCATTAAAAAAAACTAATTCGGCTGCAATCAGTCCACATGCTTACACTTACATCCTTGAAGACGGTGCTTGGTATGATTTTGAGAGACATTCTGCTTTTTTTTGTTTTTTTGGAGAAAAAAAAAACTTTGAGGACCACTATCCCAACCAGCATTGACATCATGGACGCTTAGGGAGAATGTTTTGAGTCAGCTGGCAACAAGAAAATAATATATACCTGTAAAGTGTAAAATCCCCCCAAGAAGTCAAAAAAAAGAAAACAAACCAAAAGGTAATGAGAATACCAGTGACTTTTTAAAAACCATTTAATCACTGCAGAAGGACAATGAAAAACAACGCAAGTGCTAATGTACCATTTTCTGGTGTCGAATAAATCTGAAAAATGATAGTCAAGTGTCTTGTTCTTCTAGCCAAAAGGGAAAAAACATCCACACCCCTAACTGGTTAACACAAGCTACAGAAACAAGAGCAAAATGTGTAATGGCTACCTCAGGACCACAAAAACATGTTACCTATGAGTTTGTAGGGGACACTTTGGCAGGTTATTACCACCCATCAAGTATTAACTCAAATACAAATAAGAGTTTGTGAAAAGGTGCTACTTTCCTCTGCAGGTCCCACCTGTGCTGTATGTCTCTGACAAACCAAACCTCCTTTTGGACATTTGTTACTGTCACTTGTGCTTTTTTGGTGCTAATGTCAACACAATGTCTTGTTGTCAATGTGATGCAATTGTTCTCTCATTAAAGTGTCAGTTGATGAGGGTACAAAGTTGAATAGGATGGTTATTGTAGATTTGCACTTATTCTCATGTGAGTTAAGTAGGTGGACAGATTGACAGTTTCTTTTCCAACCCGTAGAGAAATCTTTGTGTCTGCACATGACCCCTGACAATCAATTACTTTCTTTCTCTCAAAATACAATGCACACCTCCTTTCATTTTTCCTTTTGGATTTCTTTGTTTGTTTGTTTTTGTTTTGTTTGATTTGTTTTTAGTGAAAGGTTTTTAAGTAAAAAGAAAATGAAATGAGGCGTCACAAAAGGACAACCACAAACAGACACTTTAATGGTTCCAACATGAGGATCTGTACTTATTTTGTACATGTATAATATTTCAAGATGTTTTTAATTATTTTGGATGCTTAAATAAAGCATGTTTTAAGTGGTCACTGGAATGTTCCGAATGTTATCTTCTTGCCATGGCCTCAGAGCCTTTCTCTAAAGGTAAATTAAACAAGCCATACTGTTTTCACTCAAGTATCTTTCTTATTTAATCAATTGTTATGATTTATGCAGATCTGGGTACTTGCAAGAAGGAACAGCACAACAGTCAACATGTTCAAGATGTGTAATATGATGCTTTCAAGAAGTGTGCAAGCAAGAACTGTAAGAAAATGCCTCCATCATTCGTGCAATTTGATGGTGAAAACTGCATTTGTTTGCAATTGTTCTCAGTACATTACACATATATTTAAAACCTCAAACCGGAATCGCTACAGCAACAACAAAATTTTCACAAAAATATAGCTTATTGTAAAATCAGATCCTGTTGTTTAATCCTGGACATTTCACAACTTCAAACACAAACAATGTACTGTATTTGGAGACATCATGTGGACACACTTTGCATTACAGGGTGGCTAATCCAAACCCAGGTCTTTCCTACTTTCCCAAGCAGGGGTGGAGGGGGTGGGGGTACAGAGCTGACGCCTCACCATGGCAATTACACATGCGTTCTGCACATATTTTATTCTCTTTGTTTATGTTAGAGTTGTCTGTCCAAAACAAGCATGAGGAACTATATGAGGCTCTGTGGCGCACAGTACAGCACATTACTCTATAAAATAGTTTCTGAGCGGCACGTCAAAAGAAAAACATAAAACAAAAACACTGCAATGAAAGTGAAATACAGGTTAAAAACAAACAAAAAACACAAAAGAATAATAGTGAAGAAACAAAACAGATGCAGTGAACCACAGCTCTTAAATGTGTCCCCACATCCTTGCTTTTATTTCCTAATAAGCAAAGAAAGACACATTAAAATTGTAAAACAGAATTTCTACCTTTCAGCTGTAGAAAATATAAGTACAGAGGTTACCTGGGCAGAGTGTCAACGTTAGGCTCCCTGTAAAGACAAGAAAGTGTTCATTAGAAAACTTTAAAAACCCAGGAAAACTAAATCTGTATTTTCTTTCCAATTATGTGTGTTCATTAGAAGACTTTAAAATCTCAGGAAAACTCAAAAGTTTTGCTTCAGTATCTTGCTGTTGTAAGAAACACAAAGTATCTGCTGTCTTTCCAAAGTCTAAAATACATGTCCACCAAGTCCAGTAAATGAATAATTATAGGGCTTGAAAAGCCCTATATTGTTATTCCCAATATTGTTTCTTATTATAGGGCTTGAAAAGCCCTATAT
>JAOYMR010000011.1:14075818-14110516 GCA_025802075.1 Tenebrosternarchus preto
AGACATATACAGTCACACACACGCACTCTTGCTGCTCTTTTCAAGCCCTATACGTAGTTCCTTTAGGAACTGCACATTTCTAGTTTATTTCTGTCCTTCTGATGGGTAGTGATCAGGTAGCATGAACCTTACATAAGCTTTATTTTCAACAGTTTGCTCAAGCCCCACCCACACACTCTGCTTTACTCTCAACAGCCAGGGAGCTGATGCCCCGCCCACACACTCTACATTCCCTCTCTCTCCCTCTTCATCTAAATGTAGCTAGCAAGCAATAACCTCAATAAAGTCTTGTGTACAGTATAATCTGTGTCTTCAAGTGATTCTTCTAAGGTTAAAAGTACTGGTGTGTTGTCAAACTAAAATATTGATTGTAATGTGTATATACATTAATTAATATATACAAAAAACAAACAAACAAAACAAACAAACATACACACACGTGAATATTTTACCAAATACCCATTTTTTAATTGTATGCCTATTTATTAATGAAGAGATATTTGGAGTAATGTTTGTATTCGTCCTGGGGCCACACCTATTAATAAAGGCTTAGCCCCTATTGATATATTTCTAGGCCTATTCTTGGACTACACAACATGCTGCCAGGCAACTGTAGCTCTGATCCCTGCACACTGGTGTTTAGAAAGTGTTGACTCACTGCTGCGCCATGATAAGAGGGATGTGAACGCTGTCGGAGGGGCAGTCAGGGGGCGCTCTCTCGCCTGTGCGGGCGTTGAACATTGGCAGGGTGGAGAGGGGTTGCGGAACGCTGTAGCGACTTCCTGCCATGGTCCGCAGCTCGCTGCAGTTCCCGTGGATGGTGCGGTGGTGGTAAAGCTGGAGCCTGACAGTGATGGAGTGAGGGGTGGAGGGGTGGTGGAGGTGACGTGGGAGGAACAATACAAAAGTGAGTGGGAAGGGGAAAAGATGTGGGGAGTACAAAGAAAAAGGTTTGGACAGATCCAACAGAGTAGTACAGAGTATCCTCTATATGTGTTATATATGTACCAGTAATTGCATATGCTAACACTACTCTCACCACTCAACTAGACACTGCTACTCAAACATGCATATTGGATTTAATTTTGCCACAAAGTGAAGTAAGGTGAATGACAGACAGAGATGTGATGCGTTGTATACGTACTCGGGAGTCAGGGCATCTCGTTTCTGACTGCAAAACAGAAGGGCACAAGAAGTTAGTCTACACACTCATAACCACGCTTTGCTCTCCTAGTATGCAACTAGCAGCCATAACCAAACAGAAAACAACTAAATAAATATAGTTTAGTGAAAATGATTCTAGACAACAAAGTATACTTACACTCCTTCTCTCCTGCAGCACATCACATAGGCCAGCATGAGGGAGAGGACGATGGCTAACACAACGGGAATAATGATGGTAGCAATGTAGTCGGGGATGAATTCTCTCTCAGGGGGGGAGGCTGGGGGGTCAAACTCCCCGACCCATGGCAGGATTCCTGAACCCACAGTCGACACTGGAGCGGGTGGCACAGGTTTGGATAAATCAATCTGGAGGAAGATGGAGGAATAATGTTGAAAGGAAAAAAAACATGATTTAAAACAATATTTCCACCAAAAATGCACCTAACCATGAATGCAAGCTAATGGCACACACAACAATAATTTAGGCATGAAATGTTAATTTGTCTGTATTCCTGTCTTACTGGTTATTGTATGAAGTAGTTCACAATGTTACACATGCAGCTTAGTTTATCAAATGTGGTAGGAAATCATTTACATTTAAGGCATTTAGCAGATTCTATATGATAATGATAGATCATGTAAAAGATTTCTGCTTTAGGTTACAGCATCTCTGAGCGAGAGCGTCAGCTCTGATACACAGAGCTGTTTTGACCAGTGCAGGCCACACCACACATTTTCCATGGCTGGGACAGATTTGCGGAAGCTCTCACCAGCGTGGACCTGCACCACGTTACACAGTTGGCAGGGATGCTGCAGGCGCTGCAGTCTCTGCTGAGCTTCCCACCAGACTCACACTCTCTTTGGTGCTCCGCAGTCTGCAGCCTCAGCAGACACTTTGAGTAGGGCTGATCTGATCCCAGCTTCACATACACACTGATGAACGCACACACACACTCACATTAATACAGTACTGAATATATCCCAAACACAATATATAATCAATATATAGTCCCAAATGTATATATTTAATCTAAATAGAATCTATTTTAATATATTTTCAAAGTGTTACAATATTAATATTGTATTACATAGTCTTCTGATTTAAAGTTGCCACAATGTTTTACATGATTAGAAAAGGTTGTTTTATCAGAAAAACAAAAATGAGTCAACTCACCCCTCAAAGTGTCCAGCCAGAGGTAGAGGGACACGGCCGCCCCGATCCAGGGCAGAGGTGATGTTGACAAAGTTCACACTGTCTGTGCCCCACATAAGCCCTATGTCCTGCTTTATCTCCTCCTGAACATCAGAGGGCAGCACCTTCTCAATCTCATTCTTCCCAATAAAAAATTCAGCTTGGTAGGGCATTGGTTTGACTGAAAACAAAGAAACAGTCCATGATTACAGTTTTCTTCACCTTTCCCAACCATTCATTTTATCTTTCTGCAGTCCTCTTAAGCACATTGTGGAGCTGGTTTATCACTTTTGAAATAGGATGAAAATCAGTATAGAATTTCAAAGAAAACGTAGGCTATATAACTCTATTTACCCAAAGCAGGGTCTTATAGCAAATCAAGTCACTTCATAATCCCAGTGCATAAGCATTTTTCACAGATCTTATAGGTAAGAAGCTGCACACTGTGCTGCATTCTCCTATATTCCATCTACAACAGTCCACCTGACAGTAAATCTGACCACGTCACACTGGCATGATGTGATTTCATTCCTAAATGTTTGCAATATTCACACCCTCAGTATTTGTCAGCACAGTGTTCTGTTTACAGTGTAGATCTCAAACCTGCAGGTCCCACATTGATAACAAGGCGCTCTTTGAAGGTCTCATAGCTTCGTTTATTTGTCACGAAGATCTGACAGGAAAAACAAACAAACAAACAAACAAATGGGCATTGTGTTAACGACTCTGCGCTTAAATGGATGTTTTAATGGCTAACAAAACAATGGCGCTAGTCTGAAGATCCTCTTTAGCATCTGATTAATCAGCCCTGTACCTCTATGATGTTCTTGCCCAGGTCCTCCTGCAAGGGGGCGCCATAGAGAAAGCCGTTGTCATATGGGTGGCGCTGGGTGAGTCTCAGCCAGCGCGGCAAGTCTGGGAACTGCTGCCTGTTGCACTTGAATATCATTGGGTCATTATATACCCTGCCTGCTCGCCCATACACGGAAAAAAGGGACATAATGGGATGAAGAAAATGTTTTATGACAGTAGTGCTTATGATATTAGTGTTTATGATAATACTGTTTATGCTGGTGCTCAGTACCACTGTGTGCAAGACATTATTCAAGGATCACAGCAGGAAGTAGGTGACTAAATTCAAATCAGGTGCAAGGCTAGAAAAAGTCAAGAATTTAAGCTGAATTTATATCATAACTCTAAATAAAAAATTTACAGCAGTAATTTATTTGAGGTAATTAAAATAGAATTTATGTATTTATGAAAATAATGTATTTATGAAATACAAAAGCATATGAATTCTCGACACAAATTCTGGCGAATAAACTTAAAAAAATTAAAATAAACTATTTTTAATTCTACAGGTTTAAGAAGAATCACAAGTCCCTAACACAGGACTCCACCTGTGCATACTATACAAAAGCATATCTAAGCCATTCTAAAACATCTCTACGGCATTCAAATGCATGATGGAGTGCTCTCGGGCTAGTTTACATATGTATTTGCCTTTAACATTATACCACTTTCATCTGAAGGACTATAAAACTATAACATTTCAAATGTTTTACAATGTATAACATAATCATTCATTTTTTCCCTTGAGTTCTGTCATTAAAATATAGAAGATAATGTCATTTTATAAAATGATTTTAAAAAATCTTACCATAGTGTTTGAGAAAAGGCTCAAATTCACTCTGAAATCCTTCTCTCTGTAGCTCATACACAAAGAGCTGGCCTATGGGGGCATATTTGATTATGTCCCCCTGGACCACCAGCAAGCTGCTCACACATGCTGTGAACAAAGAAATGTGTTCAAACACATCGTTTTTACTTTTGTTATATTGAATATTTATGTACTCATATGATGATTTGCTTATGATTACAATAAAAATGACAACTACAAAAACTCCACACTTTATGTAGATTTACCATGATGCAGTATTACAACCAGTATAGCAGTAAAAGTCATTTTTTTATTGCATTTTCCATCACATTCCTATAAAGTCAGATATTTAATTTTTAACCAAACTATAGCAATATTGATGTCATACAGTAGCTATAGTCATAATAAGAACTTGATCAATCAGAGCCCTTGGCTGTAATACATGAGCTCCAGGACCAGGTTAATTACATGTTTTTCATCATAAATAAGTTCCATTAACAAAAGAGTCAAATGTAAGTCAAAATACTCGCCTGTGAGTGCGAAAGCCAAGCAGCTCCTGGCTGCCATCTTGTTTTGAACTCTGATTGACATGGCCAGTTGGAATAGACACAACAGTACCCATTCTACGTAGTTAGAAAGCTTAGGGAGGCTATTTTTGTCTGACACGTCGGTGTGTGTGTGTGTGTGTGTGTGTGTGTGTGTGTGTGTGTGTGTGTGTGTGTGTGTGTGTGTGTGTGTGTGTGTGTGTTTCGAAACTTTCATTGATTTTTTTCTACCAATTACGTAAAAGTGTTTGAAATTTGTAATTTAATAGACGAATTCATTAATTTGCTTCATGGAATATTTGGACTGAGCCGAGCTGGACAGCGGAACGTCTTCCTATGCTCCACCAGATGTCGTAATATCCATGAATATGGAATTGAATCTAAACGGGTATATGGAATTAAATATCATGTAATTAAATATCTAAATAAACGAGATTTTAAAGTAAAAAAGGCACATATAGATAGCTTCTAGCAAAGAACGAACGATTTAAGATATTGATATACTCACAAAATAAGTCTTACCATTAAGTTTTTTTGCTATGGACAATCATATTTTTTGCACGTGGCAAACTGATTTGTACTACTTGTCAAAAACATTTTTACAATATGTTTACACAGCTGTTTAAAACAAGTAAAACAAAGTTTCACAAAATGTAACATTCTGATTGTATTAAAGAAAGGATGCGCAATTGAGTAAATACGGTACTCCGCAATAGCTCAGTCTGGGTTTCAGCATGCGCTTTTGGTAGATATCGGCGTAACTCAGCCTGTGTGAGACTACGAGATTGCTTTAGGTCGATATTGAGTTGTTTTGGTGTAGGACAGTAAAACAGTGCATTTAATGTAGTGAAGACGATGGATCCCCGATTTATCCAAATTGTGGTGGCGAGAGTTCAATACCATTTGAAATAACATGGGGCAAAAGCCAAACACAAGCTATAAGTTTGTTCTTCGTTCTCGCTGAAGACAACAAGGGCAACAGTCGACGCACACGGATGCACTTTATTGTTATTAAATCAATTTGGTTTGAATGGTTTACACCTTTTTATAGTATAGGCCCAAGAACAGGACCTCTTTTCACTTCAGATGAGCTTTGTTTCGGGTTTTGACGTTTTTCGAAAGTCACGAATATGAAGACTAATGTTCTAAGAAAGAATAACATTGCTACCTTTAATCTGTTTCGTGGTGAGTAACTGTCTGTTAACGTTTGAACTACATGAAATAATTTCCTTCTGCATCAAGAATATTGATAGTCTTTGTGTGAGTTACGTTGACTGGAACAAAATATTTGGATTGTTCTGCAGTAGCTTCTAGCTAATTAGCTAACGATAAAGAATCGACGTTAGGCACTAGGCGTTACGTGTAGTCAAGATCATTTGTTTAAAATCGCTTTGTAGTTTGGTGTTTTCTTCAATGGATATACAAAAGTCAGTTCACGGGTTTCCCTGGTATAACGCTAGCTTTTAACGAACTGTTGCCTATCATAACATAAATCCTATAACTCTTTAGTGAAACGATCAAGTCTGCTTCGAAAGTAACTTGCGCAACTGTCTTCGATTTCTCTACCCTAAACTCGAGGTGTACGTGTGGGAGATGTACGAGTGGGAGATGTCTCTTTATAGTGTTAGTAATGCTTGTCTATTCACGTCAGACCGTTTGAGCGATTTTAACATTAGTATAATGTTGTGGTAGGGCAGTGGTACCTTGCTGGTTAAGGCACTTGACTAGTAATCAAAAGGTTGCTGGTTCAAACCCCACCTCTGCCAAGTTGCTACTGTTGGGTCCCTGAGCAAAAGCCCTTAACTCTCAACTGCAATTGTGACTGTATTCAGTCACAATTGTATATCGCTTTGGATAAAAGCGTCAGCCAAATGCCATAAATGTAAATGTCTAATTTGTAGCGCTAGCAACTAGCTGTTTTATGCTTAGCTTTGTTTTGCCAGTTTGAATAGTGAACTAATATACATGTTCAGAAAACCTGTACCTAAACAGTGAATGATAAAAAGGTTATTATTTAACTGCAGGCTGACGGTCTAACTTCCAGTCCACACATCTGTAAGCAGTTGAGGTGTCATTGCAACTCTGAACATAGAGGACAGGAAATCGCTCAGATTGATTCCAAAGGCTTCTATTAAGCATAACTTAGGCAACAGACATAAGATATTACCAGAGGCCCAACCATATTGTATGGTCATAAACAGACAAACTTTTAAACAGACGATTAAATCGTGGCAGAATTTAATCTTTTTAACACCACCCACCCCCAAAAAATCCTTATTCTGTTACTGCCTGTTTTTATGGATTGCTTTTTTACTGTATTTCATTTTGACTTGTACAGAGACCACATTGTTCCAGTGAAGATGGGTACTGGAGAACAGAGGTGGCTAAGCCCAGGTGGTTGAGCTGGCTCTGAGCACAGGAAGCATGCATTTGTCTCCTGTTGGCATTAGCAAACGCTGCTTCGTAGTCTCACTGGCTCTCTGTGCCTTGCTGCTGTTACTCATCCCCACTCTGCAAGCACCACAGCGCCATGGGGAGCTGCCCCAACACCAGGGGGAGCTGCCCCAACCTCGGCCCCATGCCAAGCCTGCCAATCCAGGGCGTGGGCATGAGCCCCACCATACTCACAATGTCACTGGGCACCAAAGTGCTGGTAACAGCAAGGACGCAGACTTCACCCAGGCGACCCTTCCTCGGGGCAGGCGTCAGGGGCCTTGGAAAGTGCCAAAAAGGGACTCAGCACATGCCAGCTCCCCAGGATCTCCGTCCAAAGAGACTTTGGAGCAAAAAGACATTTTTATTGCCGTCAAGACCACAAGGAAATATCACAAGTCACGACTGCGGCTGCTTTTCCAGACCTGGGTGGCAAAAGCCAAGGAACAGGTAGAGTGAAGAGTCAGGGTACTTTGTCATTCCATTGTGTCAGCACACTCAGTCAGCAGTTCAGCTTGGTTAGAGCCAGATTTCTCCTGCAGAAGAACTCTTGTGCATTGCAATATGGAGTGTGCAACATTCCATTGCTATGAGCTGTAAGGAATTGCGTAGGATTCCAGAATAAGCCAGCTTTTGATCTCGTTTTATTTATTTGTTTTCCTTTACATCTGTGCATTTCTGCTCTTCATTTACTTATGAAGGTGATTGTTTATGATTACTCTAGCGTTAGCATATGTTTCTTGTATAGGGACCACAAACAGCAGGAGAGTGCTAGTAGGGTGAGTGGGGTCAGAGCAAATTTTAAAGGTCTTAACAAGGGCAGCAGCTAGTAAAAGCAAGCCAAGGGAGGAGAAGAGCCAGCTGCTTGTTGGCTGCATGCCAGGTGAAGCTTGAGCTTGTGGGTATGAGGGTAATATTTAGGAGGGGGGTTGGACCAATGCTGCTCCACTCCCCTTAAAGGAGGACTTTCCTCAATGACCTGATATCAGAAAACGCATATAAAGACTATGTGTTTGCTTTTGCACTGGAGACGGTGTCATTGGAGGGGTGGTGGACCCCAGTTTGAGGCCTTTCTCTATGGGCAGCTTTGGCTCTCAGGGTAACTTTAGATTAGTTGTTTAGTGGATGAACACTTTCTTGAATATGATAATGATAATGCAGTCCAAGAAAAGCTTCCATGGCTAACACTGGTCTGGGGACTCACTCGCACAAAAAATATTTTTTTTAAGTGTCAAATGCTGAGGGCGTGCTCAATAACATTGAGGGAATGCTCATTAACATTGAGGGAATGCTCATTAACATTGAGGGAATGCTCATTAATATTGAGGGAATGCTGATTAACATTCGGTGCCCTAACAAAAATAATTTGGGTGCCACTGAAGCCTTGTGAGTTCAAAAGATATTTTTACTTCATGAAATCTGGTATTACCTCTTTCTGTTTATGCTACATGGTCAAAGGAGTAGAGCTGGATATTGCCAGTAATTTCATGATGCAATATGTATTAAACATGTAATACAATACAATACGACACCTAACAGGCTGTTATACAAACGAATTTTAATGTAAATATTACTAGAAATACTGTTGTTATGTATTAACAATAATACTTTAAATAATAAGCCTAATAGCACAATCAGTGAAGGGATTAAATTTAAATAAATTTAGATAGAAAGAGTAAAAGAAAAGAATACCACCAGTACCCTCTAACTCCCCAGATTTCACTCTGAATTTTATTAGACCTCTCAAATATTGAAACCCTTGCAATTATAACTTACAACTATATAAGTTATAACTATAACAATTATACAATTTTTCCATCCATATTTTCCCAAATGTCAGCTTTATTGGGCTGACTGCAGCTGCATTATCATGAATTTCTCTGGAGCAGGAGTGTCTGAGTCCAGTGGAGTTTTGGGATTGCTTTGCCAGGTTTAGTAGATGTGTCTGTGAGAGCAATTGTCAATCTCTGCTGGACTTTGGCCCTCCAGGGCTGGACTTTGACACCCTTGCTCTAGATGATTTTTCCTAAAACTTTTAGTTTTTTTTTTTCTTTTTGGGGTGCCTCCTTGTGGATGTTTTACACCTTGCTCTTAAACTTGAATGCATCAGTTTCACACTGGGTATAGAATATAAATATTCATTAATATTGATATAGCCAAAACTGTATTGATTCGTGTATCACAAGATATTTGAACTCCTCCACTAGGGACAAGAATTCATTCCTGACCTGGAGAGAGAGCATTCCACCCTTTTCAGACTAGGTACCATGGTCTCGGATCTAGATATGCTTATTCTCATTCCAGTCGCTTCGCACTCGGCTGGAAGCTGGAGGTCCTGTTCTGATGACACCAGCTGGACCACATTATGTACAAAAAGCAGATGTGAAGTCCTGAGGTCACCATACAAGATTCCCTCCACCACTGGACTGTGCAGAGAAATTCTGTCCGTGAAATTCTGTCCAACCCCAACTGGAAACCAGTTTGAGTAATTGCCGGCCATGTGAACCAAGCTTCTGCTCTGTTTGTACAGGAACTGAATCCACTTTGGAGGGACTGCACAGTCTAGACATTATATTATTATTGTATTGGACTGCTACTAGTTGGGCTGCCCAATGGAGGATGGGTTCCCTTCTGAGTGTTGTTTTTTTCTCAGTGGTAATGTTTGGATTGTTTAATTGGTCCCCCTGCCAGAAGAGTTGCAGCAACACTCTGATGATACCAGATCCTGAGCTGAGGATCGGTGTCCTGGGTCTATAGTGACTGGCTTAGATTAAGGAGAGGCCCAGCATGCCTGTGGTCTGGCTGGCATTTTGCCCAGTATGGGTGGTGTGTTGGTGTATGGCTGGGCTTTGGGGGTGCAGAGCCAAACAGGCAGGGGAAAGTCCAGCTTTGTGCTGTAACATCCAGAATATCTTGTCCATACCCATCCAAGATTGGACTGTGTTTCAGGTAGGGAACAAATACTAATCAAATTTTCTGTTTCAGACCTTTATCTTCACTGATGGAGAGGATAAGGAGTTAAAGCAGAAAGCGGGTAATGCATTGCTCTATAAACAAGGACCAGATACAAATGTATACATGTTTTTCACCCTACTGTAGTATCCCAGTTGTAATAGTATTGAGTATTGTTCACTCTTCATAAAATCAAATGAAACTTTTTTTATTTATTTTTTTTTTGGGGGGGGATACTCTCTTTTTAACCAGAAGTTGCCTGTGATTAGTTGTGTCTCATCTCTGTGTCATATCTCCAAGGAGACAACCTCATCAACACCAACTGTTCAGCTGCACATACCCGCCAGGCCCTGTGCTGCAAGATGTCTGTGGAGTATGACAAGTTTATTGAGTCACAGAAGAAGTTGAGTCTCATCCTCGTTGTGAGGGGCCCTTCCTCAGTGAAGGACCCCAGGCCTGTCGCGTTTTTCCATAATGTGGGGTGGTTTGCTTCAGTTGGAAGCTGTAGCATATGTTTTCACTTCCTGTGTTAGATTAACATAGTGGGTTATTGCTCAGTGTGAACTTGGGCAATGTCTTGTGCAATATCATTCAAAAGTGGTACTTTGTCTGAACCCAAAATATATTACCAAAACATGTACGTCTGTCTAATATACTGTAATATACTGGGGAAAAAATACATAAAAAAAAAGTTATCTGGACAATAAATTGTTTATTTGCATAGAAAAAACTAATATCAGAATAAAAAACAAATCTCTCTTCATAGGAGTACAGTATGATTTATAGTTATCACCTAATACCAATATCGTACAATTCACTGATTTCTTAAATCAATACTTCACAATGTTAAATCAACACCTACTACTTTCTGCTGTTTATTTTTATTGTATTTATTTGTTTATTCTAATTATATATAATCTTATACAAGCTCCATTCTTATTAACAAGATGAATTATTTTAAACAATCATAGGTGCTTAAAACTTGCACTGTACAGAGTGTATGTATATATAAAAACTCAAATGTATGTTTGTTTTTTTTTGTTGTTGTTGTTTTTCATGATGTAGAAAGTCATTTTAAAAAATAGAGTAGGTGTGTCCAATCATTTGATTGGTATTGTATATAAGCAGGATGTACAGTGATTCACATATATGATTTACAGAAGGGAATTTCATTGTTCTGTCACCACCCTCTCTTCTAGATGGTTCTGTCATGTGGATGATGATAATTACGTGATCCTCCCCAGTCTGTTGCGGCTGCTCTCCTCCTACTCCCACACGCAGGATGTGTATCTGGGTCGGCCCAGCCTCGACCACCCCATAGAGGCCGCTGAGAGGGTCAGAAGTGATGGATCGGTAGGCTCTTATACCTTGGTTGGGGAAAACAAGAGGATGGTATTGACAGAATCTATTACAGTCCAAACCTGTGTAATTCCCTACTGACTTCCCCTCATGCTTGGCAAAGCCATAACGGAAGATGAAATGTTTCTGACTGTTTCTGTGTGTATGAGTCATTTTGAGTTTCCCTCTAGGATCCCTAAAGTGATCTATCTATCTGTTTATTGAAGTGGCAGTTACTCAAGTAAAACTTCCTGGATCAGAATAAGCAACGGGATTCACTATATAAACGCTTTGTTAGTAAGGCTGCTGTAATTCTGGGTTGCTGGGTAAGTTGGTGGGGAGGTTCTGTCTGGTTGAGGTTCATAGTCTCTCAGCAATGAATATTCATTGTTTTCCAGATGTCTGTGAAGTTCTGGTTTGCCACTGGAGGTGCTGGCTTCTGTATCAGTCGAGGCCTGGCACTAAAGATGAGTCCATGGGCGAGGTACTCCAGAATTTAATCAACATCTTTTCCACAGCTCTGCCAATGATGGTCTTGGTTTGATTGTCTAAATTATCCTTTCACTGTCATGTTTTGTGTGCGTGTTCCTGTATGTTTTAATTGAGCACCATTGTTTCTGTATGCAACATGACGCTCCGTTTCCCCAGCCTGGGGAACTTCATCACCACGGCGGAGAAGATCCGTCTCCCGGATGACTGCACTGTGGGTTACATAATCGAGGCCCTGCTGGAGGTTCCACTCACACACACCTGGCTTTTCCACTCGCACCTGGAGAACCTACAGAGGCTGCCCACCGCTGACATTCTCAGACAGGTGAATGGGATACGTGTTAGTGGCAGCATTTCTTGTGCTGGAGGCTGGAGTTTGCTTATGTGGGGTCTGTTTTTGCTTTTACGTGTTTTTTATATTACGGATGTGTTCGCTCGCTCGGAATCCTCTTCTGGCCAACACCGGTCACCATGACATCAGACAATTGTATAATGAAATAAAAAGAGTAATAAATGATAAAATATGACATCTAGTCCAGGGCTGGGCCACAGTGGGGGGGAATCAGGGGTGTTGAGAGGGGCCTCCATCCAGTTGATTAATCCTCCATCTGCGTCTGGATAAGTAGGAGGTGGTTGGTCCAGGGCAGGTAACAGGAGAGCCTCATCAATCCTTACTTAGTATCAAGCCGGATGGGAGGGCAGCCATTAGCTCTGTAAAAGTAAAGAGAGACAGTTAGTTCTATGTGGGATTAAATATGGAACGTAAATTATAGACATTTCAGAAGCTTGGCAGTGACTCCGGCAATTAACTATTACAGCCTAAATAAAAGGACAGAACCAGAAGGTAACACAGACTTGGGGGCGTCCTGAGGCGTTGGCAATCCTTCCATCCCACCATCAACAAATTTGAGTGAACGTGTACAGTGGCGGGACGACAGCACCAGCGTCTCAGTATAACATAAAACCTTCTGCCCATGAACCCCTGGATCTGTAACCTTTATCTATAGGGGAAATATTAATCACCAAATGCTACACTAAATAAGTTTTTAGCCTAGACTTTAAGATGAGACGGTTTCAGAGTCCTGGACATTTTCTGGAAGGTTGTTCCATAGTTGGGGGGATTTGTAAGAAAAGTCTCTTCCCCCTACTGTTACCGTATTAATGGAACAAGTATGAAGCAGCACCCTGTGTTCTTAGTAAACATGGAGGTTCATAGTAGGAATGACATGCTTAATAGCAGGATATTGTGGTCTATTGTGTCAAAAGCTGCACAGAGATTGAGAAGCACTAACAGATGCATAGCCTTGGTCTGAAGCAAGAAGGAGATCATTAGTTTCTTTAACTAGGGCTTTTTCAGTGCTGTGGTGGGGCCTAAATCCAGATTGGAACTTTTAAAATATGTGATTCCTATGCAAATATATGCATAATTGTTGGGCTATGGCCTTTTCTATGATCTTAGATAAAATGGTAGGTTTGAGATAGCTAGATAAGATATATGGAGGTTTAATAACTAATTTACAGGTTTTGGGTATGTGACCCATGGTAATGGATGTGTTAACAACCATTAGAAGAGGTTCAGTCATAGCTGGTATTATCTCCTTGTGCAAGTTTGAGGGAATTGAATCTAATGTACAAGTTGTGCAACATTTCCCAACTGGCTCACTATTCCCAACTTCTCATGTCACGTATTTCTCAGGCACTGAAAACATCCAGTATAAAAATACTGATACTGGGCTCATTAAATCAGTGAAAAATACTGATACTGGGCCCATTAAATCAGTGAAAAATACTGATACTGGGCCCATTAAATCAGTTTCTCCCTCATATTCCATTTTATTTTTATTTTTTTAAGGTTTTAAGTTTCCTTTAAGAAAATATGTAGAAAGCTATAACTAGGACCCTTAGATAAATATTTTTCTCACTAAAATTGTGATGAATCTCTTTTATGAGAGACTTTGCTGTAAACCCAGCGATTTCCATCCACCTTTAATGCCTACTGAAAAAGCGTGGGACCAGCAGTAGGACCTGTGGGACCGGCTGTTCTAATCTTCAGTCTGTTCTAGCTCAGTTCTGTATGTTTTGGATCACTTGTTCTAATCTTCAGTCTGTTCTAGCTCAGTTCTGTATGTTTTGGATCACTTTTCCAGGTCACCTTGAGCTATGGTGGATTTGAGAACAGAAGGAATGTGGTTAGCATTGTTGGAGACTTCTCCCTGACTGAGGACCCTTCACGGTAAATGCTCAAAGTCATAACTGTTTGTCATACTTTCAGTGAAATGTTGGGTTGTTTTTACTGCTGGATCTATAGCCATGCTGTTCCAAGCCAGTTACCGTCATTTTGCATGGTTGTGATTGTTACATAAGGACTGCCTTCATTTTTACAGCTTGGATTTTTTTTTTCCTCTCTCCCAGGTTTAAAACGATCCACTGCCTGCTTTACCCTGAGACCGACTGGTGTCCTCACAATATTCGTCATTGATCTCAACCTGTATTTCTGGATTCACCACGAAGGCCGTCTCCAACTTATTTTCTCTTCTGTTTCAAAATCCTATTCCTATAGCCAAGCCTTCTGCCATGACAACTAAGCACTATTGTATTTTGTTTCTAATGTACAGGCCTCCTGGCAAAACTGTGGTAACATGTGTTTTAAAGTTTTTTTATGTATATGTTTGCTTAAGTAAAACAGGGTGATGGTAACAATTTTTCCCCCCTAAAACATTTCTTTGGTATGAGGATTCTGAGAAATACCAAGAGATTGTCATTTTTGGAGGAAATGGGAGAACTGCATTGAATCCATGAGGTACTAAAGCCAGTAATTGAAAGCTAAGGTTAAAAAAGATATCTTCATGTAGAACAGGCACTTGATTGTGATATTAACATATGAAGGAATGAAGGGTTGAGTCAAAACTACCAAAGTCAGTCTTGGTGACCTTTGTAATTATGGAAAACATTTGTACTTGAAATGAGCAGAATCCTGTGAGAGTTTGTACTTCGTGTTAGTGTTTGTGAAAAAGGTACTGCACAAAGATGACCCTCTAAGTACACTGAGACATTTCAAAGATATGCCCGAAAGATCCTTGACACTTGTATCTTTTTTTCAAAAATTTTATTTTAATACAAATACAAACATTCTTCCTCATTTATGTATAGATGTGGCTTCTCACTGCAGGTCAGTGGCTCACATAAAAATGCCAAAAACCAGGCTGAGGATTTATAGTACACATTTCTAGAGTCAACAGTGACGCAGCTTTTGTTCGCATGCCCTGCTCTTACAGTGTGTGTTAACAGCAGCAGACCTTGTAAAATACTGCCAAATACTGTTGCTATTTGACTCTTTTCTGTCTCCTTTTCCCCTTGTGAATAAATCGTGTTGCAGAACTCCTCTTATGTGTTCACTGATTGCCATTCAACTGAGGTGTTTTTTTTTTTTTTTTAGGTTGGTTTATATAACGATATGCTTCTTATAGCCTATTTAAAATTCTAACCATCTTATAATAGATGGTTGCTTTGGACTATGAAATGTACACCTTACTGCGAATTGGGCAAACTGGATGAGTTGCTCCTATTAAACAATGTGGAAAATCTTAGTAAACGTGGGTAAAGACAATCAACCAATTGTTTAAATTGACGACTTGGACTTTTAACACTGGTAAGGGAATACACTAGTGATTAAAAGACTGGGCCACTGTGAATACATTGCTCGATTCACAAGTCCTGTAAAATTCACTTGCGGTACATATTTTCAGATGCAGAGTTAAATACAAGAAAGGCAGCCGATGGACCAGTGGAAAACGCGTTTGAAAATATGTGACAGAGCGGGTCATTGTACCACTGGTGAAAGTAGTTTTAAGCAGTTGGGTTGTATGTCACCTAACTCGTGGGTGCCCAAGTACGATCCTGATGATGTACCACCCTACAGACTTAGGTGCATCCCTAATCTAGCAGTTGGGGTTGTAACTAAATTCAGGGCTGCAGGCCACCAGGACCTGACTTGGGTACCACTGCCGTAACTGAAAAACCACGGCATGAAGTCATGTGACTCAGCCGAAATACACTTTATTTTACATAGATTTCCTCTGATCTAACTGGCTGTTAAATCATACTACGTTCAAAGTAAACACTGTCTTAGAATCTTTCGTCGACAAAAGCCCTGTTGACAAAGTTCAACTTTTTTCCCTTTTGCTGAGTCATGTCCTTCCGCCACGAATACGCTGGCACGTGAACTTGGTCCCGTTTTCTCATTCGTCGCATAAACGTTGTGAAAAGGTATTGTGATATTACTTTAAAGCGATATTTTATAAAGTATATGTGGGGTATTTGTTTAGCTTTCAAAACGAGTACTGTAAACGACAACTAACATTACAAAGAGCCACATTCGTGTATCACTTTCGTATGTTATTGCGTTACTGTGTTGGAATTTACTTTCACAGCCATGGAGATCACGTTCACTGGCAAGCGCGCGTTAGTGACAGGAGCTGGAAAAGGTAATGCTGATTTTTAAATATACTTTTTTCTCATTTGTTTAAGCTATGATGGCTGAGCTATGTTATTTAGCAAAACTGCAGAATGATGGCTATGGTGCATAAAATGTAGTATTTTGTGGTTCGTGTATGCATTAACTTATGAGTTTGCTTTCCTCCAATCTCCCAGGCATTGGTAGGGCCACCGTACTTGCTCTGGCACGTTGTGGAGCACAGGTCATTGCTGTCACACGCACCAAGGCTGACCTGGATAGCCTCGTGCAGGAGGTAATCGCCCCGAGCGCTCGCTAGGTCACGGTCCAACACACAACTCCCCACCGAGCTATTGTATTCGAGATAGCATCGTTTGCATTCCAGAGCACGCTGCTCTTTTCTTCTTTCCCTACAGCTTTGCTGTCAGAACTGAGGATCTTTTTTGTTATTGTCCTTTGATCTCCAGTGTCCTTCCATCAAGCCTGTGTGCGTGGACCTGTCAGACTGGGAGGCCACGGAGCACGCGCTGAAGGACGTGGGGCCTGTTGATCTGCTGGTGAACAATGCTGGCTGTGCTAAATTGCAGTCCTTTCTCGAGATCACGCAGGACCAGTTTGATATGTAAAAAAATGCTTCTGTCCCGTACCACACCAGTACATATTCTTCTATTTAAAACTGTTGCCTTGTGTTGCTGTGACTGACACGGCAGCTGTAATTGCAGGTCTTTTGACGTCAATGTGAAGGCTGCATTACATGTTGCACAAGTAAGAAAAGACCCCAGACTCTAAATTCTGAGGCAACAATACATGATTGAAGTGGCATATGAGCCCAACAGTGCTGTCTGACTTAGATCGTAGCCAGGGGGATGAAGGCCAGGGGAAGTGGCGGGTCCATTGTGAATGTCTCCAGTCAGGCTTCACAGCGTGCGTTTGTGGACCATGCTGTGTACTGTGAGTAGAACCATCAATGGACCTCCGAGCTTTTCTCTACCCTCATGTATATCCTATCTCGCTTCTTACCATTCAAAATGTATTATGCAATGGTAAGATAGGCCTGTTCTGGCATAATTATTTGTGGTTCTATATTTTACATTTACATTACAGGTATTTAGCAGATACTGTTATCCAGAGTGACTTACAAAAGTGCTTTGTCATTTGCTCACAGAATATATCCTAACCAGTAGTGTATAAGCTCTATCAGACAAAAAGTGCAATAAAAAACAATGCCATTAAGTGCTATAAGCCATTAAGAAGTACAGCATTAGTATAACATTTGATAAGGAATAAAGTGGTCATTAAAATACTCTACACATAGATGAGTCTTCAGTCTGCGTTTGAAGACTGTGAGGGACTCTGCTGTTCAACAGCCACTTTGTTTGTTCCAGCATCTGGGAGCCAGGATGGAAAATAGACTTTAAGCTCGTCTTCCATGAGATTTGATTGTTTCAAGTTTCAGTTTCTGTGATAGCTTTGTCGTTTAGCTTACCTTGGTGCATGATCAAAAGCAGTGTTGAGTTTTGCTGATCACCCCTTATTGTATTATAGCTATTTCATTATCAACCTGACGTAATCTCTGATGGCATTCTGTGTTCATGAAGGTGCCACGAAAGGAGCCCTTGACATGCTCACCAAGGTGATGGCTCTAGAACTTGGGCCGTTTCAGGTGAGTCTTCCCACCATAGCAGCCCAGCCCCGCCTTCATGTGCCCTTCTGTTGGGTAGGTTTGCAAACTGCATGCTTTCCTCCAGCATGAGGTGTGGCATTCTGCACTGCCTTCTAGACTCTCGCCCATGTTCTACGCTGCCTTCTAGACTCTCGCCCATGTTCTACGTTGCCTTCTAGACTCTCGCCCATGTTCTACACTGCCTTCTGGACTCTCTCCCATGTTCTACACTGCCTTCTGGACTCTCACCCATGTTCTTCACTGCCTTCTGGACTCTCGCCCATGTTCTTCACTGCCTTCTAGACTCTCGCCCATGTTCTATACTGCCTTCTAGACTCTCGCCCATGTTCTCCACTGCCTTCTAGACTCTCGCCCACGTCCTACACTGCCTTCTAGACTCTCACCCATGTTGCGAATGTGCTGACTGCAGCAGCAATAAATCTCCCACAATTCAGCCATTTTATGGGTCCATAAAAGAGTGCCATTGAGTTTTTGTTTAACTGCCTGAAGATGCAGGCACTAAGTATTCACCGTATGTTTTCTTTTTTTCCTGAGCAGATTCGAGTGAACTCCGTTAACCCAACTGTGGTGATGACAGACATGGCAAAAATAGGATGGAGTGATCCGGCGAAGGCTAAATCTATGACATCCCGCATTCCACTGGGCAGATTTGCAGGTTTGATTTTGGCTACGATGCACCTAAGGGCAACTTTCAGTAAAATGTTTCATACCACAATAATTCACCTTATGAACGCAGCCAGATCTAGCCTTGCCCTGCTAAAACATGTGGAGGGAAGGTTATGCTTTTTGCCTACACAGTAAGTACTGCTAAACCAAAGATTTGCCTGGCCACATTTTAATGTTGAAAATTAAATGAAAATCAAATTTTAGTATTAGACACTGTATATTTTCTGTTATCTCATAAAAATCTAATGTTTCTCACCAGAAGAGGAAGAAGTAGTACACTCCATATTGTTCATGAAAATCTAATGTTTCTCCTCCACAGAAGTGGAAGAAGTGGTACACTCCATATTGTTCCTGCTGAGTGACCGAAGCAGCATGACCAATGGTGCGATGCTTCCAATAGATGGAGGTTTCCTAGCCTCCTAGAGGTCAGCAGCGGAAATGTTACCCTCACTGTGGGGAAAAAGCATGGGAAAAAGTGCTCCCAGAGCTTGAGAAGAAAGAGAAATAGAACAAATGACCTAGTATATTGTGTGTAGTGTCTGCCACAGGTCTCGTTTAAAGTATAACATCAGAGTAATGTGAACTTGGCAAGGGAAAAGGCCATGTAGCTCTATGATAAGTGCATAATTCACAAAATGAAACAGTTGGCAGTTCTGAAGTAACTGGAGATGTGATTGTTAATCTAATAACCCCCAAAAAATACCAATTATGCATGGGCAAAACATTAATAAATTTATTAAATAATGCATCCCTCACCCTGAACATTGAGTTTTTAAATAACATTTGGAAGATGTGAATACGTCTCTTCCCATTTGTCTTCCAGCTTCAGAATGATCTACAAAGTGTAAGAAGTGGAAATGCTATTGCACCTGTGCAGGTTACTGCAAGTAACCATGAAAACCAAAGAGTTAATTCTCTCTTTCTCTCCTTCATACATACACACACACACAAACAGATTCAAATGAAAATGCTCACATCTATACCTCATGTACTCTGTTTTTAAGTATGAAAGTTCATTTAGAGCTTTCAAAACAGACACATTCTGGGCTATAGTGGTCTCACACAACCATTTAAAGACTTTCATTAGTTTTGAAATCCACAACAGCTTGGATTTTGGACACTCACTACCTCAGTTACTAGTGTGTAGAGAATTTCTTTTACATAAATGATTTATCTACTGTTACATTTCCAAAGAGCATACAAAGCCAATTTTCCTTCACAAAAATATTAAATAACAATCTTAAAACTATGTATACACCCAGCCAACAGTTACAGTTGCCTCATATAAGTGGAATGTAGAATGTTCCTATTGATAACAACTGGCAAGACAAATATTTAAAGGGCCAGTGTGAGCGGTACCAGTGATGGTACATTTCAGTGCGACTGTATAAGAACAAGTGTGCAGTTTCCCAAATCTCCAGAACAACAAGGCGGGTCTCTTCACAGCACGTCAAAAACAGACACTGGATTTACCGCAAAAAAAAAAAAGTATCAGACAATGTGAGAGCAACATCATATTAAAATGACTGAGGGGGGGGGGCTAAAAAGTTCGTTTTCTGGATTAATACCCTCTTGGGTCATGTAATGACTAGCATACACATACATCTATTATTTTCCATGAGGCCTCCTCAGGCCGAGGCACCTGTCGTGGTCTGTATGGCGGTGTTGGCACGTTTCTCGAGAAGTTGCTGCAGCGCTGGTGTTGATTTAACACAGCGTGGCCCGGCACCCATCGACAGCAACTCGAAGGCATTCCTCCAGCCTTCAGAACAGGCTGCACCTCTTGCCGTGCTTCTTGACCGGCGGTGGGCAGAGAACAGCCCGGATGGCCTCGTCGAATACGGTCTTGAGGCCGCGCTGGGTCAACGCCGAGCACTCCAGGTACTTCACGGCACCTGCACCATGGCAATGGATGAACGAGGTTGCTTAAAGGTCTGTTTGGCTACAAGCCACATTAGTGAAGTCCGCTTTGTTTTTTTGTTCAGACTGGATCTGCCTATATTCACAGTTCACATCCATAACTGCAAGTGATATCTATCTAATGTGAACTTATCTGAAAGTCAAACGGTAGGCATGCACACACTGATAGTTTTTATACAAGTCTCCGTCATCAAAAATCGTCTGTGAGGTGATTCATGGTATTAAAACCACATCTGGAGGATGGCAAACCGTTCTTCAGCTGTAGGTGATCAGGTTAAGGAAGCGCAAATCAAAAGCGGTGGCTCTGCTGGGTTCATCACTACTGTTGCTTCTGCTGGTGCTCTCCTCCTGGTTTTGATGACCAAAGTGCTAAGTGCTAAGTGCTATGTGTAGAGGCAAAAAACCCACATGAAATCCAATCTGCCCATTCTTGTTTAAGTCACATGGCCACGAATTGGATACAAATCTAATCTAGGACCATGTACAAAAGTGACTCAAATCTGATTTGAAAAGATCAGATTTGTTTGCCCACACAGCCCCAAATAAACATATTCTTGTTACATTAAGGCAAAATATCAGATTTTAGTCCCTTCAGGCTGGTGATGTGAATGTTGCCTTTATGGCAGTAGTGAAGAGGAACCAGCTCATTCACAGTACAAGTACACATAAGTAGGATAGAGAACAAAACCACAAGACTGTAGTACAATTAAAAGAACTGATTAATATAACAGGACATGGGGAAGTGAATGGCTAAAGCGGCCTCCAGATACAACTATGAGTGAAAAACCAAGCTTTTATTGTATCTGGCAAGCGTTAAAATGGCCCTCAGTTTCAGTACACTGGCCCACAGTATCTCCACATGCTACATGTCACAAAGGAGCCCTCTATTCCACTGAATGGGTGGTTCCCCTTGTGGAGGCCATTTTGTTTGCTCAAACATTTTTCTAGGGCCTCCTCCCCATAGCTCACACACTAGGCCTCTGTGCTCCACTGAGCAGGCTCAAGCACAAGTATCCCATAAACCCACTTGGCCCCAGTATCCCATGAACCCACTTGGCTTGAGAGTTCCACACATTTAGCCTGAACCTCCATCTGAATGAAAAAAGGACAATTAGAGATTCTCTATACATGATAGGTCACTTCAGTTCATGTATGGTTTCTCTTCTGCATTTGTGCTTATGGTATGTCATGTTCTGATATCTTTTAAATCTGCCTTGAAGCATCATGGATACTAGGCTCTTGAACTACACTAATATAGGACACTGCAGTAAGAGGACTGTAGCAACAATGACCATAGCCCAAAGGACCTGGTAGAATGAAGAAAAAGCTTGTCCCTCCAAAGACCTGTGCACTCACTGCTTTACATTCCCTTCCTTTGCAAGAAGCTTCCTGATTGGATCATACAGTTAAACCAGGACCTATAGCAATCACATAATCACATAACTCATTTCTGAGAGCAGCTGTTAGTGATCAGGATGAAAAGTTTATCCCTTTTTGAAAAAGGGACATGTGCTGTATAGTAAATACTATTCTATCAGGTAAAAATGTCACAAACATGGTTTCTGTTTTTTAATTCTGTTGATGTTTGCTTTGCTAGAGCTGTGCGAGAAGGAAGGAGTCAAATTCATGTTTGAAATGAACATAACACGTGTCTCAGCTCATCTGAGTGTTGCTAGCATCCTTACCAATCTCTCGCGCCATGGCCAGACCCTGGGGGTACGGGATGGGTGACAGCTTTTTGTCACGAAGCCTCTCGATGGTGTCCTTATCATCACGAAGGTCCAACTTGGTGCCGACCAGGATGATGGGTGTGTTGGGACAGTGGTGCCTTACTTCTGGATACCACTGTACAAGTCACACAAATAAGAGGTATTCGTCGGATGAAGATTAGCATTAGCTATTTAGATGAGAATGAGAAGAAGGTGGACGAAATGATACAAGCCAAAATGCTAGCAATGATAATTATCATTACTAACATGACTAGCTGTCATAAGAATTCAGACTTTTACACTGTGTCAGCCATGAAGTAAACAATCACAAAGAGACACAAACCTTTGCACGGACATTCTCAAAGGATGCTGGACTCACTAAGGAGAAGCATATTAGGAACACATCCTGCAAGAAACAACTAATAATAAATGCAACGGAAAAGCATCTTATTTTATGTGATGCTTTTTTTTTATCAGATACTAAAATTCTATTAATAATTTCAAATCATCTTCAAAAAAGCAAATGCAAACCGTCTGCGGGTAGGAGAGAGGCCGGAGACGGTCGTAGTCTTCCTGTCCTGCTGTGTCCCACAGGCCGAGATTGACTGGTTTCCCATCCACCATCACGTTGGCGGAGTAATTGTCAAATCTGCATAAGTGTGTAAGGAAGAAAATATTCCCTGTTTTACGGCATGGTACATGGAGAACGCTCAAGGATTTTGCTATTGTTACTCAACTTATGCATGCAAAATATCCAAAGCATTCCAAAATGTGAACCTTTTTCCAAATTAGTGACCATAAATGAAGAGCTCTTTATATGTGCAGTGAGCATGAACACTGGAATGCCTCCATCACATTCCAATATGTCACTGATACAAATTCCACTGGAATTGTGGAACTGGGCAATGACAAGAATCAGACCATAGTTCATTAGGTCCAAAGATGGTCTCAATTCATGCTTGGTCATGCTAATCGGTGTTTCTTTGTGATGATGTAGTACCACATTCCCAAATCTTGAATATTTGTACAAAACAGGACTAAACAGAACATTTTTACTGTTTAAGCACATTTTTACAGAACACATGCAGTTCACTGAGAGACATGTATTCGTTTTAACAGGTCAGTGTTGACCAGCTAGATTAATGCTGGTGAGAGGAGGGTTCTTACACAGTTGGGATGTATTCTCCAGGGAAGGCATTGGTGGTGTAGCTGATTAGAAGACAGGTCTTACCCACAGCCCTGAGAAAGAAACACAGGGTTATTACAACTATATAATTGATGCAATGTGAAATATATATTTGCTTAGAAGCCAATCCTTTATGTATCACATACAGAGGTGAAAGGCCTCTTATAGTACAATTGTGAATTAAAATACAGAAGGGAATGTTGTGCCAGGACTAGCTGCCGTCTTGCTTTATTTGTGTGTGTGAATTTGTCCCAGATTTACACCACCAAGAACGCTCTGTATGACCTGCCTTACCGTCACCGTGCTTTTGCACACACGCATGCGCACAAACCCACCCAGAGCCAAAGAGAGCGTGGTAACACTAAGATAGCGGGTCAGTCTTCTTCGTGGGGCTGTAAAATAACTTACTGGTTGGTTCCCATGTAGAACGAAAAATACAATATAGTTCTCCGTAGTTAATGCAAAATGTTTTGACCTTATAGAATAAACCAATTCAAACAATCTTACGCCTGTTAATCTAATGAATGAACTGATATATTTTTCAAGACGTCTTAGCCGCGTACAAAACAGCATGATAACACAAAAAATGTTGTCTGATGACCAAAAAATCTAAACAAAAACCAAACAAAAACGCACACGCACAGCGCGCTATTTTAGGGGGAGCCGTTTAAGACCGGGTCTACGGTTTTTGCAACCTACACTATTTCCAAGGATGCTGCGCTCTCAACCTGCAATTACTTCAGAAAAGAATTAACGTCACTTACCCGTCGCCCACCACCACGCATTTAATAGCTTGCATTTGAGGCCGATTGCTTCAAAAAGGCGAGTACAAATCGTAATTATAGTATATTTGCTACTTAACCACAGGTTGGGATGAATATCTCAAAATATACGGTCAGCCCTCCCCGACTGGTTTACAGCTCTTTTGAATACGAACATCACCGAAACGCCCGGAAATTGCCGATATAAATTTAAAGGAGCAGTAGTCACACTGAATTCAGTATTGTTCATCATACAGTTGCATATTATTGAAAGCTAGCAAGGCTTGATACGGTCGAAAGAAATTCAATAAGTCTCAAGATCAACTTAAGATAAGTAAAATATTGGTTTATCATGGGGTTAATTATTCTGGGATCTTGACACATTAAAAATAATATATCTTCAAATATACAATTATTTTATAAACAATTTATTGTATAAAAACAGTAATAAAATAAAATAAAAATAATCAAATACAAAATAAAAATAAAACCTACAGAAAACAGTGACACTTGGAAATCATGTTCTGATATCCACAGCCAGCTTCAAGCACCTGGAATTTAAAGCTCTTCTCAGCTCTAACATAAATATGAATCAAATTAATTCATTGCATTTTTCCTAATGAAGCATATCCTGAGATACAAGCTGGCTTTCAGTGACTGACTTGCACAAAAACAGACGTTTATTCAGGTGGAAGAGACAAGACTGTTCACAATCACAGAATACCATACACACACAGAATATGTGCAGTCATTTCCAAGATTACACATTGTGGCTCTTCTTCAGAATTTAGTTCTCAGGGTGAATATCTGAATGAAAAAATACTGTTAAAACCAGAAGTTGTAGATTTATTGAGCAGGTAATTCAATGTCCACTTATGTTAAAATGAGTGCAATATTGTAATCTTGCCTGAGTATGTGAAAAGCATTGTCTGGAGGACGGGGCCTTCAGAGGCCTGGTCACTTTTTGGGGCTGTAATGTGTGAGAGGGGAGCCCTGGACGTAGGTGAGGATGGCGTTCTGAAGGAAGCTGGCTCTCTGAGCCTCGTCCTCTCGCATACGCTGGATCTCTCCCTCCCGAAGGCGCAGGCGCTCCTGAAGGGACGACAACTCACTCTCTTTGTCCAGAAGAGCCTCCCGGTGGCTGGTACTGAGGGCTGTTCCACAGGAAGACACACACACACACACACACACACACACACACACCCACACACAATACACACCCACACACACTAATGAAGTCAAATGAACACTACCAGCGCTGGTGGAAAACACTGTTCATGAGAAACAGTAAAAACACTGGTAATGTTTGGGCAATACAAACAAATACAAACGGTCTTCTTCTGTTTACCCAAAGATGATGAAGCACTTGGGATTTCATTTAGGACTCAATGGGCCAAATAAATAAAACATATAATCAGATTTAACGTGATGGAGGTGGGACAGGAACACATTTCCTCAATCATAAATGTGGATTATTTACGTATTTTACCATTTGTGTGATATATGGTTTCACATTTTGCATATAAGTATTAGTGAATTGAACAAGGCAGTTTGTTGACTAAAAGTCCACTCCCTATATCTGTCTATATTTAGTCATGTGTAGTAAGTGACAGGCACTCTGGGTTTGTTTTCTGAGAAGTGATACCCTTTAGCTCTCGCTCCAGAGCGCCAATCTTCTCCTTCAGGCCACTCTGGGCCGTCCTCTCCGCCTGCAGGTGGCCGATCTGCTCCTGCACCTCCACCCGGACACGCGCCACCTCCGCCAGCTTCTCCTGCTCCTTTCCCACCAGATCCTACATGCAAAATGGTGCAAGAATTCTTTAAAGCTGGTTGTCAAATGCGACTACAGTGAACATGGAGTAAAGAGGACCCAAGGCTTTTTTCTCTTCCCCACTTCCATTCAGACCACATGCTTTGAGCAACTAGTGCCACCTGCTGCATCTCGTCGATCCTGCGGCGCAGGGCATCAGTCTCGATGCTCTGCTGGGCGGAGCGGGCATGCAGATCGGAGATGGTCTGCTTCTGCTGGGTGCAGCGGTTCTGGGCCTCGTCCCGCGCCTGACGGGCACTCCGCAGCATCTCCTCCAGGCTGCTCAGGCGCTCCTGCTGCACGGTTCAACACAGACGGGCCTGCGCTACAGCAATTATGACTACACTGCAACCTGATCTTACAAGGACGCGCAGGCCTCACTGAGGTGAGAGGACATCAGGCAACATTTCAAGTATCCTTTTAAGCAAGGCTTGAGGACAATGTCTCTTGTCTCTCTTAGCACAACCTTTGGAAGTATGTACGAATTGCATTCAGGTTTCAAAGTTCTTTCTACGATGTGATAAAGGTGTTATTGTTCAACTGAGCTGCCCACCTCCTCCAGACGCACTTGTATGCGCACTTTTCCGAGCTCCTCTTCCGCCTGCGCCCTCTCCGTCACCATAGCAGCCTTCACTCGGCTCAGCTCCTGCAAGGGGGAGAAAAAACAATGGCCAACCAGAACCAAACTGTTCTTTCACAGGTTAAAATCTCACCATTTTCATGAACCATTTAGAACCAGCTTTTTTTCATTCACATTTTGCAAGTTTTGCTCATTTTCAAATAAAATGTGACAAAACCAATTATTCTATTTGTACCTCCTCTAAGTGGATTCGCTGGGTCTCCAGTTTGTGAATACGGTCTTGCAGGGCTCTCTCGCTCTCCTCCAGATGCCTGTTCACATGATCCACCTACAGAACAACAAACAAACAAACTGTTAGTAGCAAACACTGAGCCTCAGCACAGAGGACAGTATGATGTCTCCCGAAATAAAACCTAACCTCTTTCTGCCGCAAACTGTCCATGTCTTCAAGTACTTGTTTGGATCGTCTTTTTTCTATGTCCAACCTCTCTAGTGAATGATGTGAGAAAGCACCTCAGTATAAATCACTCAGAGCTACTGTCTGTGTGTGTGTTGTGTGTGTGGACAGTCAAACCTTCAGCTTGGGTCAGGCGTAACTTTAGTTCAGCAGTAGAGTTAGTGAGTTCCTGCTTTAGACCAAAGATCTGATCTTGCTGAGCTTTGCAGCGCCGCTCACTCTCCTCTAGCTGCAGCCAGGGTAACACACACACACACACACACAGAGGCAATCATCTGTGTTAACTTCAGTAATCAAAACTGTACTTTTGTTAAAACACATAAAACATCTAGAAAGAAAACAAAAGCAGCACATTAATGTACATCTTTTACAAAATTGTATCTTTGGAGATTGTATCCATCTTGAAGAAGATTGTAGAGTGTAATTGTCTTTGGATTCTTTAAAAGCACTATACAAATTCCAAGTATTATTATCAATATTATTATTGTACTCATTATATGACAATACGTTAATTTCTGTTATTTTTATTTAATTAGAATATACTAATTACTTATTTTTATTTAATTAGAACATGCTAATACTTTCACACCAAACACATGCCACTAAAAACACCTCCAGTGGCCACCAGCAGAAACGCTACCTTGTTCTTCAGTTGGTGGTTCTTCTCCGACAGACTGTTCACCTCCCTCAATAGCTTTCCTTCCCGTAGAATACTCTCCTGCAAATCAGCCACACACCAGAATCACCAAAAACCACCCACCTCTTAACTCACACATGTAAAGCAAATTCAGTACATTGACCAAAAGGCTGAATAAGTGTTCAGTGCAATGTGCCACCTCTAGCTGTTTTTTCATGTCTTTTGACTGCTTGTCAATGAGCTCAGTCTTCTCCAACTTTGCCCTGGTAAGCAGCTCTCCCAGGCTGTTGACGTTTTGCTCGGACAGAGCGAGGGCAGCTTCGGTCATCTGCAGCCTGAACCAGACAATCCTTCTTACCTTTGTCTTTTTACCCAGTGCCAGAATTAAACTCAATAGATGTATTTTTTAAGAACATATAAAAATAATAAAATAAAATAACTAGGCATACTGCAAGAACTCACTACCAATAGAACCTGAAGAGATATGACTCATACCTGACTCAGATAAACCTAAAATCTCAGTCTTATTTTGGGTAAAGGGAGAGTGGTCTGCTTACTTGGCCGTGAGGGAATTCACTGCTGATTTACGCTCACTGAGAGCCTCCTGTAGCTGCCCCAGGCGGATTGAAGAATTCCTGAATCACACATACCTTATTACAGTTGTGACCCACCATGTTTGTCAAAATTATATAATGCAAGCATGTTGTAGTCATTAAAAATAAACCTGTCAAAGTCAAACTCACCTACTGCTCCTTCCCATCTCATCTCTCTGTTTATCGATGGTTTCCATCAGACCTAAAAGCTGCACAGATCCATGAGAAAGAGCGTTATGAACTTGCAGTGACCGAAACTGAAACCTCTGAGACAGAAGACCTAAAAACTACTCGGTGGCACTGACTTGTCGGCCCTTCTCTTCCTTGAGGATCTGGATCTCTTTGGTGAGTACCTGAGCCCTGGTGCGGCTCTCTCGCAGAGTGGACTGCCTGTCTGCGTTGTGGTCCATGGACTGCTCTGAGGAGACACAGTTATGGTCAGAATGTGCATTCTGTACTTGGGTTAAATGATATATTGGGAAAAGTTATATTACAATATTTTTAGTCTTCATGATAAATTATATGATATTTGACAGTGGAAAGATTGTGCTCACAGTAGGGCAATAATATAACTGCATATTGCAATGAGAATGCCACACTGAAAAGACTTTGACATTTTCATCAAAACAACCTGAGAAGGATTTTTTGCAGATTTTTGCAATATCAACATGCCAATACTGTAAATAATGATTACAGTGGCCAGTACTGTAAATAATGATTACGCTGACCAACAAGGATTTTGCTTCTTGTAGAATTACCAGTATTTATTGTGTATTTATTATGTATTCTTTGCTGGCTGTATCCAAATACGTTTTCAAAATTGTTCCATCAGCCACAGGTTTTTTGTTCCAGTATGTTCATATATGTACAGTATAATAATGGAAAAGTGCTACCAAGGAAAGTGGAGCCACTCTGTGGAGACAGACTACTGCTGCACAATGAACAGGGATGTTGCAGAGGACAAATATAGGTACAAATTATGCATTGTATATTTTAGAATTATATTTGTACAAATTTTAAGCATAATAACAGCTTTATTTATGAATAAGTAATGTATAATTAAAGTATAATTGAACTGTTCTGTCACTTAAAAAACATATGATGATGTATTTGGAATAATCATGTACTTTGGATCACAGCAGTCCATGTTTCACCGGAATATTCACTCATCAGCTACTTTATTAGATACACCATGCTTAGATCTAATAAAGTGGGCAGAAAGTATGAGCACATGGTAGGTGTTTCTAATAAAGTGGTTGCTAAGGGGTTACTGGTCTGGCTGCCAACTGGTTGCACATATGCTGGTTTCAACTGTGTGCATCTGACCGATGGCTTTGAGGATGTCGCCAGGGATGTTGTTGCCAGCCATCTCAAGCTGGAGAAGAGTGCGGTTCTGCTGCAAGGCCTCCAGCAAGGAACGGCCGCCTAGCAGGCCGATGTTATTCCACCGCAAATCTGACACATACACAAACATACAGATGCTGGTCATAAAATTGGAATATCATGAAAGTTTTTATTTCAGTAATTCCATTCAAAAAGTGAAACTTGTATATTATATTCATTCAGTACACACAAACTGATATTTCAAATGTTTATTTCTTTTAATTTTGATTGTTATAACTGACAACTAATGAAAATCCCAAATTCAGTATCTCAGAAAATTAGAATATTGTGAAAAGGTTCAATATTGAAGACACCTGGTGCCACACTCAAATCAGCTAATACACTCAAAACACCTGCAAAGGCCTTTAAATCTATCAATCTAGTTCTGTAGGCTACACAATCATGGGGAAGACTGCTGACCTGACAGTTGTCCAAAAGATGATCATTGACACCTTGCACAAGGAAGGCAAGAGTGGTCCAAAGTTATGTTCTCTGATGAAAGTAAATTTTGCTTTTCCTTTGAAAATCAAGGTCCCAGAGTCTGGAGGAAGAAAGGAGAGGCACAGAATCCAGTGTAAAGTTTCCACAGTCAGTGATGGTTTGGTGTGCCATGTCATCTGCTGGTGTTGTTCCATTGTGTTTTCTGAGGTCCAAGGTCAATGCAGCTGTCTACCAGGAAGTTTTAGAGCACTTCATGCTTCCTGCTGTGGACCAACTTTATGGATATGCAGATTTCATTTTCCAACAGGACTTGGCACCTGCACGCAGTGCCAAAGCTACCAGTACCTGGTTTAAGGACCATGGTATCCCTGTTCTTAACTGGCCAGCAAACTCGCCTGACCATAACCCCATAGAAAATCTATGGGGTATTGTGAAGAGGAAGATGCGATATGCCAGACCCAACAATTCAGAAGAGCTGAAGGCCACTATCAGAGCAACCTGGGCTCTCATAACACCTGAGCAGTGCTACAGATCGATTGACTCCATGCCACACCACATTGCTGAAGTAATCCAGGCTAAGGAGCCTCAACTAAATATTGAGTGCTGTGCATGTTCATACTTTTCAGTTGGCCAAAAAAAATCCTTTTTTTGTATTAGTCTTAAGTAATATTCTAATTTTCTGAGATACTGAATTTGGGATTTTCATTAGTTGTCAGTTATAATTATCAAAATTAAAAGAATAAACATTTGAAATATCAGTCTGTGTGTAATGAATGAATATAATTTACAAGTTTCACTTTTTGAATGGAATTAATGAAATAAATAAACTTTCATGATATTCTAATTTTATGACCAGCACCTGTACATATTCATAAAACAGAAACAGACAAAAAAAGATTTTCCACACAAAGCAGTAAAAACAAAGGAGGAGTAGACCCAAGTTCCCTATTTTTTGCCATATCTTATTAAAATGACAAACTGCGATTTTCCTGTTTTGAGCATTGCGTTACTCAATGCTAAAGCTATCAGTGAGAAACTGCTGAGCTGTGTGTGATAACAGGTAATGGGTGAGGGGGAGAAGATATGACCATGCTTGGTTCTGAGACATCACTAACCAAGTTCTTGGAGAACAGAATTCCTTTTGAGTGCCAGCGCAAGCTCTGTTGCCCCCTGATGGTTGATTTGATTATTGCGTAGATCAAGCTGCTTAAGAGAACTACTGGAGGCCAGGCCCTCACAGAATATGGAAAAACCCTCTTCCCACATTCCAAGAGCATTCCACTCCAAAACAAATCTGTAAACAAAACAAAGCAAAAATGATAAGCAAGCACTGCTTAAAATAAATCAATGAACAATTAATTAAAATAAATTTAAAAACTAGTACATGTATTAAACTTTTAAAGTTTAGATCTTATTTCTGAAATAAAATCAGAATATGAATTGAGGTTATGCTCTTTGCTTTAAAATATTGTTTATATATTTTAACTGTACCTGGTTAATGTCTTGTTCCTCACCAACAACTTCCCCAAAGCCTCACCTCCTACTCCTCTTAAATTGTTTCCCTAATAAAAAGGGAACTACTTTTGACTATCCAATATACACATGGCTGTAAGCATTCTAAAGTCTATTGCTCAACTTTACCTTAAGGTCCAAGACTTTTACCATGGTGTTGGAACACAGCCCACTCAGGAGAAGTTTGGCACCTGTGAACGATACATCCAGAGCAGGTGGCAATAACACACCAGCTTCACAGTGAGTTCTCAAGACCTCAAGCCCAGTCTGTCACAATATAAATGACCCAATCCAAGCTGATCAAATATAAGATATAGTGAGCTTACCCGATAAACTACATTACTGGTACATTAAATATGTGGTATACTGGATTTTTTTTTTTTACATAACCTACATTATTCAGCTAGTAATAAGTAGAACGAAACATGATAGTCATAATTAATAACCACTGCCTAGCCAAGCCACTCACCTTCCTCAGTGAGCATGCAATCACTGAGCACAAGCTCAGTAAAAAAAACGTCCTTCTGTAGCATCCGGCCCAGCACACAACATGACTCCACCATCAAACTTTGACCTGTCAGGTCCAGCTTCGCACCGCTGGCTGCAGTCCGGATCTCGTGGAGCTGAGCGAGGAGTGATTCCTGAGGCTCCGTGCCCACCTCTTTGCATAGGTGGAGATATGTCCTCCTGAAGTCCTCCATCCTGAAGGGCAAGTGACCAGGTGATGTTGCCTCAACCACTCTCCCCACACACAGTGCTGAAGAAAGACAAAACATCCATCAGAGAGTGTGGTACTCCAGTGGGGTAGAGCGGTTAAAACTGGCATCGTCATATGTGGTTGGTCTGACATGGCAGATATCTTCCGTCTGATTATGGTGAAGCCTAGTTTGCATACACACTCGTGTGTGCGTAGAAACGTTAGGACGCCGTCCTGTGTTCCCTGACTATCCGACGGATTCGTCAAAACACTCCTATTTGTGATGTAAATGCAATCAAGATGTTTGCAAACGAAGCAATGGGTCGTTTTCGAGAGGGTTGACGTCCTCGTGTGTTTCAATTTAAGTGCACTAATTAGATCTGTCTGGGTCTCACATGACTGTCGGTGCGATTTCAGCAGTAAATATGTAAAGATTTCGAAACTCTTAACTAGCTACCAACATTTAAATTGACACATTCTTCTAATTAAAAAGAAAACTGTTAAGAACTATAAATATTAGGACTGGTAACTTGCGAAACCAGCCGACCCAATGTTTATACACTGCTTCGGCTTAGTTTGAATTCTTTGAATTCTTAAATCTTATTTAAGAAAGCTGTATTTATACACGTATCTAGCTAGCTAGTTGTAATTTAGCTATGCAATTATAAAGCCAAACTAGCTAGTTAGCCAGCATAGCTAACTGGGTAGCTAGCTAGTTAGATAGCTACAAGTTTGCTACAAGAGTTTATTTAAAGGGTTAACACCATTCTTTCTTTGGCGAGAATGAACAAGAGATGTTATGAATAAAAATACCTTACACTATAACGTTAGAATACATATATCCATAGGATGTAATCTGACAGTAAAAGTTGCTTTCTCTCAGAGTAATTGTTTCTTTTGACAGTTGACATGTATCCAGGAAGAGAACCACCTGCTGACCCTACTGCTCATGATGCGGAGATCTGGGAAATGTAGTATAGCAACAACTTTTTCATGTCACAAATGTGTTGTCACATTTATTTATACTTTTACTTTCAATCGACGCATGTTTAAAATATATCAAATTATAGGTATTTGGGTATGATTCTGTGGTATGATTTTGTCAAATGCTGTTTTAAATAGCATACTCGTTTTACGGTAGCCGAGAAGTCACATTGCGATGAAAATTACCAATCACGCAGCAAATACACAAAACACGTTCATCAAAATGGCAAAACATTACAATTTACAAACATGATATAAATTCATGATCGTTACACTAATTCAGTACACACTTAAAATGACAACACCTGAGCTACATTTTGGAAACGCTGTGTAACTTCAGAAACACACTGCCACAGTACAACGGTACTGTGTTCCGGGGAACAACGAGAGCAAGCAACCGGGCAGCTATTCAAAAGAAATCTGTAGGCCTATTTGCTATTACCACTATTTTATCATTGGTGTATAGAACAGAATAAACAGTTGACCTATTCGATCTGTTTAACTACTGGTAGGTTGGGGAAAAATGAACACAAATGTAAACCTGACCCTACCTGTTCATAACTAGTCATGAACATAATTATTAATGAGATTCATAGTTTCTGTCTTAATACCTACACCTAATTGCAGTTATTCAAATTCTAATTTATTCATATAGAGCTTTTTACAACAGTCTTTGTCACAAAGCAGCTTTACAGATGTCCGAGTTCGATCCCCCAGTGTCAAACCAAGAGCGACAGTGACAAAGGAAAAACTCCCTACTAGCAAGAGGAACCAAGACTCAAAGGGGGGGGGGGGAGGGGGGGGAGACCAAGATCAAACATAGCTGCACGGCCCCACACAGCCAATCACTTCCTTACTTGTAAAATCCACACTGGCTTCCCCAGCGACTAAAGCCACACATCAAGTCTAACTGGCACCGTTACTGCATACTCACTTTGACCAGTTCCACATTTTATCTAATACACCACCAGGTATTCCCCACTACAGCAGATCAGTACTGGCCTTCCTGGTCCCAGCCACACCCAACCCCACTGGCACTATTATGAATGCCTAGTGCCACCGGTTCCACCTGGAATTACCACATTACACAATGACACGATGCAACAACCTACCCAGGCCTACCTGCATCTAAAACTCCAAACACCGCAGCCATTCCACCTTCATATTTTGTGCTCACCCAGCTAGTCTGTGCTCTCCTGGTCCTTTACAGCCTCTAAAACCAAACTGCACATGATGTGACACATTTGGCTACAAATCCCTTAAAACATATCTCTACCAGTCCTATGTACACCTATCTCTACACACCTATCTCTACCAGTCCTATGTACACCTATCTCTACCAGTCCTATGTACACCTATCTCTACCAGTCCTATATACACCTATCTCTACCAGTCCTATGTACACCTATCTCTACCAGTCCTATGTACACCTATCTCTACAAGTCCTATGTA
>JAOYMR010000011.1:14138034-14152565 GCA_025802075.1 Tenebrosternarchus preto
GAGAGAGAGAGAGAGAGAGAGATAGAGAGAGAGAGATATCTCCTTATGCTCCCTATTTACTTCCTGAGAGAACACAGTAAGCTTCAAGGTTTAATGAAAATCCATTCCTAGTCCATGCTGCTCCTCCTTGATTAGGTTATATTATAATATACTTGAACTTATCAAAATGTAGGTCAAGAAAAATATATTTTTGGTATGACTGGCTTCTCCATAACTTTAAGCAGCCAATGTCAGAAGCCCAAGATCAGATGGCTGAGAAGCAACTGTCTGGTAATGGACACGTTTGTCTCGTTTAGATTACACACAAGATGAAAAGGCCTTAAAAGGAGCGTGTGACTGCTCACAAGGTAAGTTTTCGTTTGTACTGTTCAGCTCCAATTTGTCGTTGTTTTGTTCTGTGATTTTAGATTACAGCAGACAAACAGCAGTTTTACAGCCAACCCCCCTGCCTCCCCAATATTACATTTAATATTATATAATATATAATATGTATTAATATATATACATTTTTATGTGGTTTACCCAGAAGTTACCATTGTTTTCATTTAGTTTAAGAAGCTGGAGCCAGTAGGCTGTCAAAAAAACAAAACAAACAAAAACAGCCCAGACTATATTGCTGCTAGTTTTCTAGAGAGGGAGATCATGGCACCATGTCGTTTTATAAAAGCTACCAGTTGGAACACGATAACCTTAAAGCTACAAATAAAAGTGCCCCTTAAAAACCAATTGGTCTGGAGTGAAGAAATATTTAGCTCTGGGATCATAGATAGTGAGGGTAGCTCCACCACTCCTTCCCCTCAAACCAGACAGACCATTTAGAATCACAAACACAGCACACGCAGGAAGTGCAGAGAAAAAAAATCTATGGTATTTTTTCTTCCATCCTTTTTTCTCTCTAAAATATTTATAGAAATGTAAATAATTCTTTACTTCAAGCTAACATGGTTCACAGTGGATCAGTTAGATGCGTTAACATCACACAGCCTCTAACGAAACTTGTTCATACAGCCTTTTGATCAGTTAGATGTGTTAACATCACACAGCCTTTAATGAAACTTATTCATACAGCATTTTTTGTCGTTTGTTATTATTTTTACCTGAGGGCTCGTATTCCGTTGAGTTTCTGGGATCACAATTTTTGGTGTTGTGCTCGGATTTGCTCACTGTTTTGCGGCAATTCATGAGTCACCTGTTTTGAAGCATGGCAGCGGTTGTAAACTATTAATGTAACAGGAGCTAAAAGAAGGCAACCGTGGTGAGGTTTAGAGGTTGAAGCCAGCCTGCCACAGCCTGCCACAACCTGCCACAGCCCCAGACAAAATAAAAGGAGCCCTATGAGTAAAGCACAGGGCACGCTAGCACGTACAAAAAAAACGAAACCAAAAAAAAACCCAAGAGTAATTAAGCCATTACTGCCAAGAGGCTGCTTTACGGAGCCCCCACAGTGTAACAGAGCACTTTAAACCCATGAAACATGGTCTTTAGGCAGTACCAGCTTTATTACTGCTTCAAGCTGCACAGTAAGATCCAGGACACACTGTATAAATAATGCTGAAGGAGGGTACGTCAAAATGTTTCAACTCAAACACCACTCAGAATATTAGAAATTCCTTAGAAACAACAGACTGTACTGTACAACTGGTAAGACTTGAATGGGAGTTACAAGTGCTGAGAGTGACATAAAAGTTACATAATGGTCATTATTTCCTATGTTGATCCTATCAGTGGTCAAGCCAAGTGGCCATCACCTGAAGCTGGCCCTGAAGTTACAAGACTTTGGAAAGGCCATGTTTAAACCTATGAGGTAAAGCCAGAGTGAGACATGAAAGAGCAACACATCAATCAGCTGGAAGGTGAGTTTATACTTGGAGGTGCTAAACGACTGCGTCTGGTTTTCAGACAGGAGCGACACCAGGAGACACCAGAGGACTTCTTTTATTTTGTCGACTTCCAAAGGCATAATGCAGAGATTGCCTCCTTCCACCTTGATAGGTTAGTTCTTCATTTTCTTATCTAAGTAATAAAAATTTCTCACATTTATAGTGAAAACTGAAAATATAATGATTGTGCCCAGACAGTTTTAGCAGTAGATACATGTGGGATAAATAAATACATGCATAGATAAATCATGAGAAGAAATTAAAGAGAGAAATTTCCAGAACATAGCTGTAAGGTAGATCTGCGGACACTTTAGATGCTGGCAGAGATTCTCTGTGAATCTCTAAAATAAGCACTTATAGCCCTATAATGACTGTTTGCGCCTGTCACTGTATAGTCTCTGCAGGAGACCTTCCTAAAGGTGTGTGATAAACTTAGAACCCAGAGCTACATAAATACCAGACCACCCACAGACACCCTAAGACTGATCCAACATAGCAAGAATAATTACTCTTTAAAGCAATGAGCAAACACATATCACATGTTCCAAATCTCTGTGGGGCAACACCATTGAAACTGTTTGTTGAATATCTTAAGCATGTTGGGACAGAGTTTCATTATGAACTGTAATCCTAAAACCTGCTCCTGGGCAGTCTACTGTTTCTGAGTTGGACTGTAATGAAACAATGCCATTACAGTCAAAAAGACAAAGAGTATAAGGTTTAGGGGGTTCATTCTGAAAGTGAGTAAGTGTTAAAAATCACTGAAGGTCTGTATCTCACTGCCAGTTAGCTTTCATGTTAAATGCTATGAAAAAAAAGGACTGCAAGAGATAATTTTTTTTATCAGTGTTACATCTTGGAATTATTAGCAAGTTTTCACTCCACAGTTCAGTTCATCCTCTCAGAACTGAGCATTCAGTGAGGCAATGCTAAGCTCAATTATGCCAATATCAATCTGTAGAACATCCTGCAAAACAGCATTGTTCACTGCAGAACTTGCAGGAAACCTTTAGGTCTTAAATAATTACCAGTATGCTTAAGGCAGGGCAAAAATTAGTTTTCTTTTGCTTGCTTTGTCTTATGTCATCCTCACTTAATGCTCGTTCTTTGAATCATTCTTAGAGTGCTGGATTTCCGGAGAGTTCCGCCTGTGGTTGGGAGACTCATTAACATTTCAAGAGAGATTTTGTACACCACTCACAATGATGATCTCCGGAGTGTCTTCTTCACTTCTCCAGGCAAGCTCTTCCTGAAATGAGAATGTTGAATTAGCAATTATTGCTGTATGTGTTACACCACACAGAATCTCTACATAAAATTGATTAAGAACCCAAACCTATGATTTACAAATCTTTACAATGTACATCTACATTTGGACAACAACAAATAATTTACAAATGTGTATGTGTCTCCACATTTCTGGAATGCGTGAAACACGATTACATCCTTGAAATATACGTCTTTCTCTTTTTTCCCCTGGCCAGCGAACAACACTTGCTTCTTTGCCAAGTGTCTGTACGTGTGTAAGACAGAATATGCGGTGTGTGGGCACCCAGATTTACTGGAGGGATCCATGTCAGCGTACCTTCCAGGGCTCAGCATCGCTCCCCGCATTTCCATACCCAGCCCCTGGATTCGCTCCTACACGTTCACCGGGAGAGAGGAGTACGCTTAGCTGTCACACACGCCATCACTCAGAAGTTTTGACACTATTGTATATTTATATTTGCTGTTTTCTACATTTGAGGGGGAAAAAACACTGAATATATCACAACAATGATACATGGAATAATGCATGTGATTATGTTGAGTCATAGGTTTTAGATTCTTCAAAGAACTTTACTTCGATGACAGCTTTGCATTCTCTAGATGTTCTAATAACCAACTTCATGATATCTTCATGACATATAGGTCTAACAAAAATCTTTTGACAACCCTAGGCAGCTGTGGAACAATGACAGCTTCCTTATACGAGCTGTGTCTCCAAGGCCTGTTGTTTCGCACTTGCAGGTGGGAAGTTAATCCCTCATACTGTGACACAATCAAGAGACTATACCCTTACAGCTCTGGGAACAGACTACTCAACATCATTGACATGGCCATATTTGACTTCCTTACAGGTACTTGAACATGAATGAGACAGTCTTTTTAACTGTGGCCTCAGGTTCTCATGGTCACCTCATCAGAGTCAGTATTGTACTCACATTGTACTCTCGCGTAAGTCACATAGATCTTCTGGGCTCCATTTCAACAGCAGTGCTGTTTTCTGTTCTAGGGAACATGGACAGACACCACTACGAAATCTTTACTAAGTTTGGTGATGAAGGCTTTCTGTTACACTTGGACAATGCAAGAGGGTGCGTGTCCATCATGCCGAATGTTCTGATACATTTCCATTTTAAATCTGATTACCTTTATTAGCACCTGTTTTACAGGTTTGGAAAGCACTCCCACGATGAGATGTCCATTCTGACACCAGTGACCCAGTGCTGCATGTAAGGAACTCGTTATGAATAAAGGAATTTTATTTTACCGTCTGTCCATTTTTACAGAACATGATCATTATACTAGGAGCTGGAAAACAGATATAATACTTAATGAGTCAGTGATAATCTTGTCAGTCCCTTAATAAATGTTTTGAATAATCTTTTAAATTCAGGTTGATCAAGAATTAGTTTAAATGTCTCCTTATCCTGTTAAAGGAGTGGGTTAGCTAAAATACTAATGCTGCTAAAACAAATAAAGTCTAGCTACCATTAAGAGGAAAGCTCCAGTTAAACCTGAAAAATATTTGAAAAAAATATTTGAGAAGTAATTTTATTAAACTTCTGTAATTCTAAAACCAAGCATTGACCAAAACATCTACTCTGAATGCTGAATCAAAAACAAATACAGTACCAGTCAAAGGTTTATACACACCTACTCATTGCTTGTTTTTAGTATTTTCTACAATAAAAACAGAAACATCAAACCAATGAAGTAACACATATGTGATTATGCTGTGATAGTCAATATTTGTTTATCTTAGATTTTAGAGTAGCCGCCTTTTACTGTTCTCTTCAGCTGCACACTAGTGATGTTCTCCAGCTGCATGAGGCAGACGCCTATGATGCTCTTCCAACAGTCTTGAAGACATTCTTATAGGTCCAGAGCACTTGAAGAGTGAGGGACTAAGGTTCTTAAATAATACTTTTTGCTGAATGTGAATATACAATTAATTGTCTGTGCATGTGTGTGTGTTCTGAAAATCAACGTATATGTAGGCTAACACCTTTACCAATTTATATTTGTCTTAGAAAGAAATTTAAGCATAATCCATCAAATTAAAGTGTCTGTGTGACTATTAAAAACATGCATTCAGTCAGGTGTGTCCAAATCTTTGACTGGTACTGTACTCTGAATTCTGAATAATTTTTTTAGGTTTAACAAGAGTATTCCCTTAGTTAGCGACCACCAGTTCTCATAAGTTAGCCACTGCAACACGTGTGATCAGACTGCTAACACTCCTGCAGCATCAAGCGTTCCACTTGGCTGAAGCTCCGGCTCCTGGCCCGGCCCGAGTACCGGCTCAGCGACGTGATGCGGGAGTCACTGGCCCGGGACCCGCTCAGGCCCGTCCTGACCGAGCCTCACCTGCAGGCGCTGGACCGACGGCTGGAGCACGTGCTCAGGACTGTGGCGAGGTGCATGAAGAGGCTGGGCGAAGCGCAGGTGGTGATCACGGACTTCGTGGAGGCCTCGATGGGAACCACAGAGAGAGAGCGGGAAAAAAACAGGTCACGGACGCAGAGGACAAAAGACGGATGAACACGGATGAAGACCCAGAGACGTGTGGTTACAGTGGCCTGTTTAGCAAAAACATCTAGCTGACAGTAACATTTGTATGTAGGCTACGTATTACGTACTGAAAATCTTCAGCTACTTCATTGTCATGGGAAGTTGTCTTTGGATTTTGAAAACCATGTTTTCAAGAACATAAACAGCCTACTGACAGATGTTTCTGTTGAGTCAAAGAGGGGCTCAATTTTTACATTTTATTAGTTTGTGAGCTTCTTTTATAGTGTAGCAAAACATTTTTGTCCAATGATCTGCTTCCCTTTTGAACATTTATTAACGGCAGCTGGGAGGTAATTATCTGTAATGATGACACAAACAAGACTCATAAGCATGCTGAAGAGAGAGGGAGAGAGAGAGAGAGAGACACGAGGTTGATTTCGCCACAGAAAAATGTGTGCTGTTAAAACGTCTAAACCAGAGACTTTATGGCGTTCTTTCCAGACAGTGCACAAGAGCCTTGGCTCTCCTCTGGATGCAGTTTGTAGGCTTTCAAGTGGCGTCTCAAAACAGTCAGAACAAAATCATGCTAGGTATCCATGGGCAACGATTCCTTGCCAGAGGTTTGCTCCAGCTTGTGATATGAAATTTCTTGCAACATAAGTGTTGATGAAAGATGGTTCTGGAACACGCTGGAACTTGTCTACATCATTACTGATAGTCTCCAGTGACAACCAAATATACCATATATTTTTAGTCCATAAAAAATGAAATATTCAACAACCAGCAAGGGATTAGGACATCCTGGTGTTAATCAAACCTGACTGATTTTTTTCCCCAAAATTTTACCTCAATTTTATACTTTTGGAAGAGGGGTTATTGATTCCAGTCGTACGCCTTTTGTTATTGCACTGAAATGTTAAAAAAAAACCAGAAGTCTTGTCAAAATGTCCAAGGCCCAAGCACCCATCAAAGAAGGTGTGGCCTATATTCTCTTATTAGGAAGAACTGTAAAAAGCCAGATGTGTTATCCTGAACTACCACCCTCATGTGCATCTGCACAGTGCAGTACTTTTGAGTAAGTGCAATTTCAGTACAGCAATTTCTAACTGATATCAACATTTCAATCTTAGGCCAGTTTCTCACTGTATCACTTTGATACTAGCATCTCCCCGGCCACAGTCCTGTACTGCGCCGTTCTAACAAATCTGCATCCAAGACTAGCCAGGGTTTAGCCATCTAGCCCCAGATGGTCCTCATTTTTGCTGTTTTCCAGCTTCTAGTATTTTATGTTCTTGATTGCACAGCTCAGACATTTTGAGAGCTGAACAGAGCAAAAAAATGTGGCCCATCCACAGGTCCCAGAAGATGGGGTTGGAACACTAGATAGTTGGCTAATATACCGTGTTTGCACAAACACTATAAACGAGGTTTGAGGAGCACTGTTACAGGCAAAATATGGTGCCAATACATAATACATGACAAATCCTGTGGAATCAACATGCCTGGGCAGTCTTCATGTTCCTAAGGCATCCTGTAAGTAAACGAAATTTTCAGCACAATCAAAAGTGATTTATAGTTTGGCCAAGTTGTCCTTGGTTTTAGACTGCCCCCTTGTGGGGTGGATATATGGTATATAACAGTCCTATATAGTGGAGAAACAGGATGCATTTTAAAAGCATTGTATTGACTGCAGTGAAGATTCAGGTTGTGTCAGCTAATCCATAAAAAAACAAACAGTTATATTAATACCACTTTTATAACTTTTTTATTGCTCAAAATGCCATTAGGTCAACCTATATAAAAAAAGATGATAACTTGAGCAAGACACTGGAAAGCAACAATTTGGGTAGAAAAAAAAGAAAAAAAGAGAAAGGAAATGCTTCACTGTGCAGCAGCTGCAGTTCAAAAGACTGCAGGCTTCACAAAATCAGCTCAAAGACATCTAGCAAGAGCGTGTACTTTTTAATAACACAAGTAAAGGCAAGCTAGATCAACATTGTTCAGACATGTACATAGGGCCACTCCTCAATCCATTCGTTTATGCAGACATACACTGCAGGAAAGTGTAACGGTGACTGTGAGTGAGAAACTCAGGGATAATGTTTATAAAAGGCATAAAACATCATTAATAAATACAGAAATTGAAGCCAGAAAGTTAAATGTGATGTAGGTCAGAAATGAAGTGAATATGAACACATTTATCTTACAGTCGTCTCAGTATGGAGTCCTTTCTGGGGCAAAAGAAGGAACAGGATATTCTCTGTGGTTGAAACTCTTCCTTGTCATGCATACGCATGAAATAAATGGACTATATCAAAAACAACTTGCAGCAAAGCATATGTACTATAGAGCCAGTTTTTGGGGTTCAACATTGAATGTCAAAAACAGCAGAAGCATCAACATTACCAACATATACGCCACTCGATTCTCAAAATTCTCCCCTTCCACCTGGATCACGACTCCTTTCCTCCGCACTGTATATCCTTCTCCTGACCCCATGCATTACTTTGTCTAAATTTCAAGTGTAACAAATATGTGCAAAAACATAATTCACACAAAGTAACAACTGCATGTGTTCTTGCATGAAGCACAGAATAAAAGCGCACACACATCCTTACATGCTTATGGCACTGAGCTTCTAGAGTAGATCTACAAACAAAATGGCATTAAAAACCATGGTGGGGATCAACGTACCGAGAACATACTGACAGGATTTCTAATACTGGTGCTTATAAATCTACATAAATTGTGGCTGTGGGTTATATAATCTTGGGTTGTTTTGTTTTTGTGTTTTTTGGTTAATTTGATAAAAAAAACTGGTAGCATGCCAATTTGAAACGTTCTTAACTGACATTCTGCATTAGGACAGTAAACTTTCAATAATCCTTCTGTTCTGACCTACATTTTGGCACTGGCTCTGAAGCGGAACAACCAGTAAGCTCCTTCGCACTGCTTCAGATAAAGCTAAGATTCAAGCCAGTCTTTTATTCACTGGGAAAGTGAAGAACCTGCATACTATTCAGTCTGGAGGACACATGTAGTTCAAATATGTGGGGGCAAGAAGTGGAGAAAAGCAGCTGGAAACCTGCTGAGGCAGTACTCTGGAATGGTGGCGAGGAAAAAAAATATACAGCTCCTTCACTTCAGGGCATGCTACATACAATCTACTTCTGAAACCATTATTACAGGTGTGAATGGAACAGTTTGTTATGGAGAGCACAAAACAATGCTTAACAAAGAAGAACTTTATAAGCATGCTTACGGTCACTGTATGCAGAAGGAGATGTACAACTGCTTCGACAGTATTCTTACAAAACTATTCTTAGAAAACTACTTCAATTAAAAGTATAGCAAGCCAAAAGAATACAACGTAAGGGCTTTCTTGAAAAGAACTTTTAAAAAATATAATCTCACTCCTCCCCTTTCTTATCTCCTGTCTACAAGAGCTTAAAATAAGTCCAAAGTAAATTCCGTTTGATTGTCTGACCCTTCACTGGTGTGTCGGAGGAAGTACTGACAGTGTTAGATGTGGACACGCATGCGCACTGCTGTAGGGAGATTTGAGTGTAGATGGTGAGAGATGATGCAATGAAAGCTAGAAAGATAGAAATAAAAGCCCTACTGTTGACAGAGAGAGAGAGAGAGAGAGAGTTTGTGTGCTGGAGGGGCTGGGGATGGTAGACTTCAGACAGACAGGGACACGAAGCTGTTGTACTGCTGGATGTTGCGTTTGAGGATGTCGGAGCAGGGGCCCAGCACCCTCTCAAAGCGTGGCCGGTCCAGCTTCACACACTTGAGTGGGCCACGAGCCACCACAGTGGCAGCGCGAGGCCGGTTCATCAATAGCGCGATCTCACCTGGAACGAACACACAACGAAATGAACTCTTTCAATGAGTGGAGCATTACAGATTCCCCAAGCTGATGAAGAGATCATTATCGTCCTTATGAGATCGTGCAGCAAGAACATGAAGCGTCATCTCTGAAGAACTGCAACAGCTCCCGACAGCTATGACTGACCATCAGGAACAATCGCAGAAGACATTTAATACATCCAAAATGCTGCGAAATTATCACGTGGATGTTATGGTTGCATAAAAAGTTACTAGAACACACTCACCAAAGTAGTCGGAGGGTCCTAACCGGCCAACCTCCACAAACTCCTCGTTCTCGGACCTCCGCTGTAACACGGCCGCACAGCCCTGCAAAAACATGGAGGTTCAGAGACATGGAAACGCGGCGGGCGGCAACTCTGGAAACGTTGGAGGAAATGCGCCAGAACCTCCAGGATGATGAAGAACTCATCCCCAGGTTCTCCCTGCACCACAATCTTCTGGCTGTCCTCGAACTGCACTGGCTCCAGAGCGTCGGCAACTGTCAGACGTTCCCACTTGTCCAGGGACTCTGGAAAACATGCAGGACCAACTTACCACACCTTTAAAGTCATAATACATCTACTGATTTTCTCAATTAACTGCAGCAAAACAGAATAAAACTTTAGGCCTCAGCAAAATAAAGTCTGTTCATGTGGCATAACCCTTTAAGGAAATGATGCTTAAAGAAACAGAAAAAATGTTTTTAAAAAATTACAAAGCGGAAAATATCATTGCAAAGACACGGACACAGGCACACACCCCTATGGTAAAGTTAGCACTGCAAACCAAATTTAATCTCAAAATCCAGTCAGTAAAGCTCTTCATTACTAGGTCAGCATAATCTACTTTTATTGCTAAAACCCCAGTCAATACTTACCTAAAATAGATACTTTGCTAAGGAATTCTTCATACATCTTCCTCTTTCTTAAAGTACTTCCCTAAAACCAAATATAGGCGTTCAGGTCGGGTAAATAATAATAAACAACTCAAAGCAATTTGTGACACACTTATTGAACATCTTTTGCTGTGCTGATTACACCGAATCCTCCATTACCATCAGTATTCTTCTGTAGCTGTCCCTGTCGATGCCCCACAGTTTGACATCAGTCTTGGCTCGGACTGTGGCCGCCCTGGGTGTTCCGTAGATGAGGGCCAGCTCGCCAAAACTGCCGCCCTCGCCGATGCTGGTTGCCCATTCACTATTGACGTACACCTGCAGAACACAAGTGCGGAGTGATGGATTGGGGGGGCGGGGCTACGAAGTGATGGGGTGGGGGGGGCTACGAAGTGATTCGTGTTCAGAACTGTCACAAGAACAACATGTAGAGGGAGGGGATCTTTCCAGGAAAAAGTAAAACAATTATAAAAAATAAACCTAAACTGAATGTGATCCTCAAATTGAGGTGGCACATCCACAATACAGAAAATTTGTAGGTCAAATAGTCCAAAGTGATGCTTACATCCATTTCACCCTGATCAATTACGTAGAAGTTATCACCTTCATCACCTGGAGAAGAATAAGAGAAAGTTATGCAATCAGTGGAGTCCATGAGGGATTTTAATACAATATCAAATGTAGAAATTCAGTTTGGCACCAAATAAAAACTGCACCTTGTTGAATAACAATCTCGCCAGCAATGTAGGTGACGGGGAACATGGCATCAAATATGTCACTGTGAAAGAAAAGAACAGCACTGGTTGGTTAGGAGGTGACTGTTCTTCAAGAAATGATCGTTAAGAAAAGACTACCCACCTTCTTTCATTGTCATCCAAGTGTGAGAAAAGCACATTCTTTTCAATAGCCTTGGCCAGGGCTGCCATGGTTTTGTAGTCTTTAGGAATAACCTTTAAAAGAACAACATTGTAAATGCTACTTGTCGTCGTCTTCTTATGCTCTTCAGCCTAAAGCACAATTTTGCTTAGACAGTTTAGAAAAGCAGACAGAACGCGTGCAACCATTACAAGCCAGCGTTAATCAGGACTGTTCGTCTGCCGGGACAGAAAAGCTGTGATGTTTTAGCATGGACGAGTATGGTCCAGAGAAGGGAGGCTGGTGCAACTGAGGGGACAGACCTTTCGGACATAGGAAGCTGCGTCCTCCTCGGTGTAGACCTCTGCACTGATGGCTCCCCTCCTCCGGCGACCCTTCACCACTGGGTTCATGGGAGGAGACACCTCATCTTCCCGAGAGTCTGACCGAGAGCTGCCCTTCTGCTGGTTCAGGAGCTGCTTAGCCTCCTCCTGCATGCGCACAACAAAAATATAAAACACACACACACAAACATACCCACCCCCAGCAATACTACACAGTATGAGGCAGAGAGCTGTTTATTATTTTTTTTAAAAAGCATAATACAGAACACAAATCATTACAGCAGTACGTGCAGATAAAGTGTGGCGAGGCAGCTGCACACTGCATTAGAAAGAACCCATTATGGCAGTCAGACCTTCTCAAGCCTCTCGAAGTACTCCCGGAGGAAGGCCATGGGCCGGTCTGGCCGCGAGGTGCACAGCTGCACGATGCAGTCCTTCAACAGCTGCTGGATGTTGTGCTTCTGCACGTAGTGCTCGCACTCACGCAGGCTCCGCTCCTCCTCACTGCTGCCCGACGCCATGCTGACCTGCGGCTTCTGACCTTCTGACCTAGGGGAGGCGAGGAAGGAGGCGAGTCAGAAAAGGGCAGAGCAGAGACATCTTTGGAAGTGTGAAAGAAGATCTGCGCCTTAGATCTGCTTGACTGAACACAATAGTGTTCTCTGAAAACAACCACAATCGCATATCATTTATAAGCTGCATTCAGGTCAGTTTTGTATCAGTGAAGTTTTTAATGGTTGATCTGAACACTTTGGAAATTCAACAGCAACTGGAGTTAATAATCTCCATGAAAGTAAAAACACTACCATTTCAGTTCCTGTCTTTTACCTCGTCACTGCCAAAAACAAACTTTATCACAAGATGTCACTGACATAAACAAGACCACCTTATGCAACCATGATTGGTCAACAGGACAGAAAGCACAAAGAGGATAAGTTCAACTTTACTGTATAATCTGGATATAGTGTTATCACCTCAGATAATGGAATTATCACCTTAGCTAATAAACTTTGTTACAATATTCTTAGTTTGTTCGAATGTTTGGGCTGCAATAAATCAAACTAACAAAACAATTCACTTACAAATTTTCAACACATGTAGCTCCAGTTATAGGCCCCTTCCCCTCACCTACTGATAGGCCTATCATCACAACCGCAAACGAAGGATTTAGTCATACAAATAAACAAATAAAACCTAAAAAACTGAAAGTATACCTTGCCTGACTAGGGAGCTGAACTAACGCCTGGAATGGCGGACGGATGGCTAAAATGATTCCAGGGTTTGACAACAAGCGACTGCATCAAAAGGCCACATTCTACATTTGGGAAAATACAGATGCATGAAAACGCAGCTTACATGATTTAGTTCCGTAATTAGGCAAGTAATATTAGAGTCATTTACAAATATTAGGGCAACAGATCCGGCGCCATCTTTACTAGTATCATAACAAATGACAGAAACGTACAACAGAGGTTAGTTAGCTTAGTTAACAGCTAAGGTATCTAGCATAATTTTAGGATGATCGCTAAACGTCAGCTTATCATCAAACTGCAACAATAAACATGTATCACAAATAAGATACCAAACAATCTTACCAAAAGTCCTGAATCCTATTCGGTTTATTTTACCTAACGCGTTTTATATACAACAGTAAGTCAGCTAACTAGCTTATTCTTTTTTTTCGTCTCCTCAACCCTAGGATGCCTGCTACACCGGAAGCGGTCAAGACCAATCACAAATTGCCATTGACGTCAATTCTCACTGTTCTGACACGGAAGCTGTAACCCTTGGCAACCTTAAAGAGGACATTACAGTTGTGTCCTTTGACAAATTATCTGTTAATTTTTTACCCTAGCTGTCTTAGTCTCTAACATTGTCGCTGAACGCTTCTGGGTATTATGCACACTTGAACACTTGAGAATCTATGTCCGAAACTTCCTGTTTCTTTGGAAACCTTGGGTACTTCACAACATTTTTTAGGTACAATCACATGCACAACATGCAATGCAGTTAAAATATCCTCTTATATCCTTTAATGCCCCCTGCTGCGGCCCAACCACTTCTCCGACGTTCAGAGGTAACAGAAAGCATTGCATAAGTATTTCAGGGTTGTAAAATAAACAAGGCCTGTTTTTCTACAGATTGCTGTTGCACATTTATTTTAATATAATTTAAATGCTAATTTGTTATAGACTGATACGTCAAACTTCATAATCTACATTTATAATATACTAATTATATATATATATATATATATATATACACATTTATAATATATTATTTATTATATATACATATATACGTTTATAATATACTATTTATTATATACATTTATACTATTTATTATATATACATATAGAAGTTTGGACATTGTTTTATAAATACAGCCTCATCATGGATGGAGAAGATCCAGCCTATATGAATGAAGTCAGTGAACTTGAAGAGGAGGACAACCTCTGTCATCACAACAAAATGAAGATACTCGTAGATTCCAGGAGGCTGCAGAGGGTGTGGTCCCTCCTCCTTATACACTGCTCAAAAAAATAAAGGGAATACTAAAATAACACGTCCTAGATCTTAATGAATATTCCAGTTAAAAATCTTTATTCATTACATAGTGGAATGCATTGAGAACAAAATAACATAAAAATGATCAATGTAAATCAAAATTATTATCCCATGGAGGTCTGGATTTGAAATGATGCTCAAAATAAAAATGGAAAATCAAATTACAGGCTGATCCAACTTCCTGGGTCAGAGTTAGGGTTAACCCTCCTGATGAGGCTCCTGAGGAATCTCCTGCCAGACATGGATTAAAGCATCAATCAACTCCTGGACTGTCTGTGGTGCAACGTGGTGGATGTAACGAGACATGATGTTCCAGATGTGATTGATTGGATTCAAGTC
>JAOYMR010000011.1:14157655-14167860 GCA_025802075.1 Tenebrosternarchus preto
TAAGGCAGTTCTGAAGGCAAAAGGGGGTCCAACCCGGTACTAGCAAGGTGTACCTAATAAAGTGGCCGGTGAGTGTAAAGGGCCACTGCACTTGTACACACAGCTGCTCAAGCACACTGTGGCTGTGAAGAGACTGTAGTTTTTCCAATGTAGGACTTTGTTTATCTCTTATTGACCACGTCAATGTCGCATCTGTCCTTTCAACTGTGGTGACACCATGTTTCTTCAGAAGTTAGTTTTCCTAACAGTTATCACCTGCTATCTAATTAATGCAGAGTATTTTCATTCACTATGTTGAACAGAGCTCCTATCAGACACCTCCACCTCCTTACACTTATCAGGAGAGACTGTCTCATAAGAGCCTTCTTTACCTGTGGGTCCTAACGAGGTAAAATGTAAAACTTGACTTTATATCTCTTATTGCAGAATTGTAAAACTAGGAAATGTGCTTTTAGCCCTGTCTTTTTTGTGATTGTAGCTCAGTGGCATTAGCCTTGGGAGGCCTTACCATCTGGCATGCTGTGCTTATCACCAGAGGAGAGACCAGCGTGGAGAGACACATCAACCGCAAAGAGACCAGACGCCTTAAGGAGGCAGGCAAAGTGAGTTTCCTGCATGTGTAGAAGTAACTGCTTTCTAGCTATAAAGGATAAGATTTATAAATGCAAATTTAGATTAATATTTTTTTTGGTTATGGTTCCGTAAACCATGCTTAGTGTCTGTGTAACCTGCAAATAAAATATTTAAAATTAAGTTTTAACTATTGAACTATAGGTGATGCACTTGAGATGTAGTGGACAGGTGTCCTTTAGAATTTATATAGAAATATATGTTGATAGTTATGTAATTAGTTATGCTACCCTAGCTGGTTTTGGAAGAAACGTAGCTATGTGAACTACAAGCTGTGCTGCTGTTGTACCAGGTCATCACTAGGACATGCACTCACTGGCCTCTTCATTAGGTACACATGAACTGCTCATTCAAGCCATTACAGGACAGCAACTCGACGCATTTATGCATGTAGACCTCATCAAGATGACCTGCTTAAGTTCAAACTGAGTGATTTCGAACATGGCCTGGCTGATGAAGTCTAAAGATTTGAGAAATTGTTGATGCGCTGGGATGTTCATACGACCATCTGTAGCGAATGGTCAAATAAAGAGAAAATATTCAGTGAGTGTGAGTTCTCTGGGTGAAAATGTGTTGTTGATGTCAGAGATCTGAGGGGAATAGCCAGACTGGTTCAAGCTGAGAGAAAGGCAACAGTAACTCAAATGACCACATGTGACAACTGAGGTATCTCTGAATGCACAACACTCTAAGCCTTGAAGCAAATGGATTACTTTGGGTTACAGCATCAGAAAACTACACTGGTGCCACTGGGTGACATTCAGATGGTAGCGTCAGAATTTAGTGTAAACAACACGAAGGCATGGGTCATGGATCATCTTGTTTTGTGTCAAAGATTCAGGCTGCTGCTGGTGTAATGGTGTGGGGGATGTTTTTCTTGGCACACTTTAAGCACCGTAACATTGTTTAAATGTCAAGCCTACCTGATTATTGTCCATGTCCTTTATGAATTAAGGCGCTTCTGAAGGGGGTCCACCCTTGTACTAGTAAGGTGTATTTAATAAAGTGCCTAGTGAATGTAGTGTACTTGATTAATAGGTAGTGAAGAAAATGATCACTTATTGTCTTCTCTTTATAGGTATTCCGGAATCCATATCACTATGGAAAAATAAATAATTGGAAAATACTGTTTGGTGTAGAAAAGACAAGGTAAGGGTCTTCATTGTACCTCTAATAATAAAAGTTAATATACATGTATGTATGCAAAGACATGAGTGTTATTCGTTGGTAATTTAATTCAAATGTATACAAATACATTTATAAACTAGGACCTATACTTTGGTTCAAGAACATTTATCCAACATTCAGAGCAATTTAAAACAGTATTACTAGAAGTTTTACTGGTGTGTTTTACCAGGGAATCTGAACCCAGGCATTTATAAAGCTGCTTTGTGAAGTGTGGTGATGTTTTATAAAATGTGCTATATAAATAAATTTGACTTTAGATGTGTGTAACTACAACTTAAAATTTGAGGAACTTTGAACTTTTTAAACCTTTTTTTATTCTAGTCATTGGCTAACGCGGGTACTACTGCCCTCCACTCACCCCCCTCGTGGAGATGGACTAACATGGGACTGCCCTCCACACCGAAAGGAGACCATGGCTATATGAACTTTAACTAGAATGGTCCCACATTTCATATTGGCACCTCAAAAGCAGTGGCTTTCATGTGAAGTCCAGTTGGAGGTAGAAGATTCTGCACTACTTTGTCAGCAGTGTTACTTTGGTGTGAACCACTGCCTGTCTGGTGTGATCGTGTATTTTGATTGTTAAAGTGAATGTAAACCAGTGTGTGCTGTGGTCTGAAGTTGCACATGGTGCCAAAGAAACTACTGTGAAAGCATTTGAGTTTTTTTTCTTCTTCAAATAACTGTGAGCATCAGGGTTTCAACCACTGACTCGCAATGTGTGTTGCCTAGAATTTTCTATTATTCCTGAAAACGTTCACATGCCCTATATTTTACAGGGATTCAACCATTTTTGCACTTCAGTGGAAGAACACTGGAGAAGACAAGTTTGAAACAAGCATAATCACTGATATATTGACGTAATTATGTGGTGTTTTTGCATACTCATTACTATTTACTTTTCTGAGGCTAAACCATTGAACATTGAAAATACCAACAATATGTGCCTTTAAGTGTATTTCAAAATGTTTTATCATGAATTAAGGCAAAAATTTCCAACGTGACCGCTAATGTTCCATTTATTAAATACTTTTTCTGTTGAATTTTTGGCCGATTACATCCGAGACCAGCACGCACTTAGTGACCATGCTGATGAAAAACTTCACTAGCAGCTCTACTGCAGACCTAAGTGGAGGAGCCATGGATGCAGTGCCTGTACGACTACAGAAGAAAAGGAGCTGAGCTCGTTCGGACCGCAGACTAGACTTCTACCTTCGGTTTTTATACAATAAAGCTTTTGAGTACATTTGTGCCTTTTCTGCGTCCCACAAATTAAAACCTATGCTGTACTTTCCTGCCACAAAGTGTAGAGCAGAGAATTTACTTAAAATCTCTGTAAACAAACTTATGCTGATGGTCTCCACTTTGGTTTTGATTCTGCCGTTCTTTTTGTTAAAGTATCACTGAAAATTTACTTTAAATGTGAAGTAATCAAAAATGCTTCCACAAATACCTGATTGACTTTATTCAGTGGTACTAATATGGCATTTAATTTCATTTTACACATTTACAGAGATATTTACCAACAGGTTAGTTTTGTTTGTTGCTATCCTTGGCGTGGGATTTGTTCTGAGGCTTTTAGTGATGGTCCAGAGAAAAGATCCACTCACACACCACATCCACCTCAAGAATGTCTCAAAGGTTTAAAACTCTGATTGAACAGTCTTAATAGGCCACATACTCCATACAGATTTCCCCTACGCATTCCTCAGACATTCACTGAATCTAGTTTATAAAAAAAAAGAGTAAATTCATGGCCAAACAATTGTCAGTAAACTGTTAAACTAACAAGTCTATCAGTTTAATCAGCACATAACAGCAAGGGTGAAGACTAGAACTGGTACATCTACTCTGTGATGAAACTGTTTTGGTGTTTTGTCTACCTCGGGTAGAAACGCGCTATTAGGGGGAAAATTACCACAACCCCAAAACTTGTAAAACATCTTTACCAACAAACTTAATACTGGCTCAGAAATACAGCACCACCTGCTGGACAAGGTTCCAGACGTCTGTAAAGGGGAAACACGGCAGGCGCCGACCAGTTTATGGTGTCTGAGCGTTTCTGTGCACACAGCTCTCGGCGAGGCAGGGATGCTTCTCTGCCGTTGCGTGTATTTCGAACGGACGTGGAAGAGAAACGCGCAAGTTGAAGCGATAAGGCCGCAGGCGGCAAGGTGACGTCCGGGGTAGGGCGCTGCGTACCGAGCAGCATGCGTCTCTCCTCCGCTGTGACCAAACACGATGCCACGTCCTTTACCGTCTTCCTGGGCTCCCTATTAAAAACCTGTGAGAGACGAGGGCCGACACATGAGATCCGTGAAGGTAAAATGAGTTCAGAAACACTCTAGCACAAACTAGAAAAGCGAACATACCACTCTCCGCGGGCGACCACAGCCTCTTTTCTCACGAGCCTCTTCTTGTCATCCAGGGGTGGAGAGAGGGCTCGCAGCACCTGGGCTCGGAATGGGAGCACCTGTGGTGGCACACAGAGGTCAGGCTCAGGCGGAGCTACACACTTCCCACTTTTTACGGGAACAATTGGAGCATGATGGGCCTACGAGGCGTGACCTGAACAAGCCCAGAACGTTTATTTTCATTACCGTGTGTTCAGGCAGGCGGGACAGGGCATGGACACAGCGGAGAGCAGCGATCCTAACTTTCTGTTTGGAAGGAGAGACAAGTGGTGTTCAGAAACAAGAACGCATCAAAGTGATTTCGGTTGATTCACACTAACGTAATTTTCACACTGAAAATTCGGCATTTAATGTTACGGGCCGGATTTTCGCCTTAACGGGCTCAAGGATGCGGTTACCATGGAGGGACTGGTTGTTAGGGCCAGCAGGCGGGAGAAGAATGCGTCCAGCTGGGTGCTGAGAGCAGGGGGAGGATCCAGCAGCACAGGCTGCAGGCAGCACAGCGTGGAGAGCTGCACCACTTGGTCAGGACATGATAGCGCCTCCAGCAGGATGGGCAGCAGCTGACCCCAGAACAACAGAGAAGGGAGGTGGACAGCAAACAGAGTGTATGAGGTATGTTGCTGTCTGTAGCACCCAGCAATCCTGAACAAGTGACTCTTGTTCAGTACTCAGAACTTGTTCAGTACACTACTGTACACTAGGGCTACATGATACAGGCAACAATACTACAGTGGGATCATATCACTACATAATGCAAGTATATGGCCATATACTAAGAACACTTTCAGTTCATTAACACTTAGTCAAGTTTGCATGATACTAACCAACATACTTAACGAATCATGTTATCTAATGCCCCCTTTCCAGCTAAAACTCAAAGAGCACTCACTAATGTCTGAGATCGGTCAGAACGTTTACCAAGCACAATATAAAATGTGATTCATCAGAGGGCTCGTTCCATATTGCAATTCTGGTTCTTATGACCCTGGCACCAATCACAGAACAGTGCAATAACGACCAACAAACAGCCCTACTGTTCAGCACACATAGTTCAGGTGTCAGTATCTACTCAGTACTAAGTGCCAACTCACAGTCCAGAAGAAAAACACCTATACGTTACTCTCCTCTTTTCTCTCTCTCCGTCTCTCGCATCAAGGTGTCTGAGCATGTGCTGGAATGTTGCAGTGTGTCTGTACACTCACCGAAGGAAGCTCTGTGAGTTGGACTTGTCTGGGCAGATTATTTACAATGTGGGACAGCGCCTTCAGATAAACAGACTTGTTCTCTGCAAGATGCGAAGAAAGTTTCACGTTATCCGAAACGGACGTTTGCGGGTCCTAAACGATATCGAGCTCCTTCGGTGGAAATTACCCTGGTCGGCGCGGTTGAAGCCTTGTACGAATTTGCTGGAGTTCTCGGCGAAGAAGCGCTGACGGTATATGATGCGCAGGTCCGCGTGGCAGCTACGGTTTAGGACGTCCGGGGAGTCGCTCATGAGGAGAGAGAAGGCGTCGGCCGCACGGGACGCCAGCTGCCGGTCGCCCAGCAGAGAGAGGAGCTGAGGGAGACGGGGCAGGGGTCAAACGCACGGGAGCGAAGGGCCGCACCCATGATCAGGGATTCAAGCCAAGCGTGGCCTACCTTTTCGGTCAGGACTGTTGACAGAGGATGGTAACACAGCAGCAGGGCCTTGGTCATCTACAAAGAGATGAAGGGAGGACCAGGATTAAATCCAGAGTTACAACAGCAACCCTCAACCATTCTGTCACTCATAAAATATGAACTATTTGAAACGTGAACTATTTCATCAAGTGAACAGTGTGGTCTCTCAGGGCAGCCCTGAAGTTAATGAGGACAGAAATATTTTTAGATTTCTAAATGTAACAAGTATGAACTGGAACTGAGAAGGTATAAAAAGGGCAGACTTGTACCCAGATAAGTAACGTGAAGGCTTGAATCCGCTGGTCCGAGGAGTGATCGTCTAAAGTTACATTAAGCCTTTTCAAAGTCTTCTCCAGTACTCCGTCCAGGGTGTGGCCTAAAACAGGCACACACACGCACTATCAACACACACTTACTTTCTTACAAATCACTATGTAGATCAGGTAATTAAAGTCTCTGACTCCGATAACTCATTCATTATTTCTTATAGCACACGTAGATAAAAGTAGAACCCTATTAGGTAATGTATGAAGATAAGGACACTTGAGAACTTCAGGCTGTTGGCCGTACAGGTGTCTCTCACTTGCCTGCTGCTCTCTTGTTGATCAGTCCGGCAAAGCACTTAGCTGCAGACGTATACGAAAAGGGGTGTGTACTTGTGCAACTCAGCTCCTCCAATTGGCCCAGAAGCCTGTCAATGTCAGGAATGTCCACCTACCACCGTGGGAAAACAGTTATGAGATGCTGTGCCAAACATCGTCACTGTTATACTGCAAGTGCACAATTATATGTTAACTTAATTCTGATGTCATTTTATGGGTACAGCGCTTTTCTTGTATTAACCAACAGTTTATGAATAAACTTACACTGTTTGGGAGGGAACACACACAGGCCATCAGTAAACACACCAGCTGGGACTGGGTCCAGGACTCTGACTGGCCCTGTAGGAAAGGCACCATAATTCACCAGAATAATTCAACAGAAACCATCAGTCACTCTCTTACACCCACGTTAATCTTCAGAGCATGTGATATGATTTCAGTATCTAGTGAGAATGTGCAGAGAAACACTTGTCATAAATAACCAAAACGCTACACTCAGATTTTACTTCCTGAAGTTTCATATTAAGATAAGCCTAGCAATAACAAATTAGCAGTTTGCAAATCACAGATCAAAAATTATTCTAAAATGATGTGCAACTATACTTTCCAGCAATGAGTAATGTGTTGCAGTGAAATTAACATCCAGAATGTCTCAAAGTGGAATACAAATCAGGCGGAAGAATTACAATAAGCAGTATATTTTTTATCTAATAATACACTTTTCTACAAATACTTGTAATGGCAAAGTTTTTTGTGTTAGGTTTATATAATTAGTTCTACACTGATTAGGTTAACGAATAAAAAAATACATCAGAACTGCAGATTATAGGCCTTGCATCCTATACTGATCCTTTCCACCTGAGGCGTGAAACAGTGCCCCCCAGTGGTTCTGAACGGTCAACTGTGACTCCCCCACAGGAAGATCAGTTGGTACAATACTAGGCTGTGTCTGCCTACAGGACAAAAAGAAAAAGTGGCTGACCTTGAGCGGCTGAAATCGGGACGGGTAGTCATTTTCTGGAAGGAAGGAAGCATCTCCATCTAGGAAGAGGCGCACCATCTGGACAGCCATTTGAGTAGCTAGTCTGAGAGGACCAGAAGTTACACAGCATTCAAAAGGCTTCACGGATTTGTGGTTGACTGCCATTATCTGGTTACAAGAAATCAAACAAATTTGAGCGCTGTGTGTGTGCGCGCGCGCACTTCCTGTTGTATCTGACTCACTCTGTCTGCAGGGCAGCACAGGTGGTGCTCATGACAGTGACTACAGCAGACAGCACTGGTTCCTTTGTGAGAGGACTACAGTGCCCCACGTCATTCTCCCCTGCAAGATGCGCACATGCAGAGTTCTCTGATGAGAAGACGCTCCAGTTTGTACTATCAAAATTATGAAAAGATTTAGATGGCACCAGACAAATGTTTCTGCAGGAAAGCCATTTAAACACTTACCCTGCATAGCTGCCTGCAGAGCCAGAACGAGCAGTCGCGGAATGATGACATCATGGAAAAAGCGACCAATCTCCTGGGTGTCATGGGCCTGAGCTGCTATCCTCTGTAGGCTGGCGCAGGCTGAGATCACCTCGTCCTCAGAGAAACCGCTGCTTCCTACGCAATTGAGAACACTTGCTTTAGTGATGGTGGACAGAGAATGAAACAGTCAAATGGCAAACAATATGAAAAACAAAAACAAATCAAAACTCCATGATCATTTAGTGTGTTCAGTAATATTAATCCATTAACACTACATTCAGAAAATTGTCCTCACTTTTTTGTCCTCACAGACCTAACGGATTTGTTTACGTAAAAAATGTCATCTTAATAATAAAGTGGTTTAGAGCCAAGCTCATATCCGTGCGTGACACGTACCCGAGTGCATGGAGGCCAGTACCTCCAGCAGCATGGGGGCGCTCTCTCTCACCAGGCTGGGCTGAGAGGACACTGAGGCCAGTACATCTACACAGCGCTGCCTGACTGCTGCCCTGCCAGCAGCCTCATCACCTTGCGCCGGGGAATAGGGGAAGAGTGTGATTACCGACCACTGAAAATCTCCCTCCCTCCCTCTCTTCCCTCCCTCCCTCTCTCTCTCTCTCTCTCTCTCTCCCTCCCTCCCTCCCCCGGGCAGCTGGTCGGCTACCTGAGAAGATCTCCACCCTCAGCTTGGAGACCATCCTGGAGGCGAAGGCGGCCGGGTGTAGGCGGGACAGCGATCCGGCACATTCCGCTACCGCCGAACTGAGACACAAGACGTTGAGACGATGAGACATTTCGCACGGCCAGTGGATCCACAGCCTTGTGATTACACCGCGCTCTGATGGACTTACCTAACCTGAGCGCCCTCCTCTTCCAGAACAAGCCTGGTCAGGTGGTCGACTGCCATCTCCACTTCGGGCTCCGCCAGTACACCTGCACAGAGCGAGGGGGGTGTGCTTTTACCTTCGAGTGTTTGTTTTACAGTAGGTAAAGGGATGAAAGGGGTCCCCACTCACCAGGTTGCTGCCCCAGAACACTGAGAACTTTGGTAGCTGTGATCTGTAGGCTGGCACTGGACTCAGCCAGAGCGGAAAACACCACGGTGCAAAGAGACTTCCGGAAGGGCAGCAGAACACTCTCCTCTGAGAGGCAGAGAACAAAAGAGAGAAAGAACAGACAGAGAGAGAGAGAAAGATCCACACAGAAATGCTTCAGTGCAACAATTATGCACAACATTAACAGCGTCTCTGCAAATCTTAGCTGTAAACCATTTAAAAACTTTAAAAAAAAAAAAGAAAAGAAAAAAAAAAGAATAAATTTGATTCATCTGCACATGGACAGAACAGCTGTAGAAGCCACAGCATGCTTTATTGATACCTACCTCCCTCTGCAGGCCAGCTCCTCGCCGTAGGCTGGATGAAACCCTGCACCACCTCCAGCAGAGTGCGCCGTTGAGCACACTACACAAACGCACACGCAGCATGACAAAGACGACGAAGGCTCTGACTCATTTTGCATTGGGAAGGGAATCGAACCACAATGCTTTGACTTATTCAGAGATTGTGAAATACGTGTCTCGCACAGATACTAAACACGTTACAGTGTAATAGTGTAATATTACAGAGGCGGCCGTTATTCATGAACACTGGATTCATAAGGGCACCTGGTATTATATACAGCACTGCAATGAAACTGTACAGAAGGGTTTGATCTTAACGCCAACCTTTCCAGGGATTTGAATGTGGCAGTTTTCCACAGTTAGTTTGTAATCATGGAGTCAAGAAGGAACTGGAACACGAGATAAAATAAACGTGCGATAAAATAAACGTGAGATAAAACAGCCACCAGCTGAAGAAGGCTTTAACGTAAAACCTGCCGTAACATCTGGTACCAAAGAAAAAGGTTCACTCTTCAAATTTTACCCATTATATACTAAAGTAGGAAGAGTATGAGAGAGTTATTACAGATTTATATAGATTGATCTATTCTTTGGTGGTGGGGTCCACAGGAGAAAGGCCGTACCTACATACGTATGTGGGTGCACTGTGTCCGCCTGACGTACCTGAGTCCTGGAGTTGTACTGCTCTAGCAATGTGGGCAGCACCGCTGCAGTCACGATGAGACTCGCCCTGTAGGAGGCGCCAGCTGCAGCCTGCAGCAGTTTGGCACTGGGCCACACCAGCTTCAGATCTGGCTCACAAAGATGGTGCTGCCAATCTGGGGAGGGGGGGGGGGC
>JAOYMR010000011.1:14186546-14204854 GCA_025802075.1 Tenebrosternarchus preto
ATTTTATGAATAAGCCTCTTACAAAACACTCTTTAAAATACATTTATTTCAACAACAGGTTATGGTCTATTTGAAAAAATATATATATATGTACACAATTTCTCCAATCTGGAATAATATTTGATTTAGTAAGATAGTAAAATGTGTATGGTGCCGTAGGCCGCTGTTCTGCTGTATGTAACGGCACACGAGCCGCTGTTCTGCCGTGTGTACCGGGACACGAGCCGCTGTTCTGCTGTGTGTACCGGCACACGAGCCGCTGTTTTGCTGTGTGTACCGGGACACAAACCGCTGTGTCGTACTTCCGGTATTAGTGTGACGGAACACAGAGGGACGGCACAGTAACATCGGGGCTATAGCCGGCTCTCCCTATATGAGAAGTGGAGCTGATAAAATTGACACTGAGTGTAGATGCAAGGAGGTGATCCTAATGAAGTGATCGGTGAGTGTGTTTTAGAATGATTGTGTGACAGTCCTTTGAAATGCTGTAGCGTGATGTGACCAGTCTATTCAATAAAGATATACCAAAGTTTACACATAGTTTGATATTTGGCATATATCAAACTATGTGGCAAAGTTACAAAGAAGTGGCAAAGTTAGAGAACATTTGGTTGAAGTCATTGCCAGGAAGGCAAAAATATGGGTATAGATACATTTTCCATGCATAAACTTGACAGTTTAAACCGTTGGTTCAATAAAATATGGCAATATAAAATGTAGTGGTGTTTCATTATATCTCAGGATTATAAGATCACATGTTGGGTGTGTTTCATGCATAAAACCAGGTAATGTCAAAAAACTTATATATTTTTTTCTTTAAATTACGTGTGGCTGGATGCTGTCTGGAACAAATGAGGTAGGTGTTGCTGGGATCACCGAGGAGAGCTGCCTCGCCCAGTCCTAAGACAGCTGACTTGGCTTTCTGGCTGCGGCTCTTCCCGCTGAGCTGACGAGGCTCGCTGGGCTGGAGACATTTGCCTGCAATGACCTTCCTGCCGCTTCCGTCGAGCCGTTTACGTAAAGCAAACGAACTCTGCAGAACGTCCGAGTTATGGTTACCGGTTCGGTTCAACCGTATGACAAATTTACCACCAGATGGCAGTGTACACACACACACAAAAACGCACTGGACGTATGCTTTGAAGCGACTAAAATGCCGTCGCTAAAAAGAGTCTGTTGTTGATAACAGTAACATGCGTGTTACATACGTGTAACATACGTATGTGTTTCATGCTAATTGTTACGTTCATGTTGGACATCTAGTACACAGACAGCTTAATTTATATATAAACCCAAGGTGGGCATAGGTGTGCTGACATATTTGAGATGTCAAAATTCGTACTTAACCTTTTTCAGTCTTGCTTTTAAAGGTAAATCATAATATAATCTCAGTAAGGTCCTATGATATTTCTCTGATAATGAAAAGCCGTGATTCCAGATGACCCGGCTGTAAGTTCCATTGTATTGCATCTGGAAGTCCAGGACATTGGAGTAAGTTAAGGAATTACGATGTGTTTTTTCATCTATGTGGTCTTCGCATGGCTACATGAGGGAACGACGAAGAGCTACGTTTTTATGAGGAGATGACAGCGAGCAGTGGCGCACGACTCTATTGAAGGGCTCTGGGTAACCGATTTCTGTACGTAAATGTTGAAGTCTGCAGGTATTAGCCGTTGCGCAAAGAAAATGGTCATGGGAATGGGAGTGGGAATGGTCATTCTGCGCGGTTTCCTTTCCAAATTCAACATTACTTAAGCAGCTCCGACTGAGACGGCGGCCGCGCTCTCTCCCGGCGGTGCGGTTCAGGGTTGGGTAAGCAAGGAGGCCTGAGGTTAGAAACTGCCTGCTAGGCAGTGTGGCCAGCGGGGCCAGAAGAGGGCAAAAAAGTCTCATGCATGATGACGACGACGGCCGGGAGAAACGCTCCGTTCAAGAGGCGGGAAAGACGGAGAGCCGCGAGAGGCGCGAGGCTCAATAAGACATTCATGGGCGTCTGGGCGAGCTCCATGATGCACGACGCTTGGAGCAAACTGGCAAGGGATTTGGACGGCTTGGGGAAAAAAGCAACTATTGAGATACTTTTACAAGGAGCCAAGTGTTTGTGGTCTTTCCTGTGCACAGTAATTCAGCAGTGAGAGGGAGAGGGATGGAATGGACAAATCACTGAATTCCTTCTCTGATCATGTATTAAATCATGTATTAAATCACCAAAAACTGACCAGGTTTCTAATAAAATGGCTGTGTGTTAGGTAGGGGTTTCCAATAAAATGGCTGTGTGTTAGGTAGGGGTTTCTAATAAAATAGATCTGGAGCATACATTTGTGTCCTATTTGTTGGGTCAATTAATTTTTCACATTTTTTCCCCTTCTTTCTTCAAAAATATGCAAGACTGACAAATACAGGTTCTTACCCTTGTTGAAAAAACAACAAGGCACTTCTTGTGATTTATGCACTTTTACAAGATATTTGATCAGCACCAGTGCCTGATGTGTTCATGCATGTTGTAAATACACAGGAAAGCGAGGAATCATGAATCACTAACAGACGAGGACTGCTCATAAAAAACAAAAATCCTTCCCTGCATCAGTTCACTGGATTGTTTCGTTTCCTCTCTGGAAATTTTGACCATCCTCCCTGCCCACGCTCTTGAAAAGCCTCTTGCCTTGTGTGAGGTTGCAAACCAGAGTGCCTGCTTTGCCTGTGTCGGCTGCATCTGAGCGGATGTTTGTGCTGGACTGGCTGTGCTGGACTGGCTGTGTGAGGTGGTCTTGTGCTGGATTGGCTCTGTGGTGCCATGTGGGGAGGGGGACAGGTCAGAGCTACCAAGTTTCAGTGCCCACCAGGAATGCTGTGTCCTGTAAGGCAGTCTCCTTGCTGTCCAGGCAGATTTATGGGAAGAGATTCATTTGTCTGCTCTCTGGAACAAAGAGGGACTTTTGAGGTCACAGCTGTTGATGAGTAAGGACTGAGGGTGTGTATGTGTGAGGAGAAAGAAAGCAGAATCTCAGTGGTTGAGTCTCACAGTGACTTGCTCTCATTGAAAAGTCCTAAACAGAAGAGGTGAAGACAAGGATTTGTCAGTATTGTTGATGGTTTATATGTGTAATTACACATAAACATACAAACATTGCATATATGGAACAAAGAACTGTTGGTGTTTACAAGAAGCAGATTTTGTGTTTTAACAAATTGACTGGATCATTTTGTATAATAAATTGCAAGAACACTGTCTATAACATCAAAATACCAAGGCATGAATCATGATAATTAGTGCTGCTGTCAATGTGCGTAAATTGCAGTTGTTGTCAGTGGAAGAGCTGATGGTGCAAAGGCACTGACTCACACCCTGAACTGAACTACACACTCGTCAGAGACCTTTTTATTTTGAGCTGTAAAAAATGACAGGTCTTAGTGACCTCATAGCTGGTGAAATGTGTTTTTGCATTACAAACTGTTTTCATTTTGATAATCCATGCACCCTTTTGCAAGGATATCTCCATCTAATCGTTTTCATGCCCATTTTTTGTTAGTTTGGGTGATGTGTTAAGCATTGATAGGGCCCAAACATGTTTCAATGAATTTGGCTGTAAAAGCAGGATTACAGTAGGTTAGATTACTCAGTTAAGATTCATGTTCCTTCTTAATTGGCCTGCAGCTCTGCCCATAAGCACAGTAACAATGATTTTCTGCCAACTTGAGCTTCACCACAATGAATGAGCTGATTACAAAGTGTAGTACAGTGTAGTGGATGAGCTGATTACAAAGTGTAGTACAGTGTAGTGGATGAGCTGATTACAAAGTGTAGTACAGTGTAGTGGATGAGCTGATTACAAAGTGTAGTACAGTGTAGTGGATGAGCAGATTACAAAGTGTAGTACAGTGTAGTGAATGAACTGATTACAAAGTGTAGTACAGTGTAGTGAATGAACTGATTACAAAGTGTAGTACAGTGTAGTGAATGAACTGATTACAAAGTGTAGTACAGTGCAGTGAATGGATGTCTTTTAGCTTTAGTGATGTACTGTGTCACCCCAAACACGCTGGTCAAGCCTATCTACCTCACCATGCTGTCTGTCTGTTTCTCTATCTGTCTCTCTTTTACACTTTCCCTCTCTTTTTCTCTCCCTTTCTTTATTTCTCTCTTCATCTATCTTTTTCTCTCTCTCCCTTTTTCTCTGAATCACCCTTTTCTCTTTCCTTCTCTCTCTCCCTCTTTTTTCTCTCTATTGGTCTTTTTCTCTCCCATTATCTTTTTCATTCTTTTCCTCTCTATCTCTGTTTCTCTCTCTCTCTCTCTCTCTCTCTCTCTCTCTCTCTCTCTCTCTCTCTCTCTCTCTCTCTCTCTCTCTCTCTCTCTCATCAGTCTGTCTTGCTCCTCCCTTCCCTAAGAAGCTTCTCCCACCAAGCTGATTGCCAGGTCTGCTTGTTTACTAGAGTAACTTGAAAAAAGACCCACTATTGTCTGGGCTCTGCTGATGGTAATTATATGTGACTAAGTAACTATTCCAGTAATGCCTGTTCTCAGTGGTGTAAAATTATTGCAGTCCTGTCCTCACCAATCATCAGGTCTCCACATTGCCATGGTCACATCAGAAAAACCTGAAAGGAGGCAGTTCTGAAGTACGTTACTATAAAATAACTGGTTTTATTAGACACCGATGAGGCATAATATATGCTTGTTGCATTATACTGCCCAAACCAGGCTGGAAAAAACTCATTAGTTATAAGGGCCTGCAGGACACCTCACTTCTACCCCTTCATCTGTGTATTTGTTAAAAGAAACTGTCTTGTTTTCTGTATTAAACACAGCATTTTTTTGGCCCCTGCCTCTTGTTTCTGTTCATGGTGTAGTGTGCAGCAGAATTTGATTGACACTTCCTTTGTGGTTTTAATGCAATGACCATCATCTGTTCTGCATTAGGAGGCAGGTCCATGTTCTCTCTCTACATTCTCTCTCCTTCCATTTCAGACTGAATTCGCTAATGGCCTGCAATACACTGAAATAACTGAATTACAAATACCAGCCCTGTTTATTCAATTTTTAATATTTATTCATTAAAATTGATCTCTAAAGTGGTTCATAATTAATTAAGGCAACTTCTGGAGCTATTTAAGCAGATGAAGTTCACCTTCTACAATTCCAAGAGGGAGTATGATGCAAGCATCAGTCATGTCTGTAAAAAAATACAGATTGTAATGGCTGGCAAATAAAAAGAAGAGAAAATCCTATAGACAGATACCCTCGCTGTTGTCTATTCAAGCACTGTCACAACTCCTCCCTCTAGACCCTTAATGGTGTGCGTGCATTTGTGTTTTCCCTCTGATCAGACTAAGCCCACATTCTTCCAACAGTCTGTGGTTGCTTTCTCACATGCAGCAGAAAGGAGAAAATTTGTGACCACATTTTGACCAGCAAGGCTCCATCTCCTAAAACTTCTGTTGAAAGGTTAAATCTCCACAGACCCTCACTTCAGAAGCCTCTATAAATGACCTTTCACACTTTTTCTCTTTTACGCTCTCTGCCTGTGTTAGTCTGTTCTGCACTGAAACTCCACAGTTCTGACCCCACAGCAATTTGAGGTCAGATTTCCTGTAGCATTTTTCCATTACCCAAACCTTTATGGGCAAAAAAGCCTCAGAGTTAAGCCAAGTCAAAGAACAGAGAGCATAACTGGATGCCCCACATATGAAACAGGCAGGGCAACATTGCTCTAGAAAAATGCATCAGCATGATTGCAGTTTAGCGGCCGATATCTCTACCAAACGTACCGCCCACAGGACCCTGGAGGTCCAGCATGGGGAGCAGGAGAGGGAGGGGTGAGGCACAGCGAAGGGCACGGAGGAAGGGGTGGGGGTGGGGTGGAGGCAGAGGTGGTTGCCACGTTTGCAGCAAGAACCAGCGCACATGTTATGTCCCTACAGGATGGTTCAAAGCCTAAAACCTGTCTGCTGTTCCTCAACAAATTGCACTCCACCTTACTGTGTCTTCTTTGTGTGGAATTGCTTATTGCTCCTGTTTGTGCTTTGTGGAGTGAGACTTCAAGGGTGTCATAATATGGTGGGACAACCAATGAGAAGTTTCAGACACTCCGTTCACACAACGCTCGGCTGGGTTGGCCATTCAAAACCGAGCTCTGTCTCCTCTGAGGTCCTTTGTTTGCTGCGCTATGCTGTTGGCTGGTGTGACTTGTTTTTTTCCCCTTCCAGTATGTAACAGAATTGGAACTTTTCAGTCAGAATCAGATTTAGGTTTCGCCACAGTGAGATCACATACCAAGTTGAAGGAATTTCTCTGATATCTATTACTACAAGTGAAGGCACAAAACACATCCACTGATGATGAAACAGATTCAAAACTCAAAAATGATTTGATGAAAAGCAGGGACAATAACAATGAACTACGATGCAGTAAACAAGGCAGAAAAGTATAACATTGTTCAAAAGTGTATTTCTTGTGGAGAAAATGCAAATATGTATGTATTGTTTTTGTTTTTGGACAGCAGATGAAGAACTGTGCAACATTACCTAGATTAGTCTCTCTGACTCTCTCTCTCTCTCTCTGTTTCTGTCTCTCTCTGTATCTCTTTCTCTTCCCGGTGGTGTAAACGCCTTGTGCTGTGTCCTCAGGAGGCTTTGGCAGGCTGTACCCAGAGAAACATCTGTGTTTTTGCATATTACCTTGGAGACAAGGGCATGCAAACAGTTAGAGTCAGGAGAGAGCGGCAAAGCGAAGAGATGACTCGGTCAGGAAGGTTCAGACCAGGGTTGCGACGCAAGAGTGGCGGGAAAAGCAAAGATATCAGCACATTCCTACGGCTTGGGGTTTTAGAGCCTAAAAAAATCTCCCCAACTCCTCATGGACATGGTGGCAGACTTACGTATAAACAAAGGAGAGGGGAATTTACAGCTGGGCCTGTGGCGCCACCACAGCGGCTGGAGGCAGGACCAAGAAACTGAAAGCTGAAAGCAGGGACATTTTCTCAGGTTTCATCACTGTCATACAGTTTTTGACAAAACATGTCTCTGACTCAATTAAGTAATCATGTGGTAGCCTTCCAGATCTGTCATTATGTGACAAGTCCAAACACATTGTAGTCATTATGTCACAAGTCCAAACACACTGTTATTATGTCACAAATCCAAACACTATGTGTTCCCGTGTGCCACAGCTCCCTATTTAGATGATGATGGTTCGGCGGTTGCACTGCAGACAACTGGTCAGTTTTTCACACTTATGATGTGTGAAGCTTCATGACTGGTAGATGGTGTGACAGGAGTGAGTGTGTTTGCATGCTGTGAGTTATGCTTAGAAAGCATGTGGTGGAGTTGATGGAATTTGGTGTTGAGAAGCAATGCCAAACCACACTTCATATCTCTCTCTCTCTCTCTCTCTCTCTCTCTCTCCTTCTATCTCTTTCTTTGTGCTTCCAGATTCATCCTTTCTTCACTCAGAGAAGGGAAAATGAGATGCCATAGTTATTATGTAGCTGGAACATCTCATTCTGCTATTTTGGATCTATCACAGTGGCTTAAAATATGCAAAGAAGCTGACATGCCTTTCGTCTGTCAGTAGTTTTGGAGGACGTCCTCCTCCAGGGTTGTCTGAAGAGGAGCAGCTGAGTTTGACATGTAAGCTGTTAGTAAATCTTTATTTTAATGTGAGTTTTACAAAAAATAATAAAACATGACATTCAACATTACAACATTACGTGAATCTTTGAGTTCACACAAACCTTATTAAATTTCACCAGACAAGCATTACTCCCGATAAGTTTCTTTACAGGGTACGGGGTAGATGACTAACTATTACAGGGTATGGGGTACATGACCGACCTTTTAATATCCAGGGACCACACTGAAATCATTTCATTATAAAAATGCATTGTTGGGCTTCCTCACTAGACCCAGTAGACCCGGGTATCTGTTTCATGTTGAGGGAAGTAGACCAGTTTCCTTCTCAGTGTATTCATGCCTTTTCAAAGTCCACTGAAAAACACCTTGTGGTTTCCTATTTTTAAAAGGGCCAGTATTCCCCTATTCCTCTCACTCAGGAAGAGTCCATAACCTCTGAAACCTAAACTTGTAACCTCAAAGTCCGGATCTGAACCCAGAGGTAGATTCAATAGATGATGCACATATTAATAAACATTCACTTGTCAGCCAATGCTGTATTTATTCAAATTAATTTATTATATTTTGGGTGATTTTGTTTGATGGCGGTTGTTCCCTAACTGTAACACACTGCTGTACATTGTACATGATTTTTTGTACATTTTGCAGGAGTTTTGGACTTCATATCTAATATAGTGCTATCGGCTGATAAGGTAATTATAGCTGCCGATTTTAATATTCACTTTGAAAATGCACATGATTCTTTTCAAGCAATTCTTGATTCCATGAGTATCACTCAGAATGTGGTGGGGCCTATGCACAATTGTAACCATACTTTAGATTTAGTCTTGTGATTTGGTATTGATATAACCAGTTTAGCAGTACTTCCTCAAAGCGAAGCAGTTTCTGACCACTCCCTCATGACATACGAAATGCGTTTAAACGACGATATTCGTCGGCCGACCTGTTATCAAAATACACGAACTATTACATCCGCTACCATAGCTGTGTTTATCGATACTTTACTGGACAGACAGTGATCTACCCATGTCTCCGGAGGAGCTTGAACGTATTCAATTCCCATTTAATACTGTATTGAAACTAACCAAGAATTATATCCCACAGGAATGTAGCAGTAATACTTTTATGAAGTTCTTTAATGATAAAATTGACAAATTCAGGGCAAAATTTTGCCATGATATTTCAGACCCTGTCAATCTGCCAATACATTCTGGCAGCTGATGGTTTCGAATTCTTTTCCCTAATCGGTCGTGAGGATCTTATCTCCTTGGTAAATTCTTCCAAACCTTCCATGTGTATAATGGATGTTATCCCACCTCATTTGCTCCAAGAGCTACTACCTATTAGTGTAGAACCTTTGTCACTATTATTAACTCTTCTCTGAGACTAGGCTAACTCCCAAATCATTTAAACTTAAAGTCATTAAGACACAAATAAAAAAACAGGTCTTAATCCCCATGAACTGTCTAACTACAGACCAATTTCTAATCTGTTCTAAAGAAAGTAGTTTCTTCGCAACTCACTGCTTTTCTGCAGACAAATCATATCCTTTAAGTATTTCAATCTGGATTTAGACCACAGCACCCAAACTGCATTGACTAAAGTAGTTAATGATGTCAATATCCTCTGATAAAGGTTATCGTTCTTTTCTTATACTCTTAGATCTTAGTGCGACTTTTGATACTATTGGCCACAGAGTTTTGCTAGATAGGCTGGAGACACTCATTGGTGTAAGAGGTCAAGCAGTCTCCTCAAATCCTACCTGACAGATTGTTACCAATTTGTCCTTGTACATAATGAATGCTCTGAATGTACAAAAGTAAAATATGGTGTTCCACAAGGATCTCTTTTGGGCCCCGTATTATTCTCATTATATATGGTACCATAGGGCACAATTATTCACAGGCATGGTATTAGCTTCCATTGCTATGCTGATGATAGTTGTATATATCCTCTAATCCAGATGATGTCAATACTACTCCCAAATTTGAGAACTGTGTCCAGGAAATAAAATCTGGATGTCATCGAATTTTTCCTTCTAAATTCTGATAAGACTGAGGTGTTACTTCTTTGGCAAAAGGTGCAAGAAGCTGCAAGAATATTCATATAATATTTCTCTTGCTCTAAATTTTTTTAGGGGTCACTATTGATTCTTATCTCTCCTTTGACACACACAAATGCATCATCACTAAATTTGCCTTCCTCCATTTACATAACATTGCTAAATTGAGAAATTTACTTTCATTATCAGATGCAGAAAAACTGGTCCATGCTTTTATCTTATAAAGATTGGACTACTGTAATGGTCTTCGAATTGGATGCTCTAAAAAGTCCCTAAGGAACGCCAACTCATACAGAATGCATCAGCCAGAGTCCTAACTAGGGCTTGAAAATTTGACCACATTAGTCCTGCTCTCTCAGCACTGCATTAAAAATTATTTTGGTGACATATAAAGCACTAAATGGTCTGGCCCCACAATATCTGAGTGAACCCATTGCATACTATAACCCACCTCACTTGCTGCATTCTCAGAATGCAGGGGTTCTCTTTAGCATGGCTACAGCCAGAGTCTTCCAGCTTTAATCCAGGATTCAGACACAGTTCCAATCTTTAAATCTAGGCTTAAGACTCATTTATTTAATCAAGCCTTTAGTTAATTCACTGCATATGAAGGTGCAGAGCCTGGGGCCCCCAGTCATAGAGTTTTCTGGTAATCTTGGACGTTAATGCTGTCATTCAGCCACATCATGCGTTCACTCTAGGTTGTGACTGTGATTGGGTAGAAAGCAACAGCTCAGTGAACCCTCATGGCTGTAGTCATCTCCAGACTCTCCCTTTAGTTGTACTGCTATAGATAAGCGGGTCAGAACCACATGCTAATCACTGGCACATGTTCTATATATAGATGTTTAATTTGATGTTTACATATTTAATCTGCATTTTTATCCTGCTTACATGTTTCTACAAAGACAACATCATAAAACACCTAGAAAATGCTTGGGTTTGCCAGGGGACTCACTGATGCTCCCACCTACCTGAAGCTCAACATCCACTTTAGAGGAACTGCTCAGTCTAGACATTGTATTATTATTGTATTGGACTGCTACTAGCTGGGCCGCCCAATGGAGGATGGGTTCCCTTCTGAGTCTTGGTCCTCCCAAGGTTTCTTCCTAATCCCCTCTAGGGAGTTTTTTCTTGTCACTGTCACCACTGGCTTGTTCATTAGGGACTTGGACCCATTTATTGTAAAAAGTGCTATATAAATAAATTTGACTTTGATTTTGACATTATATAATATACTCAAGGAGAGGGATGATGTACATACTTTCCTTCGGTGTTAAGTAGATTATAGCACCATTCAGCATAAATAAAAGATCCAGACCCAAACTAACTTAACACCTGTGAAAATCTGATGCTAGACTAATCTCAGTACACCGAGTAGACAAGGAGGAAAATGGAAGGTTTTATACAGTAGCACTACTTGTATGTGAAAATGCATGAAATCTTATAAAAACTCAAAGCCTTTACTGGAGGAGTGGTAAGCAAAACAGGCCTGCAGCTGCTGTACATTCAGTATGGTTGGAGAGTAAATTCTTCTGATCGCCTATCTGACCCTTTAGACAGTAAGTCTATTGTTTCAGGCAGGGGTGTGTGCATGTCAGCCTGGGTGTCTGTGTGTCCAAGTCTTTAGAGGTGTGAACCCCCAAACAGGCTGAGGACAGAGTGCATACTGTACATGCATACAAATTCACTCAGAATTTGAGCATTTGGAAAGAAATGTAAGGTAGAATTAAATGCATCGTTTGATCAACTATATACACTATATTACCAAAATTATTCGCTCACCTTCCTTGACTCACATATGATCTTAAGTGACATCCCATTCCTAATCCATAGGGTTCAATATGATGCTGGTCCACCCTTTGCAGCTAAAACAGCTTCAATTGTTCTGGAAAGGCTGTCAACAAGGTTTAGGAGTGTGTTTATGGGGATTTTTGACCATTCTTCCAGAAGCGCATTTGTGAGGTCTGATGTTGGACGAGAAGGCCTGGCTCTTAGTCTCTGCTCTAATTCATCCCAAAGGTGTTCTATCGGGTTGAGGTCAGGACTCTCAGGCCAGTCAAGTTCATCCACACCAGACTCTGCCATCCATGTCTTTATGGACCTTGCTTTGTGCACTGGTGCACAGTCATTTGGATGGGTGAGTGAATACTTTTGGCAAAATAGTGTATAACTGTAGTTCTATGCAGGATAAATGTTCCCCATTTGCCCTCTCCCAGCTGGTCTTTTTTCCTTCAAGCTCAGGTCATCAGCCACAGGCCTGGAAGCTTGAGGGCCCTGCGTAGCTGTCTTAGCTGTTCCCAGGACTTTTACATGGAGAGCTTGGATGTTCTTCCTGGGATCTGCTGGAGCAACTTTCTCAGTTTGGGCATCACAGGTCTTTTAGTGCTATGATTATTCCTCATACTAACTTAACTTGGTCATGCAGGTTCTTCCTGTACAGCATCAGAAAAAATCAGTCATATTTCTCCCTGAAAGCCACTACTGAACTACTGAAACTCATTCTTCCTGATTCATCTCGAGGTTGGACTGTAACTCGTTCTTGCCTTCTGTACCATCAGACCTCTGCAACTCATCCTGAATGTAGCTGAATGTTTTTTTTACTTCCCAGAGTTCTCCCATGTCTCCCTTTGCTGCATTCCCTCCACTGGCTGCACTGTAGGACCTCACATTAAATTTAGAACAATGGCGCTCACCTACTTAGCCAAAACTGGGCCAGCTCTGATGTACACTAATCAAACTCTGTTCTGCACCATGAAGCCTGTAGTTGGGCTTGACTTGAACCACCATCATCAAGACAAAGAAGACTTGTATCATAGCCTCATCTCTGTCCTGGTATCCAGGAAGTGGAATAAAACCCGAAGACATCTTTTCAATGAGTTAAAAAACTGTATATGTGTGAATATGTGTTATTGACACCAACATGTTTATGTTTGCACGATATTTATTTGATAGAGACTTTATTTGTAATTGACTCTAGACAAAGACATTTGAAGGCCCTCAAGATATGAAGTCTCCTATTTGCTGAGTGAATGTCTGTATTTACCACAGGGGTGACAACGAGTCATTTGTCAGGTCTTTCACACTTCTGGACATATCATTGCATCCTTTACTGGTATTACCTGTTACTCCGATGATCAATGTAACAAATTAAATATAGTGTTTAGAAAGGATCAGCAGCATTGATGTAGGGCTAACAGCATACATGCTTGTTAAAGGATTTGTTAGTGAGACCGTCCTGTATGTTGTTTACATTTGTTGGGTTTTTCAGTGACAGATGACATGAGTTCCTCTCACTGGAACACCAACTCTATCTGCAAACCAATAAGAACACAGACAATAACTACATTCAGTTGGCACCAGCTGGAGAAATGCTTCCTCAGGTAGATTACATGTCTTCTGTAACAGTTTATATTTCCTTATCTTGCACCTATTAAGGTTGTTTTACTGGTTAAGGAAATGAGGTTTAGTTCTAACAAAAGAGAGAGAGAAAATTTGACCAGGTCTGTTGCTTTTTAATGTCATGGTTACTAGTTTACTGCCCAATCAGTTTCAACTTGTTAAATAGCCCATCAGTCAGTCTGTAGTTGGGACATATTCCTGACAATGTGCCTTAACAGTCTGTAGGTTGGACAGACTGAGAATGTCCTGAGAATGTCCCTTAATAGTTCCCAAACACACTGCCCAGCTGAATAAAGACCATGAAACCAAGATCAAAGCTTGGAAGATGACCTTTATTAATAGTGTATAAAAAGAAAATGGTTTACACGCCTTTCACTAGATGCATCAATACTGTTGGTAACAGACAATACTAAGACGAAAGACAGTATTACACTATGATTTATTACTCCTGTTCCAATTACACTGTTCCAAATGACTGTGCTAAAAAGGAAGTGCACAAATTAAATTTCAGATTACCTCATTATATGGTTAATAAACACTATTTTCTCCATTACTTCTTTGCCAATTACATAGTGTATACAGTCAACTGGTTTCATTTAAAAAACTGCATGGAGTACCAGAGCGCTTCCTTCCAGACAAGACAGAAAATGAAACACAGTGTTACATGTAAATGAAACACAGTGTTACATGTAAATTAAACACTGTTACATGTAAATCACATCTGGGGAAACTGCAAAATAAAAAGTACAAAACGAATCACAATAAAAGAGTGGGGAAAGGTCATAAGATTTGTTTGTGGATGACTACATGCACAGTGTCCTTCCTTTTACAGAGGACACCTTGTCATATTCAAGTAACTTACTCTAGCTGGAGGGATAATAAATTAGATACTGTGAACTGCCCTGCAGTTGTGATGAGTCTGATGATACAACAAAAGGAAGCAAAGGATGAATATCAGAATACAGTTCAGTTGTGGAAATATAGAAACATTTATGATGCAAAATATTGACCTGACTGCATACATTAAGAGGATTTACAATCAAATTAAAAAGCAAAGAAAACACCATATTGAACGAAGCTATAACTGGACCTATTTGAACCTTCGTTTCCACACATACAATTACTCAACAATTGTTCATTTTCAGGCAACAAATCTGTACACATTTTGCCTGGAAACGATTTTGCAATGTACCAAAAGCATCAGACTAGCAAATTTTTTGATAAATTATATATATCAAAGCTTTGCAAAAACACCACCTTTGGACAACTGCGACTTGCACTATTCTTGCATCTTGCTAACTTGCATTACCTGTTCCTGTTTGGCATGGCAGGCCTCTGTGATGTCACAGGATAAGAGGTTAACCTGAGAGAGCACGCAAACAACTTAGAAAATCCATTTCTGAAAGCACGGCATGACAAAAATTACAATAAATTTCCAAAATGTGATAATTTCATATTTCATCCAAAGCGATGTTAATGCAATCTACTTACATATTAAACCTTTGGAAAAAAAGAAACCCCATAATCCAAAGTACTTTCATGGCAGACCGAGGGCTTTTATACTATTATGTTTAGTTCTAGGAGAACCAAAATGAGAAGAATGGGACCTTTTCACTTATTCTATGGTAAAACATGTCTGTATTGTTTTTGTTGCTTGTGGTGTTCAGTAGTTGATATTAGCATCTTTCCCCTATTACAGGCTTTTTTTTTTTATATTGTTACAATATTTGTTTTTTTTGCTGTCCAGCAACAAACCACATAGAAGATGCTACCACCTATCTCTGACACTGATAAATACAACTTTTGTTTTATTTTGTGTGTCTTATTTTTTGGTGAGCGGAGCATCTTTTGGCTGGATATATGCACTGCACCGAGCAGTGCTGGTGGTGTTCATCTTGGATCTCAGGGTCTTGGAGGGGGCCGCGACGGTGGGGGTCCTGGGGGCCCGGGCGGCACCCGGGCAGGGGGCGGGCCCGGGACCACTTGGGCCTGGGGCGGTCCTTTTGGGGGCGGGCTGTGTGGGGGCGGGCTCACGGCACTGGAGTCGGGGCGATAGTCCGGCGGAGGCGGCGGAGGGCTCTGGACGTGAGCCGAGGTCTTTGCGGCCTCCTCTTTCACGCGAGTGAAGTTGATGCATCGGCCCTGAGAGCGGGGTGACAGTGAGGGAACAGCATGGCATTAGTGAGGGATTACTCTCTGCTTCAAGTGGCTGGAATCCAGCCGGCATTTATAAGGCTGCCTTATTTTCCAGTGCCTTTCTGTGCTGGAGAAACAGCTCTCATACTCCCCTTTTCCCTTTGTCTCAATGTCTCTGTCTGGGGCACATTGGCTGGATCCCTGTGAAAACCACTAAGGAATTCACCCTAACTTGTAAATTATGGCTAAGAGAAAAAAATAAAAGTGCCCCATTACCAAATGCTTTGCGCCAGTGTCTTAAAATTCAGTGCTTCACTTTCACAGCACTTCTACAGGACCTCCCCCATCCGACATACCAAACTACATACTGCATTCACCCCAGGGTTTTCGGAAGAGTTTCACTGCTGTACTTTCACCCTCAAAAGAAGGAAGAGTCCCATCTTGTTTTTTAAAAGTGCTTTCTTTCACATTCAAGAAAACTCATACGTCTGCATTTACAGAAGGCGAGGTAGGAGTTTATGAGCTTTTCGGTTTATTTACATGAGACAGAAACAAACGTCTGCAGAAACCGACCTTCTGACGTTCCTGCAATTTTACACTGTTACAATGTTACACATGCCTGGAAAGCTGTGTGTTCTAGTCCCATGATGACATGTTAGATGCTTGATGTGGCACACCCTGAAGAAGATGGCGCTGTGGATGACCTCATCTCATGCCCTACACCAGACTAGTTTAGTGTGTGTGTGTGTGTGTGTGTGTGAGAAACTCTGAAGACCAACCCACTGGAGTAACTGCAGAAGGCTTGTGAAGCTGATCTATGTGCAAGATCTCCTGTTCCTGCACGAGAGTGCTACGTTGGAGAGTGCTGATGAGATATTCAGACAGGGGAAAGCTAATGACACGCTAAAGTGCTAATGAGCGCAGACCTGCGAATGCAGAATAAAACTCCCCACTATGAACACTTCATCTATGCAGCACTGGCCCTCCTCTCATTCAACAAGCATGCATACTCGAGATTATCAAAGCTATCCGTGGAGAGGAAAGAATCGGACAGATCAAAACAAACAAAAAACGAAACAGAATGGGTAAAGCTGACAGTTTGCTGTAAAGCTTGGTCATAACCACTCACCATAGTCCATGTTAGACATGAATGTGAGCATTGAGAAACATGAGTTACAGAAAATGACATTGTCTTTACGATATGGAAATAAGGAACGCTGGAAACTATTCATGGGAAAATTTCTCAAAGTGCCTAAGGCCAGGCCCTTGTGAATGGCGCCATTACATCTGTTGCCATGGTCCCCCATATGGTGACAAAACACACACTCAAATATGCCTATAAATGACTGTCAACAGTCTGGCCCCCAAATCACAAGCAAAAAAACTGTAAGGCAGTATTGATCTCAAGGTGTCCAGCCAATGTATTAGGCAGAAAGGCTGTATAAAAGTGTGTGGACCAAGTTTCGTATGCTTTCTGAAAGCAATGTGAGGAAGGAAATGATGCCAATTTGCTCTCCATACTTGGAAAAAAAAGGAGATCTGAGGTCAGATCTGAGCTCTCGTAGCAGACCGCAGAGCAGTGGTAAGAGTTATGCCAAGAAACCAGTATTTCAGAATAATCTTACATCATGTGTCCTCTTCCAAATTCAACCAGTTTACAAATTCACCTGAACTATTTGAAGCATTTACTTGGCTGTACCTGAGCAATCTGTCACTAAAAAAACTAATCATGAAGTTTAAATAATGAAGACTTTTGGCCCTTTCCTTTGGTTAAAGAAATGGCCACGTATTTCCTGAAAATAATCCATGGTTGAATTAACGCCTGAAGAAGACTCAGTTCTTCAGTAAGGAGGCTGGGCAGTGGGGAGGGTTGAGGCTGTTTCCACAGAATCATCATGCTAAGCACAAAAGGTAGATGGAGAGTGTACACACATACGCATGTAAAGGTAGATGGAGAGTGTATACACATACGCATGTAAAGGTAGATGGAGAGTGTACACACATACGCATGTAAAGGTAGATGGAGAGTGTATACACATATACATGTAAAGGTAGATGGAGAGTGCATACACATACGCATGTAAAGGTAGATGGAGAGTGTATACACATACGCATGTAAAGGTAGATGGAGAGTGTATACACATATACATGTAAAGGTAGATGGAGAGTGTACACACATATGCATGTAAAGGTAGATGGAGTGTGTACACACATATGCATGTAAAGGTAGATGGAGTGTGTACACACATATACATGTAAAGGTCTCTCATGCACTTCAACATGAAAAGGTGAGCAGTATAAAGCTGAACCACGTGGACTTATGCAAGACAGGCCTTTAAAACAGCAGACTGCATGTCTGCATCTGCTCCACAAGCCTGTGTTCTTTTACTTTTATGACCACTGATTTGAAGCAGGTGGCAAAAGTTGCCTATGATGTATCTTGGAACTGGATGAGTTTGTTGGTGTAGCTGGTTAGTTTACTGAAGAAGGGTGGTGTAATGTCTGGCTAGTGGGAGATGAAGTTGGGCAAGATTTGAGCACTGTGTCTACTCACTAACTGTGTCTATGTCCTTCCAGAGGAGAAGAATATACCAGCCTTCTAGCCATCAACAGTGCAAGATGTTGATTTTTGAAAAATATATACATTATGGACATGGAAAAGGGATGCAACTCTATATTGTGTGGTTGTGTATGTACAGTATTGTGCAAAAGTCTTAGGCAACCATTAAGTTTATTGTTTTATTGATTTAACAATGGTATAAAGACCATATATAATTACCTCTCAGTCTCCTTATTAGAATACAACCAGAAAAAATAGGACATTTCTATGTAGAAAACTTTTTTTGGTTAATTCAGTGGCAAGTAGTTATTGTGACATCCTCTTATACTTGAGAAATAGTAGGAACCAGGCTCTTCAAGTCTCTTAAAGCCTGTTATAATATATATACATAAAATATTTCTATTTATAGATATTTCTATTTATAGATATTTCTATTTATGTATATAGTCATTGTACCATTACTAAAACAACAAATCTAATGGTTGCACAGACTTTTGCACAGTAGAGTGTATATAT
>JAOYMR010000011.1:14259293-14281690 GCA_025802075.1 Tenebrosternarchus preto
TCATCTGGCAACCCTGTCTAATAAACTCGCTCGCTGAGCATGTTTCCTACAGCGTCTGCCTCTGCTCCCTCCGCCCCACCGTCACATTGAGTCAAAGTGAAGCCAAAATTTAGTGCTTTTTACAACAATCGTTGTCTCAGAGCAGCTTCAAGTCCAAGCCTTCAGTGAGCAAAACCAAGGGCAACAGTGACGAGGAAGAACTCTGAGAACAAGAGAAAGAAACATTGAGAGCAACCAAGACTCAAAAAAGGGGGACCCATCCTCTTCTGGCCGACCATTGGGCACCACTCCATATGCCCATTAAGTCTTCTGTGATTGATAATTAGTCTGATTAGAATTGGATTATTTTGCGTTTGGATCATTAGTGAATAGTCTGGCTTCTGTGTATATGTCATGTGTTTTCTTTCAAGTTTAATGGAATGCTAGTGAATAAAACAACATACAGGGTCAAACAAAGGTCAGGTGAGGCCAACCAGAAAAGCAAAGAAACAAGCAAGAAAAAGAAAATGGTCTCTGTCCTGTTCTGTATATCATATCGTGAGGCTTTTGAAAACAATTACCATCTGCTGCATGACTAGATCAGACCATGACACTCCTGACCTGCTACTGTTTCCATGACTGCATTAGTTAAATCACCCAAACTTAAGCGGACATTTTGGAAACTGCCCTGTCAAATGTGTCACCACATAGTAAAGGCCAAATGCAGTGGTGCCTCTTCTCCATATGATCCATTGATTTAGTCTATGCTGGATTGTTTTTTTTTTTGTGGGGGGGGGGAGGGATGTGAAAAGTACCTCAAGGTTCATGAGTATAGCTCTATGGGTGTGCTTCTGGGATGTTTCTTGGGTTTGTGTAGGCTATCGGGACAGTGAGATCTCTGTTGCCTAGACAAAGCCACTGATTGCATGCTGAGAAGTAGTCTGGGCAAGAGAAGGAATTTGTCCCCCGATCGCTCTGTCATGCTGTCACTGTCATGCTGTCATCGCTCTGTCATGCTGTCACTTTTGTTTTCTCTCATGATCTAGAAGAAAGCAACATGGCAACTTCACACAATGAAGTATCTGCAGAACCACAACATTTCGACAACTTCCCCCTACACAAACCAATGGAAATAATTTTTATGTTCAGACTTACTAATGTCCCATAGTTCTGTATGCCAAAAAAATACTTTCAAAAAAGAATTAAACACTCTGAAAAAAGCATTCTGACATGAGCTCCACAGCAACAGCAGTAATTAGTACTTTGTGTGGGTTCTTTTAACTCTAATAAAACATTGTAGGTTCTTTTAATGTATTACAATGTACGTGATTCAAGATCAACAAATAGGCAAAATTGGTGCAAAGCTACATCAAAGTGCTCAAGCCCAGCTTTTGCTTTGCATTGTTCAAACTTCCCCATCCTTCCACATTTCGGCCTATTTTTTTTCCTTCTTCCCATTAAACCTCATTTTGCTCTTGGACTTGGTTTGCGTGGCTGCACATGAGCAATGCACAGCCACTAAGTTTGTGAACCCCCCCCCCCCCACACACACCATGTTCTTTTAGTTGTTGAAAGGTGGAGTGGACTCGGGACCTTATCAAAGGTTACAGTCTGCAGATGAAGTTTGTGCAGCACTGCCGATGAGAATAAATTAGCAGGAGGGAGGCTGGTCTGCTCCACTTTACACTGACATTTTCCAGACTATTTTGACTGTGGCTCTTCCAAAAGTTCCAAAAGTGGCTGGTCATATGCCAAGGAGTTTTCTGCTTTATCTAATGTGTTATGTATGTCCAAAAGTCATTTATATGTAGACAGTCAATTTAGGAGAAATGGTAAGCTAATGGTTAGGTTTTGTGTGAAGTCCTCAGTAAAATTTAGTTTTTTATGTAGCTAATGAAGGTTTATAGGTTTCACATCGCTGTTATACCAAAATGGTTAATCGTGTTGTAAGCAAATTGTCAAGCAGTTCTACAATATCTATGGTTCTGTAAGTTCTGTGCTTCTATTGAACCACCAATACTCCCTCTCCATACAGTTTGTTTATAGGCCTTTACATCAACAGCCTTATCAATGAGTCCTTACGATACGATAAACGATACTTTACTTGATATATGCTACTTGTCTGATTAGTACTAATGAATTTTCACTGGGAGTAGTGCCATAGAATGTCACGTTTCAGTATGCTCTACCATGGACATGAAAATGGCTGGGGAGTTGTGTAGAAGCCTGCAGGCAGTTACTAATGCTGTTTGGATGGAATATAAAGGACTGGAATGATCATTGTTTTCATTACGCACTTGATTTCCCATGTGAAAAATGTTACGTGATTTTTGTGGATTTCATCAAATTGACACCAGTCCAGAAGCTTTCTAACTCGAAGCGTAGAAATCACCAGAAGTGCACTTCTTCTCTCACCACAAATGCAGCGTTTAAGAGTGAACCCATTGCACTGTGACAAACATCACAGCAGCCAAATCAATATTTGACCACAGAGTTCCTTGTAACTCATCGCTTTATAGCAAACAATGAGTCGCATGAAAGTGACTTCCCCCTTAACAAAAGACGTAACATGCTTTACAAATGTCAGAATCTATATGACGTTTTGTTACCAAGCCACCGAGGCCCAGCTTTGTGGAATGGGGAGCGTGTAATTTAGAGACAAAGCACATTTTGGAGCAGTTTGTTTTGGGGGAGCAGTAGGGGTATGTATGTGGGTTGGGAGGTTTGCCAGGGTGGATGTCTTCATGACCACCCATGCTGGATAGCTGTAGGTTGCAGCACTGTTCAATAACCCAGACCCACCGCAGGGCCTCACTAGCCAATAAGAGCCATATTGCAGTGGTGTTTTCTTGTTACAAGTGCTTTACAAAGATGCAGAGTGCATGGAAATCATAAATACCATGCTGGTTTGATGGATTCTGTTATGTACACCACGCAGAGGGTGTTAGAATTCATGTAATAAACTGATCAGGTTTTGGTAAAAGTACATTCCTTGACAAAAATGTAAAACTTTTAAGCATTTGAAAGAGTAGGACACAATACATGAGGGTATTTTTCTATAAATGCCTCTGTAAAATGTGTGTATACATTTTTAGTAATGTATTCAACATTTAGTGGGGAAAAAAGAATAACAATAAAATATTACACATAAGCAAGACCCCTGCTGGACATATTATTGCCTTCTATCCATGTTCACTAGGGAAAAGCATAATCATACTCTAGATCAGCATACATATATGTACGCCTAGGCAGAAATATTTGCTTCCACAGTATGTTTTGGGGTCATTGTATATCTGTACTGTGAAGCTTCGTCCAACCAACCTTGCTGCATTTGCTTGAATGTGATCAGAAAGAAAATCCCTGTCTACTTCAGAATTCATCTAGCTGCTTTAACGTTTAACATTAACGGCATTTGGCTGATACTTTTATTCAAAGTGACTTACAATTGCGACTGAATACATCTTGAGCAGTTGAGGGTTAAGGGCCTTGCTCAGGGGCCCAACAGTGGCAGCTTGGCAGAGGTGGGGTTTGAACCAGCAACCTTCTGATTACTAGTCAAGTGCCTTAACCAGTGAGCTACCACCAACCCTGCGTTGACCTTTTGCACTCAACAGTGCACGGGGCAAACACAACTGGAACACACACCCTCTCCAACACTGTTGGATCTCATTGTCAGTTTCTCCATCTGATGTGGAGGCTGATGGAGAACTGAGTGCTGTTGGGACTGTGATCAGCAGGGGAGGAGCTGGAATCTTGGAGTTGAATCAGTGAATCTTGGAGTTGCAGTGAAGGAGTATGGCAGGTGGAATGAACCTGACCCATAGGAGCAACACCGTTATTCTCCAACGTACTGTCCGTACAAACTGAGAATGTGATGGAGACCCTGCTTGGTTCAATCTGTCAGTGTGTAAATTTCAACCTGAGGAGTTGTGGACAGAAGTGGCAGAATAAGCAAACCAAATGTCAAGCCAAAGTACAGCTGCTATCGCTGATTGGGAAAGTTCAGTACCAACACCTGAGGTGAGAGCAGGCTACTTGTTTTGTCTCTGGACACCGTCTAAGCATCTCACCTCAAGCCTGCAGACATTTAAGCTTTTATTGGTTTTTTTGTTTGTTTTTTGTTTTGTTATGGGAAAAAAGACAAGATGCATCACTGTATGGAAATAGGACATACAAGTTTATCAAGAGAGAAAACGTTCAGCATAGCCAAATTCTTAAGGATGCCATAAGAAAAGTAATCCCTGGATACACAGTACGCTCATGTTCCTTGACATCTTTATAAAGAAAGTGCAGTATCACAGATCTGACCTAGCCAACAGTGCTGGGTATTGAATAAAACATACAACTCTAATGCTCTTCTTTACCTTTTACTGTAAGATGACAACATACCTAACCAGGCAGAAAACGCAATTAGCTTGACTAGCACGTCATCCTGTCCACACTAATGATTTCAAGCAAACAGAAAGGTGGATTAGTCAGTGTACAGAAGCTACTCAGGAGCATTGTTGTCAATCGCAGTTTGAGATGAGGATGAAGATGGTAATTTCATGACCTTTCATGAAGCCTAAACTACAAGCAACTCTGCCTCTGGACTGCCTCTGGAACAGCTTAATGCCTAATTTGCACCATCTGCAGGCAATCGTGTGATAAACATATGCTTCAGTAGTAGTGCAGGAATGGAAGTAAACAGCTTCTTGTGAGAGTTTTTGGAGCTTCTAGCTACACTGAATAACATTCTTTTTCTTGTGGCCTTCCAACATGAGAGAAGTATTAAAATCAACAATTTCTTTCACAAACAAACAGATATTAGTGCCATGTTTACATTTGTGAGCTACTAATTTTATGTGTATTTGCAATAGACCCTAAAATGGAGTTAGTCTGACATGGTTTTAATGAGAAGCCAGACCACAGAGGAATTTCAAGCATCTCCTCAAAAATCAACCAGACGGATATGTCCGTTCACACCAACATCCTCTGGTCATGGTGAAGTTGCAAAGTGGGTGAACATGACAGTGACTGTATGTGAGTATATTAGTATACATGTACATATATTGTACGTATATATTAATAACACAGACAGATATATTTAGCACAGACAACAGTTGTCTCATATTTAGATGATAACAATACAACCCCCCCCCCCCCCAAAAAACAATACAGCCTTTGTTTAGTGTGCTGTGCTACATTCAGTGTATTAAAAAGTTTATATATATAGCATTTTGAGCGCTTTGATCATCGCTGTTTTTCACCTCCCGTTAATAACGGCAGAAATAATCGAACTTCTTCATGACGTTGATTTGTCACTAGCTACTGACATCTGGCGGATGGTTGATACTCAGTATACGTTACAACAGCATCAATGTTGATGGTCTACTAAACATGGTCAAGAGTTAATTTTTCACTCTTATTAGCTTCACTGTTCCTACACACTGGGAATACATAGTACGAAACTCCACATGCTACCTAGATTCAGGCCGATTAACGGCTTTATTTTAAGAAAAACGGTTGACACGTTATTCTTTCTCTATTAGTGAACACAAAATGATACACCGTATAAAATACATGGGTGTTTATGTCGTTATCGATGATGTATAAACTGCACAGGCTTCGGTACGATGGCACCATAAAACTGTTGCGTGCGCCGAGGGTTTATGGCGGAGGAGGCGTCGTCTTTAAACCGTATTTTCCCCTTTGAGGTGTGTGGTGCGAAATGACGCGCGAGGAGGTCACGGTCGAGAGCACGTTAGTGGGAGAGTGGTTGGAATTCGCCGCCATGTTGCTCTTAGACGAGCTTCTGGCGAGAATCTAGTTGTTGTTATGCTGATATGGCTTACTTCATTATAATGGGTAATTCCTACCGTTGGTCTTAAACGATGCTGTTAAACGATGTGGGCCTAAATCCTTTCTGCAGCACACAAAGAGGTTCACACTTTTTGCTTTCTAATCCGGAAGGCTGTGCGAAAGTTATGCACCATATGGAAGCAATGGAGTGTGCTTTATATAATTGCCTGACTTGCTTCATTAAATGCAGTAGTTAAGGCCACTGTTCTGCTCGTCATTTCCTGTGGCTCTTTCAGCTTGTTCGTGTGGTATACAGACACTGTAAATCCCAGCAAGTCTCTGAAATGAAACAGGGAGGATTGACCCATCTATTGGTATATGTGTTTGTCTATTTCTGTCCATCTATTAATCTGTCTGTTACTGAAGTGTGACTTCACATGGTTGTGGGCAGGTCACACTTTAAGACATGCCTAATGCTTTACTGAGCTGCACAATTTGCTTTAGGAATACTCGGGGTATTAATTATAGCTGTGATTACTCACAATCACCCTTGTGATTGCACCAGCCCCCTCAACAATTTACTGGACATTTCTGGGTGATGGACCATTGTTAGACCTTCAGTAACATTGCTGTACCTTACACACAACTGCAAGACTCACTCCTATCCACTCACATCAGCCCCAGTCCCATCAACTCCAATCAAATACATTCCCATCACATATATTCCAATCCACTGTCAATTGGAATGGGTTACAAATTTTAAAAAATCTGATCATCAGAAATTTACCAGTGATGAATGGGGTAGATTGGCTGACAAATTTTGCATTGCAACACATGGACTAAAGTCTGCAGTTATATAAGTATACCTGGCTTGTACAAATCAAATCAAATCAGATTTATTTATATAGCGCTTTTTACAACAGTCATTATCTCAAGGCAGCTTTACGAGAGCCCGAGTCCAAGTCCCCATTGATCAAGCCAAGGGTGACAGTGGCAAGGAAAAACTCCCTAAAAGCATGAGGAAGAAACCTTGAGAGGAACCAAGACTCAGGGGAGGAGCACATCCAAAGTCCCTGTAGCTGCAAAACCATTGATCCTAATAAGGTGGTCTGTGATTGCAGTTAGTTATTTAAAATTATGTCATTTAACAGCATAGCCAATAAAACCTAAAGCTAGTCATTAATAAGACAAACAGCTGTTTTTAAGCCCTTTGTAGGTAACAACAGGGAGGACCCTGAGGAATGAAACCTAAAACTAGCGTGAAAATCAGAAAGACTCTGGTTATATATCAAGTTGTCTGCTACCAGATAATTATTTCAAGACAGAAAAACACCAAATAGAAAACAGGCTAATAATTACTTTATTTGTCTATTTGTCCTTTTAAGAATTATCTTGCAACATTAGAATCAACTAGAAATGTGTGGTTCATTGACTACTAGATGTACACACATATACTATATAGTAATCCACAGAATCAAAGGACATTTCTTATACACACTGTAATTTATGCAAACTTTGGAATAAAATGATATACAAATAAAAAATCCAGAGATCACATTGCCCTTGTGACATTGTCCCATGTTTTGGTATAACAGCTCCTGGTTTGAATTTTATGCATAATACTAAAAAAAAGTCCTAAAGGCATAAAGTATCTGTTTTCCTCAGGGTTGTTTTCTTTTCCTGAAGTGGAGAGGCTTGTGATATGAATTTCCGCTCAGGCAGGGCCTCTGGTGTGTCGCTGGAGTAACCGCACACCGCACAGCCACGTCAACACGCTTGCACACTTGTGTCTTGTCCCAGCTGTGCATCTGCTCACTCTGTTACACGTTATACCAACATCCCTGCACAAACAGGAGTTCTCCTGTGTGTTTTTGGGGTTTCTTTCTTTTGCTCCACAGGTTCTTCAAACATCCTTCCAACTGCCTGCTTGCAGTGATTTTAGTGATGTGGAACCTGTGCCACTTTTCATCATACCAGGCCATTTAAACCATTAACATGCTTAACTTTAATAGCCTGCTGGCTGGACTGAAAACGTCACACGCACGCACCATACCTGTAAAAGCACGTGAGACTGCCTAAATGATGCATTATAACAGTGGAAAATGTGAACAATTTTTCTTCTGGCATATAGACAAAGTATTTACAGCTGATTATACAGTATACATTTTTATAGTTCTTGAGGTCTCATATTTCATCCAAATAAATGACAATTTGTTTTTGTATTGAATTATGCATATATTTAATAGGTTGGATTTTTTTAAATTGAAGTTTCATTCTGAGCTTATTGAAGTTTTCATTTAGATTGTTATGTCGGCTCAGGAAAAGGCACATCTTTGTTGTTTGTACTACTTAATGCATGATGTTGATGCAGATCCTGAACATCTCCATTGCTAGTTAGCAGAGGCAAACTGCATGCGGCTTTTTTTTACGGGCATCAGTATGTGAAATGGTCACCTGATCATCTTCATGGAGTTCCAGATACTTTAGACACTTTATCATAGTGGGACTAAGGAGACTAGAGGCTGCCACTTATTGCTGCCCTTTTAGCTAAAACCATTTGGGTTCATTTACATCATTTATGAGGCAACTTGCTCACAAATGGGATCCAGATGCACAGTGCAAATTTCAACAGCATACAGAAACCTTTATTTATGAGTGAAGGTGAAGGGTTCCTCTTACAGCAACAAAGGAGTCATCTCCACGAAGACCTCCAAACGACAATGGACCCACACTACAGCCCTGGGGAACGTGACTCTGCTGTTTTATGGGGTCAAATTGTGTTTCAGGGGCATTTGAACTTGTCAGAGTCAGTTTTGCTTGTTGTTTATAGGATGTAAACATGTGCTGCTTAAAGTTAACACGCTTGGCCTATTGTGCTTTAGGCTCTATTTTGTTCATATACTGTCTTATATATACTGCCATAGAATATACAGTATTTAATGCATAAGCTTTTAGATCAAAGGTATTCAGCTCTGGATCCCTGGATTTTTTACTTGTTCGTTAATGTAATACAGGTATTGAAATTACAGCTTGCAAGTTCACCAGACTACTGCTTTTACCTACTAATCAGATAACATGACAAAGTGGCCAATAAATGACAATCAACGATCCACTACCAGAGATAAACCCACGTCTGGAGTTATTTAACATGCCTATTCTTGGTACATACCACAGTTACATTTCAAATCTGAGTAAAATTTAGAAGACTAATAAAATAGCATATGAAAAAAGATTAATTTCAGAATTGTTTTTGCATTATAAAAAATCTTGCTTGAACATCACGGACAACTACCGTAAATGAAAACTAACAGGATATTTAATGAAGGCAGCTTTGAATATTAGCAAGTTAGTAGGTAAATGGATTCGTTAATGCTGAATAAACTAAACAAAGTAAAACAAAGCAACACGTGAAAATAGATTAAATGAAAACGATCACTGAAGTACTGTTAAGACTTATGGATTGTAGGAAAACGGACTGTATAAAATGGGAACTAAAAAACGATGTAAACAAATCCAGAAAATAAGCAGCTTTTGTGCTTTGTGTAGGGATCCGAAGAAACTATTTTAAGACTCTTCTGCCCCCTAGTGGCTAACTTTTATTCTGACGTCTTTCTGTCCATTTGCATAAAGACGATGCTTAGAAACACCATCATACCTATCAAAACCTCGTCACCAATTCCACTAAAGTGGAAACTTCCATCTGTCATGTGAGAGTGAGTCACAGAAATGCACTGTGCCCGTTGAAGTTTCATATGTCTAAACTGAAAATTGTGGAAAAATCAGAGGTTCATTACCTTAAGTAACTGAAATCAAGCAATTTAGTAAAACTATAGGGAATCAAAGTATCTCACAGTGTCAAAAGAAAAATCAATTCTCTACACATTATTTGAAGTAATTATTTGAAGCTTTCCTATTAGAATAAAACTCCTATTAGATTACAACTCCAGTTGAATTTGGGAAAGTTTGCCTATGCCAGTTTTTCAGGATTTTTTTTCAGGATAACAGACTTTCAGTGGTATAATTCCAACCCTGATGATACCTCAACTAGATACGAGGTCAGGACACATCCACAGTGTGCTCTAGATGTGAGGTCAGGACACATCCACTGTGTGCTCGAAACGTGAGGTCAGGACACATCCACTGTGTGCTCGAGACGTGAGGTCAGGACACATCCACGGTGTGCTCGAGACGTGAGGTCAGGACACATCCACGGTGTGCTCGAGACGTGAGGTCAGGACACATCCACTGTGTGCTCGAGACGTGAGGTCAGGACACATCCCCTGTGTGCTCGAGACGTGAGGTCAGGACACATCCACTATATGCTCAAGACGTGAGGTCAGGACACATCCACGGTGTGTTCGAGACGTGAGGTCAGGACACATCCACGGTGTGCTCGAGACGTGAGGTCAGGACACATCTGTATTGCCGGGTTTGGCAGTTGGGGAGCCCAGGCTGTGACAACAGCATCATCCCTCCCTGGAACAAGAGTCACCGCCTGAAAGATCACAGCAGATGGAACTAACTCACGAACCAACTCACCCCGTATTCACAGGGCTCTCTGGCTTCTTTAATCTTCGCATGCAGGTTAATCTATTCAAACAATTATTTAAATGATACAGGGCTTGATGACTGTAAGTGCGTGTGTGAATTTTTAATAAGGGATTTATATTATTAAACAAATTATTAAACAGTTCTTAGAATTTTATTCAGAATAAAATTCAGAAGTGCTTGAACACTTTGTTTTGCAAGCTTAGCGAGATGAGCAAGCATCTTCTTTTTAAAAGTATTAAAAAATGCTAGCAAACTAACCCAGATAATATACAACGTGTCCTTGGAAACACTAGAACGACCAGGAGCTGTAGCCACCAGATTAGTCACGTTTGTGTTTATGTCCAGTGTGAATGTGACCATGTAGAGTGAGGGTAGGGTGAGTTTACTGGTGTCGAATGCAGATACCTGCTGACCTGTGCATCCCTGCAGTTTAATCCACCTTGAAGAGTTGATCACCTGCTCCACAGCAAAGAGATACAAGTGTACACCATCACTGGAACTATGCCACAAGTCTATGTGAGTCATTCACATTTGACCTGATGGACAACAAACAGTTCTGAATCTCAGCACAGCTTTATGATAAGTAATACCAATAATTTAATGAAGATATTCATTTATAAACCATAATTCCAGTGACTCCCAGGTCTCTGGACCTGCCTCATGGCTAGGACACATCTTCAGGATCTATCTGTCTGGATCTTGGTTTGCTGTTTCCTGTGCCAATCCATTCTCAGCACTAAAAACAAACAAAGCAACAAGCAAACAAACAAAACTGAATGATAGCAATTTGTCCACAACCAAAGACTATATTGTTTATAAATGAACTGAAAGAACCCAAAGAAAAGGATCAAATTATTTTATCAAATTTTGTTTGCAAATTTACACACTGTCTATTTTTGGAGTAAAGGGCTCCTTCACTGATCACATTTAGCAACTTTAGCATAGTGTTTTTAATTGTTCATACTATATACACTCTGTCCATGCAATGTTTATTTTCTGACTTTTCTATACTAAATATGTTTTCAGCTTTCCATTTGGTGTAATAAATATAATAAACTTGGGTTTTCACTTATGTTCCAATTTTCTTCATTAAGACACTGTCAAGGAATTTTCTTTTCCCTCTCCATCTACTTGTGGATCCCAGTCATCTCTGGAATGTTTTATAGTGCTTAATGAACTTGCCATGGATGACCTTTTCAAGAGTTGCTAATCATTGATTTACAACTAAACTGTTTTATACTCAACAGCTGTGAGTACAATTTAAATGAGATCAACTCTCTAGTAGGACTGAATGTGGGTCAAGCCGTCCAACAATTCTTACTGCACAAAGAGGAAGTCTCAAGTTAGAAGCATAGTACTTTCCATGCTCAAGGCTTGTTTTAGTAAGTGTTTAGAGGGCACTATAACTATAGAGAATTAATTAAATTGTCATGTAAATCTTGCTAATAGACAACAATTAATTGCAGTAGGCTCTCACAAATCATTCAAGGCCCCTGATGATCAATGTGTACTCCGGGGATTTGTCCTCGGACTTCACCTTTTTATTTTATATACTTCTACACTCTGCCAGATTATTCACAATCATGGTCTTAAATTTTATTGTTGTGCTGACGACATTCGGATCTATATCAGCACTGCTTCCCTCACTGCCCAGGCTCTGAGGTCATGTAATACAGATTTAAAACTCTGGCTGCATAACAACTACCTGAAACTCAATGCTGATTAAACAAAAGTTTTAATAGTACATTCTAAATCATTACTTTCTCCTGTGTCAAACTTCAGTGTTGATATTGAAGGTTATTAGGCTATAGCTCAAGTTATTAAAAACATCGTCTGTCTCTTTGACTCTTCATTCACCTTTGAGTCTCACATTAAGTTAATCACTAAAACTGTATTTTATCACCAGCTCAGCATCGCACACCCAGGTTTCATGGCTAGGGATGATGATAAAATAATGCTGATCAATGTCTTCATTTTCCACACACTGACTACTAAAACTCCCTTTTTTTTAAAAAAGTAGTCATTCAGCTTTTGCTAAACTGATCAGCCGTCTTCAGTATATCCAAAATTCAGCAGTTAGAATCCTTACATCCACCAAACACATTGCACACATCACTCCTGTGCTCCAACAACTCTGGCTCCCTTAGAACTTAGAAAAAGCAGTCTGGATACATTGACTTATAGTGTATTGGGGCATTTACAGTTTTCTTAAATAATACATATATGATTGTGGTGGTGTAGGCGTAGCGTGATCGTGTCGAGTGTGGAGGCCTCACCAAACAGACAGGGGACAAAGTTGCCAGCTGGTATTTTATATTTTATTATCTGAAGTTTCCGCAACCCATAGCCTAAAAGTGCAAACGTGCTCTCACAAATTAAAACAGTCCATTTGTTAAGGATCCCGAGTTTAAGACTCTTCCGTACTCTCCGGGCATCACGTCTCTTTTACATATGGCATCACTCCCGTAACCTAGGGAAACCCGAAGGCCATTCGCTAGCCTCCCTCTGGTCAACAACCACCGGCGTTCTCCCTCTCTGTAGATCCCTCCTGCCTTTTAACTCATCCGACTCCTCCCCCCAATCACCTGGGCTGGACCATTCTGTACAGTCAAAGGGGGAACAACATTACGTGATCCACGACAATTGCATTACCTCTGCTGGTGACGGTACTCACTCTGTCACAGTGATGCTTTTTCAAAGAGTATGTGTGTGTGTGTATTGGGGATGTGCTCTTCAGGCATTTGCTTCCAGTTTTCAGTGTGATCACTCTAACCAGTTCATCCTGGCTGTCTGCGTGGAGAGAGCTTCCTGCGTGGAGAGAGCTTCCTGCACTGAGAGAGCTTCTTGCGTGGAGAGAGCTTCTTGCGTGGAGAGAGCTTCTTGCGTGGAGAGAGCTTCCTGCATTGAGAGAGCTTCTTGCGTGGAGAGAGCTTCCTGCATGGAGAGAGCTTCCTGCGTGGAGAGAGCTTCCTGCGTGGAGAGAGCTTCCTGCGTGGAGAGAGCTTCCTGCGTGGAGAGAGCTTCCTGCATGTAGAGAGCTCTGTGAATCGCTCCCTGACACCCATTTGCCACTCACAGCCATCTTGAATGTTCTGAAGGAACATTTTTGATTAGCAATGAAAGAGAATCAGTTAATTTCACATCTGCTTTCATAAAGTGTGTACCCACTGGTACACACAATTTACTGTCAATTTAATGTTAGTTTCACATAATATGCCAAAATATTCACAAAATATATTAAGAAAATGTATTTTAGAGTCTTTTTACCCACTATATTACTTTTAGATTTAATAGGTTAAATAAATGTGGTGAATTTTGCAATGTCCTTGATGGGTGGTAAAAGGAAACTGCACAGTATAGAACTTAACTCATACCTTTGGACTAGAAGATGAGCACTACCTGGTTGAAGTTGTTTTATATGATTTCTGCTTCTTCACTGAAGGGGCTCCTTCCAAACTGGTCTGGTTCAGAAACCTACCGCCTGAGAGGGGGAAAATGACCACCAGAGGGCACCATTTTGACATGCATGTTAACAGTTGGGAAAACTTGTTTAGAGTTGGTAATGTTTCTCCACTCTGCATACTGATTGTGGATCAATAATGTTAATAACATTAAACTGATTCCTTACCTTCTCACTAAATATGGTGTGTACAACAGGTTGTGATATGTCCATCTCTGCCAGCTCGTTCTCCTGGAACAGCAGAGACAATAAACAAAGTCTTCAACAATTACCAGTTTAAAAAACAACATAGATTCAAAATAATGGACGACTTCATCAAGTGTTTCATCATCCTTAACTAAGGCCTGATTTGGGATTAGTCTTAAGAGTCACATTGACAGTTTCAGGACCTCTAAGCAATGTTGAAGTATCCCGACGTTGTGAGATTAAAAGAAAAGGTGGCCAGGAAGATAAAGTTTATTAAACATTTTCTTCCTACACCTATAGAAGTGTACATATACTTAATAATCATTAAAAGAGCTTTTCTTGAGACAGAAGAAAGTGCTTTTCTGTTCAATTCTTTGATCCAGACATCATGTTGTAATGAATTGTTTATGATATGAAGAATAAATAACAGCTCAGTCTTAAATAGCCTGTTTAAGTGCTATAGAATTGTTGTTTTAAGGATTCTGGTGTCAGCAGAAACTCTACAGGGACAGGGACATCCTTAAGGAGTAATGAGCTCAGTAACACTAATAGTAACACTAATAGGGTTGAGCTAATAATGGATAATGGGATGTAGCTAGCAACATGTGGGAACATTTTAGTTGATCTTTGCTAATTTACTCAATGCTGACCACATGGTTCTTCTTGATATCCACACACCTGTCCTCATGCCTTGTTAATTGATGATGGTATATTTCATAATTTAGGAGTTTAATTATTTAATCGTTATGTTTCCTATGTTCCACACTACCTGATGATGACCAGGCCAGTTGATGTGGTGGTAAATATGTAATATAAAAAGTGAAGCAGTTGCCTGTTTAAAAAAGTTTTATATATTATTGGTAGGTTATTTTCAGTAATTATTTTACTACAGTAAATGGATAAGCTTTTTGCAGTTGGGATTTTGCTGGGGTGCACTTACAACTGCAAAGATACTGACAGCCTCCCTCCCCTGGAACTTAAGACCTGCAGAACATGAGTTATTTTTAACTTTGTACACAACGACTCCTTTGGCGTACACCCCCACCGAACCAGTTCTCCAGACACGGGATTCTTCTCATGGGCCACTCGGTGGAACAGAAGCCCACACTGCGGAAGCTGCTGGTTGGCCTGCGGACATAGACAGTCGTGCAAAAACTTGCTGCCAAAGCCAAACTGGCTAAAGAGGAAACAGGAAATCGGAATGAGCAGCCATTCAAAAAACAAAACAAAACAAAAACCTGTGCCTGTCCTACCCAGGCCTGTAGTTGTCCAAAATCTAACTGCATTTCTTAAAACCACATTAAAAACTAAAGCTTAATAATCAATGAAGAAATCCAAATGGCAAAAGATACTCTTCATACCATCTCGCCATCAGTGAATCTAGAAAGCATATCATTATATATTTTACAAAAAATATATATACACAGTGAGATACACAATTACAAATATGGCTCAATATCAAAATATTTTTCTTTAAAAAATACTGTAAAGATTAATAATTGATGATTATCACAATTCTACAACTACCATGATTGTTATGTGAAAAAAGTGTGTTTTACCTTGAGAATGTCACCCTTAGCCTCCTTAGTATGTTTGAAGTGTGGGTGTGTAACTCCTTTCAGGCATGGCAAAGCCATTTTTTCCAGGATTTTCCTTGGAGCGTAGTGCTCCTACAGTCGTTCCTCTTATGGACCTCAAAGACACTGTTATTTTCAAAGACAAATACAGATAGAGTCACCATAGGCCAGATTCACTACATCTGCAGTTTCCAAACCAATTCATGTGGTTCTCCTACACAGTTTGTCATGATTGTTAGGGATATTCTGCTGCAATTATTAATCTTTGCATGTTTTTGAAGACCACTGTACCAGGAATGATTGGACTGCTATAAAGAAGCTCAAAGAGGCTGGAAAACATCTTTCCTCATCAGCTTAGAGAAACCTCAGGCATACTGTCCCCCAGCTCATCTTGGAGAACCAATACACCAAGAACCACACCAGTCTCCTCATTAGAGACCAGCCTATACTCCAGAATATCCTTCCTTGCAGGTAGTGCTGTTGTTGGGATGCCTTGTATCTGCCAGAAAAGCAAAAAATGAGAGCATGTAAATTAATTGTGATGCAAAGTACATTCAGGATGTGATGCAAATTAAATGATGTGGACAAAGCTTTTCAAAAGGAGAGTTGTGTCACAGATGAAACATTTGATTTGGAAGTAAAGGATGAATCTGATGATAGAGGGTTTTTTCCTGCTCTCTGGGGCAACTTTGAAGATTTTGGTTTCATTCTCAAGAAAGAAGAATTCATCATCTAGAGAAAGAGAAACGATACATGCTGTGGTAGAAGGTTCATTTTGAATTTGTTATAGCTTATCCAAAATTAATTCAATATTCCAAGATGCTGAAACTTTAAACCTTTGAACTTATCATAGTTGACATCAACACACAGTACCATCACTGTAGGCAGGGCCAAAGTAGACATGCTCTACCAGGTTACAACGATCAATAGTCCTATCAAATACATCCCCTCATCGAGAACTGACATCACACTTGACCAGGATGTTCGTTCTCAAGTTTCTTTGGGTCAGACGCAACTTCCCTTTTTGTGACTGCTGAGGTGCAGTGAGAGGTAGAGAGCAGATATGAAACATAATAAACGTAGCCGAACAGCTGGCAACACTCCAGCAATCCAGGCGGCTCCAAGGTGGGAAACACTGGTATACAGCACATTTAGTCCTCACACCATGGTGCTGTTCCATCTTGCTCTTAATAACGCGAAACTCACCACAGTGGAATTGGGCAGTTCCAAAATAGTAACCAGCTCATTCAGCACTGGAACAAACTTTGGCCCCATATCCTGCAAAGGGAAACACAAAATCATATATAATACTTCAGCACCTCAGTTTTGAACATTCTAAACACTTCCATGCCAGTGGCACAAAATACCTTCACAACGAGTGGATGCCACAAATCATGCGCTGGTTGTTTTCATTTGGCTTAAAGTTCACCTTACCTTCAACTTCCTCTTGCTGTGAGCGAGAGAGGAGCCATGCGACCGATCCAGTCCGGAGCTGAGTTCCAGTATGCTGGCTGGGCCCAGTGTGGTCTGGCCGTGGCCCAGCCACGTGCTGGGGCTGCGTCTGCAACAGGGGCGGCTTCCAGGAAATACAAAGGCCACGTCAGACTCCTCGTTCCACCTCATTTCGACAGGCAAATGCTCGAAAGCCTTGACGTCTCTTTGTCTCATGAGGTCTGGTAGCTGGAAATGACCACGAACCAGACCTGGTGGAACTGTGTATTTTGTTTCCCTGTAAATTTAGCTTGAAAAGCATGAGACACTGAGATGTTTGCTTTTGGAGGCCAAGTGGATTTTGGAATGGAGCCTTCTAAAGACAGGTAAAAGACCACAGGTCCCAGAAGCCCTTCTATGTCTAATATTGTGTTACAGTTAAGATAAGCAGGTAGCTGTCTTTGCTACAAAGCCTGGTTCTTATCAACTGATTTGTTAATAGAGCAGAATAACCTAATTAAACAGTGCATGTGTAGGGTAAACATAAGAAAACATATTGACCTACACAAAGGTTTTCAATATATACTGTTTGTATTTTTTCTTGTATAAATGATCAATTTCTCTTTTAAAAATAGTGGCAGTGCTCTGTGATTTCATAAGTTATGAACTTGATACTGTGACATGTTGAGACGAAGCAGTGGAAGAAGCAGCATGATGAACAAAATGCAAAACCAAAGTGGTACTTAAGTGTAAAAGAGCTCAGAGAGGAAGCAGCAGCTTCGATAAAAGGTCATGCAGGGAGAAGCACGTAGCTGTGGTGAATCAATCACACAGCACTGGAGAGGGGATAAGAGAAAACAGGGAACAGGTGCAGGTGATGATTAATAAACAGGTGATTGGGAATGGGAGCGTGGTCATGACCTGTGATTGGGAATGGGAGTGTGGTCATGACCTGTGATTGGCAATGGGAATGTGGTCATGACCTGAGATTGGGAATGGGAATATGGTCATGATCTGTGATTGGGGATTGGGAATTGTGATTGTTTTTATTCAAGTAATTCCGGACAAAATTATCCTGTATGGACCAGTATTATTTAGAAACAACTAAAATGAGCTAACCTGTTTCAACAATGTATCCTTGCAATAACTTATAGCATACATATACATATACATACATATAGCATCTGTTACTATAGCAACATTTATTATGTTCTAGTAAGTGTAGAATCCATTTAAAAATCTATGTGAACATAGATCTTGAAAAGGGAGAAATCATGTGGACAAATTCACCCTAAACCTACACATAAATAAAATCACACAATCACCACCTTTATCACTATTTAGTCACTATCACCATGGAAAATTACAGCTACCATCAATCCATCTCAAAGCTTCAGTCTGTAAAAAAAGGTCCGGTAGGATGGCCCAGACCTGCTGCCTGCCTGGGGGAAGGCAGGAAATGTTCTTCACATGTCTCCAGCACGGCCAGCAGGAGCAGTTGGTTATAAGCCACTTCTTCGCACATGCTCAGTGGAAGCCTCTTCAAGTGATGGCACAGCTGACACGCTTTTAGAAGAAAGAGCATTACAAGAACAAGTAACATTTAAGTAACACAAGTATGTAACAACCCTAAACTGCGTCCATTTCCTTACTTTTATCAATCTGAAACACCACACTTTTGTCGTTTTGTGTTGGTTCAGTCAGTCAACGTCCTGGAGTGCTGCAAGAGACCTGAGCACAAGGATACCTCTCAAGAACATAAACATGCAGCTGCTCTAAGAATCATCTGTTTTATTATCACACCAGCAAGATTATATTATGCTTGACAAGCAGTTAGGCTATTCTGAGGTTTTCATGTACAAAAAGCAAAACCGTGAACACACACACAAAACAGAAGCACAAAACCATTCTTAATGCTTCTAAAGCACTAGCTGTGTTACACTGAAATAACAGTTAAGGGAGATAAACTCATAAAATGATTTAAAATAAAATGATAGATGGGAGTAAAAAAACGATAAGATGGGAGTGGCAAAGACTGAGGGCTGCACAGGCTGCCAGATCCTGGGGACAGCAAGCCATATTATGTTCCTGATTCTGCCTGATCGTATAGTTTCATCAGGGGACAAAAAAAGCTGATTTAAGTACCATGAAGTGTCGTTTGAAATTTATGGAACATCTGATGCATTAAGAAGCTCCTCCAAACAGCTTCAATCCCAATAGTCTGAACTTTTGTGGACATCTGGAGTCCATGTAGTTTTATTTGAGATGCCTGCCAAGGCTTCAGCTGCTCCCAGGAGGAGGGCCCACACCTCTTCCTCTTCTAGAAGGCTTCAGCTGCTCCCAGGAGGAGGGCCCACACCTCCTCCTCTTCTAGAGGGCCATCGGTGACTCAAGCAACTCTGCCAGGTTCATGAATGTGATGCCTACCATGTGCTAAACATGCCTGGCTGCAATAATAAGCCATCAAAGATCTCCTTCAAATAATGACCTTTTCTTAATAATAATAATGTTTTTTAAAGTTGTATATCCTCTTTTCTACACAAATCAATTTCCATTCCTGTGTTCTCTCAATTGCTATACACATTCCAAACAAGTGTTATTGTAGGAATAATGAAAGCCATTAATGTTATTAATTAAAGCCAATTAATGCCACTTCTGATGCAGTAATGGTGTCATAAAACTACCTTAGGGATGATGCCTTTGGCAATATTGTGTTTTACCTCATCAACAAATAATTCTGGTGGTATACTTATGTTACAGCCCTGTGACTTGCTAACTCAAAAGGTATCAGGTATCCACATTAAACATTTTATTATGTCTATTGTAATTTGAAACCCTCTGTTGTCACAGTGCCTAAATAGCTTGTGTTTACATCAATATGTGAAAATGAACAGGAGAAATATTTTCCAGAATTACAGTGCTCATTATACCTGGTTCAAAGCCAAATCCCACATCCAGCCATTACAAATAAGCACATCTCATTTTAAACAGGAGGAACTGTTCAACACCCACATCGTCTTATAGCAGTGACATGTTTTCCTCCGCTTTTCACACCATGGTGATGTCTCCTAGCTGTTTGCATTAAGACTTTCTCTAATTGCCATTGACTGTTATTAGTCAGCCAATGGTGAACGAGGGTTTGCACTAATGAGGAGCTGCCACGGCCTTTGCTTTTTTCCCTCCATATTACCAGCACAGTGAGGGCATCACAAGAAACATAAGGTGACTTTAAGAGCATCAGCTGTACTTAAACATATCAAAATTAATCACCTATTCACCATCTGCTACTTAGCTAGTCTTGAAGTTAGTCTGGAAAAGTCTGGAGAAGTTAGTCTAGAAAAATGGGGTGAGGGATTACTGCACCCAAAAAGACATTACAAGGAATATCATAACAATTACATTTATCCATGAGCATATATTATCTGACTTGTGATAAATCTTGCTCTATGTTTCAGAAATATAAATTTCTATCATATACAAAAAAAATTAACATTTATATATCACTCTCCCCTCTTACCTAGACACTTGATGTTACAGACATTACATCCTTGTTAAGGCCTAGACACTTGATGTTACAGACATTACATCCTTGTTAAGGCCTAGACACTTGATGTTACAGACATTACATCCTTGTTAAGGCCTAGACACTTGATGTTACAGGCATAACATCTTGTTAAGACCTAGACTTTATTACTGCACTTTATATAAAACATCAAAGTATTTCTGGAAGTGTGTACCTAACAAAGACAGAGAATTCACCGTTGTTCCAGCTGTTATGGCTTGACAGTAGTAACTTTTATAAACAATGTTTTCAACAGTGCAATAAAAATGCAGTGATGGTGAAACAGTCTTATCTATAACAAAAACCAAATGTATCTCAATTTAAAATGTAGCAAAATTTTAGGTTTGTAAATCTTCACCTCATTTATTATTTCACTAATCATTTATTAGTGTACTAGCAATTCTATGATTATAAAATGCTTAGAAAAGAAACTAATGATACACATTTAAGATTAGTGACAATAGAAATTAGTACGTAAAAATAATTCAGTGTGGTGGGGGAGGGGGGTGTGCCCATGCCAGATTAAGTAATTACACTGTATCTACCCTGGTGAATTAACACCTGGAAGTATGTAATTATTAATTAGGTGCATCTGTAAAAACTGGGGACTTTGTTATAGCCTCAAAATTAACATTTACTTTTAAAACATAAAATAGTTTTAAGGCACAGTTTTAGGGTAAAAATTATAATTATGCACATATACAATGATAATTTCTGAGCATATGTTTTCTCTGACTGTAAATGTATATTCTCAGCAAGGCTTTTTTAGGAAAATGTATTCATCATGCTAGCAGTACAGTCCCTGAATTTTTAGCATTAGGACAGTACAGTCCCTGAACCTTTAGCATAAGGACAGTAAATTACAAAACAAAATGTATTATGTTTTCACCTTAAGTTCATGAGGGGTTTCATTTGTGAGTCCTGCTGGAGGTTTCACCAGTAATCATCGCAAGCATCCTACTATGACCAGCTCTAAAGACCAGCGTGATTAGGGCATATTTTTTTCCACTGTATGCACCATCCCGCATAGACTAATGTGGGAATGTGACACTGGAGTTCTAAACAGAATCCTGAACAACTCTGCTTCTGGTAAGTTGTCCTTCAGTTCATGCACAGTGCTCTGTAATCATAAGTGAAGTCTCAAATGCATTGGTTGGGTTCTTGGTCTTATTCGTCAACCTCCGTCATATCATCCAGGGGAAGGAAAGATGCTAATAAAGCTATTTTGAAACCAGTCCAGTTATGGATTTTAAAACAGCAGTGAGGTTAGCTGTAAGCCATAAATCTGTCATGGGTTTCAATCATAGGACATTCTTATATTTCTCCATGAAATCCAAAACCTCACCTACATCCCTCATTTCTCAAAAAAATTGTGAATTTTTGAGGAATGTGTGTTTTTGAATACATGGATGTGCTGACAGAACATAGACCTTCAGCTGCTGGAATGACAATAGAAACAAAAATGCCCTGGTCAAAGGAGCACTGCTTTCTCTAAACAACAGTTCTCTGTAACACTTACAGTTGTTCTCTTTCACTTGCAGTAAAAAAAATCCAGTGTAAAGTATTTGGGTCATTTTTCAGGATTAAACTGATAGGACCAGGATGGCCATTTCAGGGTTAAGATGACATGAGGTTTCCTACGAGAGTTTGGGATACTTGTCCCTCCTCATCCTTTTCTCCAACTTCACTATTCACTGTATCACTAAGTACAGAACTTATTACTATATCACTATATTCACTATATCACTAAGTACAGAACTTATTACTATATCACTATATTCACTGTATCAGTAAGTACAGAACTTATTACTATATCGCTATATTCAATGTATCACTAAGTACAGAACTTATTACTATATCGCTATATTCA
>JAOYMR010000011.1:14286774-14300105 GCA_025802075.1 Tenebrosternarchus preto
CATGTGTGAGGTGTGTGTGTGTGTGTGAGAGAGAAAGGGGGAGCGTGTGTGTGTGTGTGGGGGGGGGGGGGAGTTTTGAGAGAGAGGGGCAGCGTGTGTGTGTGTGGGTGTGGGTGTGGGTGGGTGTGTGTGGGTGGGTGTGAGAGAGAGAGGGAGAGCGTGCGTGCGTGCGCGCGCGTGTGTGTGTGTGACAGAGAGAGAGAGAGAGATGTGAGAGAAAGCATGTGAATGTATTTGTCTATTTGTCAATTCTTCCATCCATACCTGTATAGGATATAGGCTTGACACCTGTAAAATTAGGCACTTTATACCTGCTTATAAGGGTGTATACAAATTAATATGCCCTGTCTTGCACCAACATTACTGATCTGTTAGCCTAAGCATATATTTAACAGAGCATCATGTGTGATATGTGGGGCACTGTCATAAACGTGTTTCATTGCTTTTCACAGATCATTGGTCTATTAAATGTTTTCACACCACAGAAGACGCTTGAAGAGTTTCAAGACGTGTGAGTTGTGCTGTTTTTGACTGTGAATTTGAAGTTATTCATGCAGCGAGAAGTGACTGTGCAGTGTTCCAGTTTGTTCTTCTCCCCGAGCCCAATTGCACATGAAAAGGTCTAGAAACAGAATTGGTCTTGGGTGCTTGTCTCTGGATGGACTGAAGTTTGACAAGATAATTGACTCATTTGTACATTCATTGCTGCTGCATAGAAGAAAGTAATGTTGATGCACAATCTGTAGTTAAAATCCTGTAATTTTAAAGGAAACTAATACAAGTAATTTATCCAAATTGCAAATCGCATATTTTTCTCTGCATCTTTTCCTTCCTGATTCTGTATAATGAATTATCCTTTAATGTGTCTTGTGCTGCTGCTGTATGTGCAGTTATCTGGTGATGGAGCTGATGGATGCCAACCTCTGCCAGGTGATCCAGATGGAGCTGGATCATGAGAGACTGTCTTATCTGCTCTACCAGATGCTCTGTGGCATCAAACATCTACATGCGGCTGGCATCATTCATAGGGTGAGCTGTGAACATCATTCATCAGAGCTAAGGATGTTTGTTTGTTTAGTGCCTCCTAAATGTAGCATGAGTGTACAACCATACATGTCAGCATAAATATTCGATACATGACATTTTTTCAGCATGCACGTAATTGTGAGTTTTGTAAGTGAATGAGTTTGGTTTGACCGGAATGATTTACGTCATCCGTTCCTTTTCTTACAAACCTTTAAACTCCAACTCTCCCACCAGGACCTGAAGCCCAGCAACATTGTGGTGAAGTCTGACTGTACACTGAAGATCCTGGACTTCGGCCTGGCTCGCACGGCTGCCACTGGGCTCCTTATGACTCCCTACGTGGTCACGCGCTACTACAGGGCCCCCGAGGTCATCCTGGGCATGGGCTACCAAGCCAATGGTTAGTGCCAGTCTGGCGCCATGCCAGAGCTTCCTCACGCCTTGCCATGGTCCAAGACACGCCCATTTTCCCACCCCCTCTTTTCCTGCTCCCACCCCCGGGAACCACACCTCCACATGCACCCCACCCCCGCATCTTGCTAGCCAAGTGTGGCTATTGCTATGTGCCAGCCTCTCTGCAGGTTCCTTGGTCGAGGTGGGCTGTGTCAGAGTTTATGCATGGCTTCCTCTCATCGGACACGCCTGCTGCTAGTGCTTCACGTTCTCCAGCCAGAATGGCTCGTAAGCATATGCCGGAGCCCCCGTTCTCAGGCCCCACCTCCTAACATGAGCTGGGCCTGAGGGTGGATCAGGTTTGGCAGAATGTTTGGGATAAAAGTTGCAGTTACACAGAGTTGGAATGATGGAGTAGGAATCACGGCAATGGACTTGATTCTTTACTCATACAGTATGTTCTCCTCTTCCTCCTATGTTCATATATAATATGTTCTCCTCTTCCTCCTATGTTCATATAATATATTCTCCTCTTGCTCCTATGTTCAATATAATATATTCTCCTCTTCCTCCTATATTCATATAATATATTCTCCTCTTCCTCCTATGTTCAATATAATATATTCTCCTCTTCCTCCTATATTCATATAATATATTCTCCTCTTCCTCCTATATTCATATAATATATTCTCCTCTTCCTCCTATATTCCTATAATATGTTCTTCTCTTCCTCCTATGTTCATATAATATGTTCTCCTCTTCCTCCTATGTTCATATAATATGTTCTACTCTTGCTCATGTGCTTTGCTTGTTTAGTGGATTTATGGGCAGTGGGCTGCATAATGGCAGAAATGGTTCGGCACAAAATCCTTTTCCCAGGGAGAGATTGTATCCTTGTAATGACTGTCTTGCCGTTGGGTTTCCAGCTTATATCTTTTGGTCCCATAAACAGCTTTTCAAGACATCTCATTCTGACCTTCCCATTATGTTAGATGAAAGACCTTTTTAAAGATAAGTGTAGGCTGTTAAGTGAAGCACTGTATTGCAAATGTGTGCAAAATATAGATGTTGCCTGCAAATTGTCTCGGTACAACTCAAGATGCTTGTAAAGAGTCACAGATATTCTGCACGTTTCGCAATAACGGCATATCTGATCTTCCTTTTATTGTATTTAAAGTTTCTGTGTGTTATGATTCATCAGCATTTCCATGTCTTGACTGAAAACATTTTTCTGCTGTTAGAATGCGCTGTCTGCAGGCCTGGTGCATCCATGTCCCGCCCCCATACTGAGGCTTGGGAACCATTGGGTCTTTACTTGCCTGTCATTTTGTCTGTTTTGTTTTGTGTTTTTTTTTTTTCTCCTCTTCATTACATCCCCATCACTCAGATTATTTTGGTTTGTTTGCATGTAAGCATGTGGTTTTGGTTGCGATCTGCATTTATAATTTGGGTTGTCATCTCACTTTTCAGTTGATGTCTGGTCTATTGGCTGCATTATGGCCGAAATGGTCAGAGGCAGCGTGCTGTTCCCAGGCACAGACCGTATCCTTACCTGTTCTCCATCGTTCCTCCATTGTGTGTGTTGGTATGTGTGGTAGCATGTGTGTTGTGTTGCCCCCAGTCTATAATAACTGTTAGTGAGTGAAAACTGTGGATTGGAGTGAATGTTCACCATTTTAGGTTTATTTGGGAGTACTATGACATCCTTGCTGATGTTACAAGGAACGCCTTAGGATGAGTTATTTTCTTAGGTTTTTTTTTTTTTTTTTTTTTTAACTACAGCAAAATACTGTTATCATTCTAGTCCAGTTCCCAAGCTGCTCTATGAGAATCTAAGTTCATCTCAGCACTTGAATTTAGAATCATGAACTGATCTCATAGTAAAGACACTTTCAGATTAGTATACCAGACAGAATTCCATGCCTGCACTGAATTCCACATCTTCTGCGGAAATATATGTACTTAGAAAAAGCATCTTTCCATAAGATGTCCTGAGGCTAATGTCCTCTGTTCAGCAGGAGTACATCCAGCCCTGCTAATGTTCTGTTCTTAAGTGTTCACCTTGATGAGAGCTGTGGATGGGGTAACCATGACACAGACAGATTGCTAGCATGATTCAGCATTGTCCTTGCTTTGCTAATTTCTTGATTATTCTTATGCTGAGAATGTAAATGCCATTTTGTTCTGACTGGTGTCATCTTTGCTGAGAGTACTTGCAGTCTAATGTCCTTGCCAGCGTTTGTTTTGGTTTTTTGTTTGTTTGTTGGTTTGTTTTTTCCTTTTCCTGAGCTGATCCAACTCTAGATATTGACCAGTGGAATAAGGTGATTGAACAGCTGGGCAGCCCCTCTCAGGAGTTCATGATGAAGCTCAACCAGTCGGTAAGGACGTACGTGGAGAACCGGCCGCGCTACGCCGGTTACAGCTTTGAGAAGCTCTTCCCCGATGTGCTCTTTCCTGCTGACTCTGACCACAACAAACTGAAGGGTGAGGGCGGAGTATTTTTCCTTCACACTGCATGTGTCTGTGATGGTTCATAGGTTTTAAAAGTACTTATTCTTAGATTTGAACACTGCTAACAGGGAAAGAAAAGTACTGGAGGCCATGATCTTCTTAATTTTAGCTTGGTGCACAATACTTGCAGATCTATTCTGGAATTCCTTTATTAATTGTTAATTTGGCATAACAGTCTGTGTACATTTTGTATGAGCACTCTCAAAGGAACAAAGGTCTCCCAAATAGTGCTTTGTTTTATCAGCCTCCAATGAACAATGACGAATCTTAAAGACTTGGAAGTAATTTCTCAGCAAGCCGATTGACTGGAGAAGCTCAACAAAGAGGACACAAAGTGCCCTTTTATTTCAATTCTCATCTGCCCTCCATTCCCCCTGCAGCGAGCCAGGCCCGAGACCTCCTCTCTAAAATGCTGGTAATAGATGCATCCAAACGGATCTCTGTGGACGAAGCCCTTCAGCACCCCTACATCAACGTGTGGTACGATCCATCCGAAGTGGAAGCGGTGAGTATTTAATTGGATGCTGATGGGTTGTGGGGGGGTGTGATAGCAGCCTGCATCTATTATACATATTATGTAGATAGTGTTTGACATTTGGCCTCTGCACCACGCTAAGCATCGGTCCCAGGTGGTGCGTGGATGCACATACGTTGTGGATAAACCAGCTAATCCCAATGAGATGTGAGGAGGGCATGGTTCCACTGCACCGCCTTCAGTGTGAAGTTATATTTCTGTATTATTTTGTTCTTATTATTAATGCTTTTAGATTTTTGTGTAGGAATTGTGTATTTCCCCGATTTTATTACATGTCCATGATTTTTGTGTTTGTTGACTGCCTGGGCATTTTGCATCTGTTTTACTTGGTTAATGCAGTCTTTGCTCCTACACCAGGGAGCTTCAGAAAAGGTCACGTTTGTGTCGTGCAAGTTTCACTGGTAAATGTGTCTGAATGATGACTGGTGCTCTTTTCTAGCCTCCACCGCTGATCACAGACAAGCAGCTGGATGAGAGAGAGCACACTGTGGAGGAGTGGAAAGGTGGAGTACCTTATTAACATCTATATTATTGGTGGAGAAATGCCACATGGATTCCCCTACAGAGACATTAACTGTGGGGAGGAGATAAAGGGATAAACTATCAACATTGCCACCTCCCGCCCCACAGCATGTGCATTAAAAAGGCAGTATTATATCTGATGAATTGCACTTTATCTTGCTACCAGACTGAGAGCAGGTCTTGAGAGAATAACTGCTACTTCCTCATGATAACAATCTGAGGACCCAGAGAGATTTTTTGTCAGTTTAGTGCCTGTAGAATCTCGAGTGTCTAATGGATTTCATGCTCATGCTCTCACTCATCTCAATCGTTTTGCTCCCTGATCAGAGCTGATATATAAAGAGGTGTTGGACTGGGAGGAACGCTCGAAAAATGGGGTGATCCGCGGACAGCCGGCCTCACTAGGTTTGTTTTAATAAGAAGTATTTTTATATATAATGACTATTTATTGGGACTTTTATCTTATATGGTACACCTCTTCAATGAACCTGCTGTTTTATTAATGTCATTGTGACCTTTTAATTGGTGGTTACAGTTTTTTGCCACACTTCCCAGCCTGACGCTCTCATGTCCTCTGTTTCTCATAGCACAGGTGCAGCAGTGACGGGTGGCTCCCATCACGCCTCGGCGTCCTGCACGTCCGCGTCCACCGACCCCTTGCTGGTCTCGGAGACGGACAGCAGTCTGGAGAGCTCTGGCGTGCCGCAGGGCTGCTGTAGATGACCACCGTCCCCCTGTTTCCTCTTCCTCCAGTCTCCACTGGTATAGAGTTTAAACCAGTTCGGAAAGACACCCCTCTTCCGTTTCAGACGAACAGTTTCTTTATTCGTCAGTGGGAAAGACAGAATAAGGTGAGAGTTTCTGAGGGCACCTTAAAAGCTGTTACACCAAAACCAGCATTATTTTGATTGTTAATTTCAGGTCATTCGACTGGGTGTCTGATTGAAGCTACAACTATATCATCTTTCCATGTAGTCACGGACTGCTCTGAGATCATTTGTAAAGACTGTATTCTAAATCTGATTTTAAGGTGGTGTTTGATTTTCGTACTTTGCAGTGAGCACTGTCCATTGTGGTTTAGCAGAACGTCGGCAGAATTGAGGTTTATTTGAACGACTCCACCCTCCCACCAGTGTTGGGGTTTATTTGAACGACTCCACCCTCCCACCAGTGTTGAGGTTTATTTGAACGACTCCACCCTCCCACCAGTGTTGGGAGCCTGAGAGCTCTTCCCTTCTCTGTGCTGATGGTGTGCAGAACACATCGGTTTGTTTGACTGAAGTTCTAGCTTCACCATTTGTCTACCAAGCAAATAATAGGTTATTGCCTGTTGCATAACTTCAGAGAGATCAGGCCGCTCATTCAATATTATCTTAAAAAGGATATCCGCAGATGCTGTTAGTGTTTTTTTAAAGCTACTGATTTTGTCCACACTTCTGTTTTTGAATATATTACAGACTCAGTACTTCACAAATGTTGCTGTATGTGGTCTGGATTGTAAATTATTTTAAATTAACATTTACTTTGTTAAAACAAAGTAGAGGGTGACATAAAGGGTTTACAAGGTTATAATGATTAAAGATTTTACTTTTATTTGGGTTGTTGTGATGTGCAGCCCACCACTGGAATACAACGATGAGTGTTTTAAGGTTCTGTGTGCTGTGTAGGTGCCAGAGGGTGTTTGACTTGGAGGGAAAAATGTCAGATGTATGAACAGCAATACAAATAAAAAAAAAAATCTTAAGTGATGTTTTTGGCAGCGTTTGATAAACTGGTTGGATACATAATCTATTCTGTAAGACTGTAACACAAGGACTGCCTCCACCCACACTGTTTTATTTTCTGATGATTTAGCACAAGGCCGTGATGTACTTTCAGCAACAAGCTTCCTAAATAACATTTTAATACCAATGGAGGAGTACAGCTCCGTTATAATGCTGTGAGCAAAGCTGTGACTACACTTGTATGCATGCAGCCAACCCCCCCCCCCCCCTCGAACTTATTTTGAATGCAACAGTACAACAGTATCACAACCAAATAAAACAAGTCAGTGCTAAATTCTAGAACTGTATGCAATAGCGTTGGGTTTTTTTGTTTGTTTTTTTGTTTGTTTTATAAAAGGATGAAGTGCCTGAGTGAAACATTCATTTGAAAGTAATTCACAAAAGGAGAAACTGAATGCTTTCAAGTGGACTGTTCTTAAAATCTGATTAATTCCTCAAGACTGGATCACGAATTTAACAGTTCATGTTAAGTATGGATTGTGTTTTTTTTCTTTGTTGGTTTTTTTTGTTGTTGTTGGAATGATGGGGTATTTGGATATCATGACTTAACATGACATCTGTCCGTTTTTTATTTCAACAGGGCAGTTTTTAGCAGGGTCTTTCATCAAAGTAACTGAATTTTAAATGTTTGGGAGTGATATCAGTGCACGGATTGCAGCTTAGCTTAATGCACACATGCGTGATTGTGCAGCATGTACTAATGCTGATGTGGTATTGTTGAAATCTTCCCAGAGTGTAAAATGGCAGGTTATTGAAAGCATTTGTAAGTGATGACTGGTGGAGAATCTTGGAAAGGAGAATGGAAACTGAAGGCAGAACAGTTGGCTAGCACATTGCATTCATCTTTAAAGGGGATAAAACAGCTTTCTACAATTTGTTGTTGTTGTTTAGGTTTGACATCATTTTTATTGTAGTTTTAAGTGCTCTTATTGTTCTTTGCCCTCAGTAGGGATAACCACAGCATTGGACTGAGTTTGCTGGTCTATCACTTCTCTGAATGTGATGTCAGTTCTAATACATTTCTATCACATTCTAATGACATTGATTCTAATTATGTAGACTTTGATGAACTACCTCACTCTAAATTTCTACAAGTTCTTGAATATTTAGCTGCCCATGTATTAAATGTTGAGGACGTGTTAATACAGATTCCATTATTTATTTATTTGAGAGTAAACTATTGTCAATAGTAGGAAACATCTAGTTTTGTACAGTCTGTATATTTCATCTAGAATTAAAATGTCTGTAATGTAAATTTAAGGGGGTTTATTCATTTCTCTCTTTTTTTTTTAACAGATCATGTGCAATACTGTGCTATTTGTGCTTAGTTGTAGGACGTTTATCTAGCTGCAGTGTATTATCTGTATGTAGAACTATTTGGTACTGTTTGTTGGATTAGTTCATTTTCATTCAATTCAGTTTATTATTTTTATTTTTAAGTATTTGGATGATTTTCTCTCAAAAACTTTAATTTTTTAACTTGTCTTATCAGAACCGATGATCTGGGATTATTGGGTGTTTGGGTCATTCTGTTAAAGCCAAAAGACTGAGTGGGGGGTGGGTGTAAACGATCTTATATTATGCCTGAAGCCAACTTGTATAAGCTGGACTGTATTTTTGCTAGCAATACTGGCCCTGCAAGTAGTTAAGAATTCCTGCCTGTGTGTGCACCTTACTGCATACACACAATGAGAAGTGCACTATTAGAATCAATGCACTGGGATCTCACAGTGCCAATGCTACATCCTGTACTTCAAATAAATACATCTGTTCCAATCATGCATCTGTTTTGTCTGCTCCTGTGTCTGAAGCACACATTTGAGATAAATTGTTCTAAACACCTTCACTGAACATATTTTAGGTATTTATCCAGTTCATTTTAGGTATTTATTCAGTTCATTTTGCTCTGTCATGTGACAAGAAATGATGGCTTGTATTACATAAACTGGGAAAAATCTTTTTTTTTTCTTCTAATGTGTAGGTCAATATTTTATGTAATTTTTTTCTAATGTGTAGGTCAGTATTTTGAAACAGTTGCATATGAAACAGCAAAATGGTGATATATGACTGCCAATGTTTGCTGTATATGACTGTAAGTTTGCTCTTTTGACTTATAGCATGCAGCAAAGAAATAGCAAATGAATTATGTTTATGTAAATAACAAAGCAGGTCTAGCGGAATGTTATTTCAGATTCATTTAAATAAGCCAGGTTTAGAGTAATGTTATTTCAGATTTATGTAAATAAACCAGGTCTAGAGTAATGTTATTTCAGATTCATGTAAATAAACCAGGTCTAGAGTAATGTTATTTCAGATTTATGTAAATAAACCAGGTCTACAGTAATGTTATTTCAGATTTCCATTTATTGTATGTTTGTGAACAGTTAATTAGCACCACATGGATCAAAGAAGGATTGAGGGCTTGTAAGTGTTCCATATATGAACCCCTCGTAAACTCGGATGTATGTGGTTATGATAAATGAAGATACTGTTGAAAATATTTACAGGTCTAATATTTGCTGGGTATTATAAGAATAGGTCCTGATAAAGTACTTGTAATTTGGTCAGTTATATGAGTAAGAGCTGAAGCTTTAGCAGCATCAGGTTGTGAGTAAAGCACAGATGAGGCACTGCAAACAGCATTTTTCTAAATCCCACATTTCAAGTGTATTATTTCCAGTTTAATACAGATCCATAAACACTATCAAGTAACAAAAAGAGCATTACATAACCATTGTATTTTCTTTGATGTTATCCAAAAAAAAAAAAAAAAAATTATTTAGCAACATGTGGGAATCTACCACAAAACATGACATATTCACAGGAATCCCCATAGTTTTGCAACATATAAAATAAATAATGTTCAGTTAAACAACACCATGATCATTTTACAGAACATACCGTGCAGTATTATATTAGCTTCTGAACACTTTCCTAAAGTATCTCTTAAATTCTGAGAATAGTAACATCCCATGTATAATATGTGACTTATATAATCTGTTTTTCCATAATATTTAATTTGAACTTCAAGAGTCATTCCAGTTATATGCCATGAGATCAGGAAATGCTTTAAACAATTAATATTCAAACAATTAATATTCCAAAACTGGGAACTATTCTAATCAAACAAGCCAGATACTCTAAAGCACAAAATCTCCACAAAGGTGCTGTCATTAGGGTTCCTAGTTTTTCAGGGTAGAGATCTGTTTAATGTTCCCAAACCAGTTATGGCAGTAATTGTCTATGTAGGCTTTGGCTTTTTTGCATGGTCTGTAAAGGTTACATTAGTTGGCAAATAATTCTCTTGGCTAGACTAAAAGATGCTAATAAAAACATTTACTATATAGCAAAGTGACCACAAAACTGCTACTGACATCTGGAAAAAGTGGTTAAAATGCCTGACATTACTGGTAGGAACTGGCTGCCTTACATCCACAGTGATATGTTAACTAAAGTTCTGGGTGAATACGGTCTAATGTACAATCATCCTTTAAGTCCTGGTCAAAACAATCAAGTAATATGTATGAAGGTGGAGGAACTGCCATGGAACGTATCCCTCCGCACTTCTGGAGAGACCTGAGGAAACGCAGAGATGCTGCTACCCACAGTTGCTACTGATACATTCATGGCTATTTTCCACCACTTCTTTAAGACAGCGAAACATGTTAAATATCACTTGTCCGAGCTCCAAGAGCCAGGTCCCCGAGTGTGGAAAAGAAGTCCTCCATCTCTTTTTCTAAAAGTCGGTTGCGGTTTTCAGCATCCTCGCGGGCCCTCTCAGAGTTCCGTAATTTGATCTCCAGCATCCTTTTCATCTTTCGTTCCTGCTCCATCTCATGTTCTAATCTCTCCATCTGAGCACAGAGTACTGAACTAGATTCCTCCAGCCTGCAGAATACAAAAATCTCTTTGCTTTTCCATGCAGACATTTTCATTTTCACTGGAAATTAGCAGAACACTTTGACACCATATTAAATCAAGAAATATTGGCCTCCTTTTTCTGGAGAGAGAAAAAGTTATAAAGTGATATTCACTCCTAATTAAACATCCCATCAATAAAATTGCAATATGACTGAATTAAAGCACTTACTTTAGAATTCTTGATTCATATGCCTCTTTCTGCTTTCTCAGATCCTCTCTCAGTTCTGCCACCAAGCCTGCCAGCGATGAATGGCTGTCATCATCATCCTCAGTCATAACAGTGATGATCGGTACCATGTTGCTGTTGTCACTGGAGCAGGCCTCCACTGATACGCTGGCATCTTCTTGCTCCATGGACTTCACTTCTTCTGCACTCTGTGCAATATCTGCAGGGTTCTCAATTGGCTCCAAACAGTGGTCCTTCTGGGAATCGGCATCCAAGGGCTCACTGCCTGATTCTGGGACAGAGAGCTCGCATGATGAGGTGGACCACTGAGAACTATCTATACTCGGGTTCGAAAATGACGAGACGTTGTCGTAAGTCGACAGCCTCTGGGATGACCCGGGCTCCCTGGCACGTTCGCCTGTGGACGTACGACGATGTCCTCTCAGTGATGACAGCCCGTTCATGAGCCAGTTCCCACTGGAGACACCACCCCCTTCTGCTGGCAATCCACCAGCTTTGGCAGGTTGTGTTCGTGGTGAGGAGCCTTTGAAAGTATACTTCCATGAAGGCATTGTCTTGGCCTGTTTGCTAGGGCTGACAGCTGTCTCACTCTTTCCCTGAGAGCCTGATTTAGGAGAAGAACCTGCAGGGCTGCCATCCAGGGATGAGGCACTACTGCTGGTGGGGTTGTCGCTAGTGGTGGAGTTCCCTGCAGGTGCTAGGCTTTGGAGGTCTTCCTCAGAGATCCAGCCAACCAGACCCGCCTGCTGAGGCTGCTGGTTGTGAGATCTCACATCCAAGCTGGCTTCTGGAACCTCAGCGTCCTGCTCAGGATACAGCCGATCATGCTTACTGATGAGCACTGTCATGAGATGCTGGACAAGAGAGGTCCCTGTACAAGGTAATAAGACAAATAGCATCTGCAGGAGCTTCACCGCGACCCCACCGCTGCATTTATAATATTTTTGAATTTGTGGACCAAACTGAGGAGGTCAGATTACATGGGCAGCATATTTAAGGAGCATTCATTCATATGTAGGAGAAGTATTGAATTTACCTGTACTTTTTCTGAGAAACATACCTTCCATGATAGCTACTGGGTCCTCCATTTTAGGACGGAGAATATTTGGTCCAAACACAGTGGCCAGGTTTTGTACACTCATTTTGTTTTCAGCTGAGTGTGACTGTACTTCATCCAGGAATCTGAAAACACAGATGATTGTGTTTGCCAGTTTACGGACAATTTGGTTCAGCTTTTTGTTGTCTCCTGATTTCTTCCCTTTGGACATACTTGCATATGTATTTCAGGAGGTTGAAGTTAGCAGGAGGAAGGGTCTTAACTTGCTGCCCTAATTCCCGCAATCCCTGTGCAAACAGAGGGACACACAAAAAGGAAATCATGGAACTTTGTGAAGACACTTATCATCGCGTTGCCAGTTATCGAAAAGGTGGAATAAAAGATGGAAGTATCTTTTAATAATTCTGAGGAGTAAAACAATAAACGTCTGTTTCAAAAACCAGTGAATCCCTTGCTATGGATTCATAAACAGAGACAATTTGCTACTTTACTGGATCACTTCCAGCTCAGTAGTTTGTGACTGAGAGTCCCTGTTGGTATGTGTGAGCTACCACAGAGAGGTACTGACCTCCTCGTCATCTTTGGCCAGGAGCTTAGCACAAGAGAGGAAATCTTCATACTTGCCGAAGGGGATGACTGGCTCTGGCAGCTCCCTGAGGTACAACTTCAGCAGGGACGCCACCGTGTGGACATCAGTGTTACTACAAACAGCCATTATAGTGTTAGTTCATCAAACAATTATAAATTCTAAAAGTCATGTAGACTTCACAAATGTCAAAGTGTGTGTGATCAAAATTAGAGAACAATTTCCTAAATGTCAAGGTCATTGTGTAGTCCTATGTGAAATTATCCTAACAGGAGTGAAATAGCAGTATTTTAAGCTTATTTCATAAATTGTATATATTCTAAAGCACCACATAAAAACTTAAATGATATAATTGAAAAAGAACACTACTGTAATCAAAATTAGACAACACTTTCAGATACCTGCAAGTTATTGGTGTTAATCTTGCACCTGGTGCTAATTTACTTAATTATCTGACAAACCCTATTTAACTGCCAGCCAAACTTTCCTGTTTTCACTGACTTTGCAAAAATGGTGAACCATTCCAAAGTCACTGAAACCCTCCGGCAGCAGGTTGTCCAGATGAAGGCCAAAGGGGTGACCCCATCAGCCATAGCAAGAGAAGTTGGTCGTTCCAAGTCTGTGATTTCTCGAATCTTTACAACATCACAAACTCAACATCACAGGACAGGATAATGCGGAGAATCTCCATTGGTAATTAGTTCAACACTGCAGCTGGAATCGCTCACCAGTTCAGCACTGAACAGGGTAAGGATTTGTCTCGTCATACAGTGTCTCGACATTTAAGAGCATTTGGACTGAAAGCC
>JAOYMR010000011.1:14308949-14320435 GCA_025802075.1 Tenebrosternarchus preto
ATCTCAAATAGGTGCCGGCCTGGCTCCTCTGGGTTGGCTGTCATCTCGTTCACTTGGCTGCCCTTGAGTGGTATACAGCCCTGCGTTGGTTAAGTGGAACAGAAAACATTAAGCTTTCAGGAGTTTCTGGTGAACAATATTCAGTGTTCTTTCAAAGAAAATATCTGTAAAGCCGATCACTCTGATAATGAATTTATTAATTTTTTTGCTGTAACTAGCCATTATATATGCAAAATTTTATCATCCGTCACTCTCTGGGATTAGATTGACATGTGTCTCCTCTAAGAAGCTGAACTGCCAAGCAAAAAAAAAAAAAAAGTTCAGATTATTCACCATGACAACACATTATCTTGCACCTCAGCCAGGCAAGTGTGAAGTCATTATTATTTCATCAGCATTAAATGCCTTACATTAGCATCAGGCCACTGAACACTGCACAGATCCCTCTTTACATGTGCAGCACTTGGCAAATGCCCTCGTCCAGAGCGAGTTATGGAAGGGCTTTGTAGTCTCTATCAAAAACTCGCTTCTCAATAGATTGGTCAGTGTTGACAACACTATCAGACTGCAGCCTTGGCTACAATGGAAAAGAACACATTGAATATTTAAGTGCTTCACAACATACATTTCAGTTTTATTCACTGAACCAACCTAACGAACAACCCAGTTTTTCATTTGTAGATGCACTCTTCCAGTTAACGTGACAGGCAATAACATATCCTGGCACTCACAATCACTACAGAGTGGATAAAATATCTGCGCATCGCTCTGCTCACTGTCATGGTCTCCATATCCTTTTATCCCAGCATGTGATTTGCCTATTCAGCTTGGCACCTTGAATTCAGTTGATTAAAGGAAAAGTAGACAGGATTGCCATTTTCCCAGGCACCCTGGTGAGAGGCTTGGAGGTGGATCAGGTGTGACTGCTGCAGTATTGACAGACTCTCACAAGAGAAACTGTCCATTACACACGTCAGTCTAAATGAAAGACTGAGGTGGCATTGATTGACAGAGCAGAACCCAACCACTGTCTAGTTACAATTAGTGCCTGGATTCATGTTCTGCTAGAAATGTCAAGCAATCAGCTTCAAATGGAGGGAGAGCCAGCACTCACTTCCTAATTTATAATCTGTAATTACACATAGTTTGAAAGCCATGGTGGATCTCTCATACACATAACTGCTTCAACACCTTTCTGAGGGCTTTTAAAGTGTGATATGTTCAATTGCTTGATTTAATCTAATTACTGATAAAAAACACAGAGGCATTTGTGGATAATCATCCTATACCTGAGGCTTGGTCTCCTCCTCATCCTTGTAGAAGTAAAGGAAGTCTGAGCGTAGCACAAACCAGCGCAGCTGCCAATTCTTCATTATGCTTCTCTGTTTCTTCAGCCAGCCAGCCTTTAGCACCCCCTCTTGGAGGCCTGGGGAAGTACACTGAGTAGAGCCATGGGACACCTCGCCCATCACCATACTCTTGGACCTGGCTGTAGAAAAGGACAGCAGACATGTGTTTGAATGTCAGCCGCAGCTAAATTATGCTGCAATGAGCAATTTTAAAATGAAGCTGAAATGGGTGGGTATTGATTTGAAATGGCATCTCATTAAACATTTGCAGGGAGAGAGGGGTTATTGTTTCCTATTAGTATTGTTTCCTGTATTAGACACACGTGTGGAGCTACTGAGGTAAAAAGAAGACAATTAGTCTGCAGTTCAGGTCGAAATTATGGAACCTGATCTTTGTCTTTTATCCTGCTATGAACAGCAACTCACTGATTCAGTTTCCCTGTATCGTGTCTTAAATTTAACCAACCTATTTGAAAGCTTGTGTGGCTTTTTTATTTTTTTGACTCTCACACATCTTTGAGGCCATTCTCTTTAAGGTCTTGCAGCGTTTGTTGGGTGCTGTGGGCCCAAATATAAAATCTCCTCTGTTGTTTGTTCTTTCCTGACCAACGACTGAAAGGCCTCCAGCTATAACAGATAAGAGTATGCACATGTAATGAGGCAGGTTTTGTCTGTTGTGGTTCATCTTATGCTACTTGTATATGTTTTGTAGGTGCCCTTCTTTCCTTTAACGATAATTGGTTTTGAGAGGTTGTGATACGACCATGATAAATGATTGAAGAAGAAATATTTAAATTTGAGTGTAGTAAGTGTAAAAAAACAACAAATGGAATTTTGTAGCTTAGCCATGACTTGAAAGCTACACCCCCATGAATCTGCGGGGCTCTGAGGACAGCCTCATCATGTATAATTTATAGAAATCAATCCTGCACACACACTCAGCGTGCCTACTGGCTATAGACACTCAATCAATGCGTGTGTGGCTTTCTGATAGAAAATGGGTGTTTTTCTTTTTTCTACCTTCCTTTATTTTATGCCCTAATTCACAGGGCAGAAGTCCTGGTTTAGATAGAATCTGGTTTAGACAGAATCCTGTTGGCTGCCTGCAAGGCGACATTCTCACACTGCATCGGAATGGTGGCAGGATAAAGGCAGCAGAAGGCTGCCATTCGAGCCGGTCTGACCCCCCCCCCCCCCCCCACGTACGTCCTGCCATCCTGCTGCCTGTATTGTCGTCCATACGGATGCTTCTCTCTGCCCATCATTAATCTGGCAGCCCTGTGCAGCTTGCAGGAGCCTCACTGTGGCTCTATCAGAGCCTTGAGCTTCTCCACAAGCTGCACAGGAAATGAGTGGGTTGTTGTCTGTGGATTTGAAGAATCTGAGCTGCACCCCTTAAGGCTGTATTAGCTCAATGCTTGACATGTGGCAGAAATACATTACTCTTTATGCTGACTGTGTTATGTTAACCAATATCCTTTATATCTGGTGATGCAGGTACATTAGGTAGGTAGAAACACATCATTTTGAGGGATAGATAGTTATCTTTGGGTGACACAGACACTATTATTACAACTATTGCAGTTATTATTTTTTGCGATTGTAAAAAATTAACGGCTTTTAATGGAGTTCTCTGTTTTTGTCACATAAACACTGCGCTAATGTTAGAGTGGTTTTATTGATGACTCACCTAGCAGAACCACATGCTGTTCCTGATTGGTTCATGTCTTGGCCCTTTCATGTCATCGGTGTGCATATTTACTGCAGTATTTTAAAGAAACTTCAGTAACACAATTACTGGCATTATTATTTCAGTATATAGCCTTTGTATTACTCTGGGTTCCGCCTCTCTTTGCTGTCAAATTGTTGAGCTGTTCGCACAGTGGTCCATTTTTTCCTTTCTTTCTTTTTTTCTTTTTTTTGGTTTAGGCCAAAAATTGGTGAGCAGTAACCCAATTGCATGTGCAACCCAAATAGCGTGCAGCACAGTACCCCAGTTTGGAGGCGTTTCGTCGCTGTGATTCATACCTTCCCCCTTTTGTTCTGGGCGTTTCTGGGATGTGGTTGGTAAAATGTCTCCTTTAACACACATCAGCTATAATATCATTTGCTTTTAAAATCTGGTGTGTTTATTTATGGTCATAGTTTGCATGTGATAATTCTTGTGGTTTGATATACTTTTATCATCTATTCAGTTTGCAGCAGAATGTTATTGAAAAACACTGATACATTCAAATGAAATTATGGCATATATTGTACGGAAATATTGGTACTTTCTCATAAAAGCTTCAGTGCTTTGTTTATTATGGGATTATTTCTCCATTCCACTGAGGGATGGTAATGTAGCAGATGTTCCTCCTTGTCCATAATGTAGCACTTAAACATGGCCAGTTCCACCTTAACAGTAGTTCCACCTTAACAGTAATCCTAAACATTTCTACAGATGTTAACTATCCTGTCAGCAGCGGTTTATGAAGCACGTATGAATAGAATCATGAAGTAAACTGGCAAAATCCTGGTTGACCCCTCTCACCCAGACCACCACCTCTTCCAACCCTTCCCAGCATGAAAACCACCAAAACCAGTCAAGAGGACAGCTTTTCCCTCCAGGGGTGTGTGCAGATGCACTCTAGCCTATAGACTGTAACCCTCCTTTATGGCTCATTGTTTGCAGTAGTCAAGTGTATATTCAGTATCATCTCATCTAGAACTATGCATCAATGTCCATTCATGTATCTCTCCCTAGACCTTGCCCATATGCACAGCATATATTTATAAAGCTGTTCTAATGGTGTTATAAAAAATATCGATCTGTTTTTTATCCTATTTTAGTTCTATGTAGTAGTAAATAGCCCAGTGTCTGTTTAGTACAGTCTGTTACACGTACACTCAACAAGTTCGTCACATATGTAACATTCCTGACATATAAAGCTGGTTCTGATTCTGACCCTGTTTCGGATCCTGATTGTGATATAAAGGATGTCTTTTGATCTATGCTGCTCCAGGAAGTAGATCGTGTTTTGATATTTTGTGCATGAAAGAATGAAAAAAAAATCACATGGCTACTCCTTTTCGGTCCAAATGTAGTTATAGTTGTAAAACACAACATCACCCACGAATGTCCCAGGAAGAACACAGCATTTGATCACCTCCACTCCATTCTGACATGCCTAAATCTGGGGTTAACGAAGATGGACCTGTGGTGGGTGTGTCGGGGTGTGTGTGAGCTGCCATAATGATGCGTGAGTCCCCTGGGGTTCGATCGTGATCGGCTAGAGAACCGTAACCTGTAGTGCCTCCGTGTTCTCGGTCAGCCACAACACAATGAAAGCGAGGCAAATGGATTCTAATTTAGGACTTGTTGTGAATTCTTTCCCTCTGCAGAGTGCAATTACAGCATTGTTGGGATTGGTAATTTAGCGTTGAGGCTGTGTTAAGGGACGGATGTTAGTTAGCTATGGTGTTTTGTGCCATAAAAAAAAAAATCTGGTACCAAATCTTTTATGGCCAAGAAATATTTTTTGTCCATGTTTACAACAGTCAGAAAAATTATTGACCATCACACAGAAACGACATTGCAATGAAAAAAACTGTTTCCATCTAATATCTGTATTCAAATGATATCCATTAGCTAATATAGAATCAGACAATCATAACTCTACTGAGTCTAATATTAAAGAGCAGGCATACTAACAGCAGATGTGTGGTTAACAAGGATTAACAGGCGGTCGACCTTCGGCTAGAAACAGCAGTGGAGATGCTGAGAGATGAAATGCGTGAGTGATGAATGTTTCGAGAGCAGGGCTGGTGGAACGAGCAGCACTGTACCTCTCCTGGTCTGCCTGATCTTAGGGCTCAGCATGGCTGTCATCACTGCACGCCGTTCACTCCACTCCGCATATCCGTCCTCCTTCCCTGCGCGCGCTGCTCCTTCCTCGGTCTCTCCTCCGTCTCACCCTCTCTCTCCTCTCCTCCTCTGCCGCGACTCCCTCTCCAGCTCGCTCCTCTCGCGCGCCGACGCTCTCCTGCCGACCTCACGGAGCGGAGCTGGCGCCGGCTCGTAGGGGGAGGGGAGGAGAGGGGCGGGGGAGGGTTGCCTTGCGCGCCTCTAGGCGCAAGCCCGCACGTGCGTGAGCGTGCTCGTGGGTCCACGCCCCTCCCTGGGTTCGTTATTCGCTGACCGCCCATTGTTTGAGTGATTATGACAAGGTGGTGTTGGGCGAGGCTGAATGGAGCACGGCCACTCGCCTTTTAATTGGCCTCAGGATCTTACAGCCTCTTGGTTCTCGAGAGACCCCCCCTCGCTCCCCCTCCCTCTCCCTCTCTTTTCTCTCCTCCTCAACCTTTTTTTTCCTCGTTCACATATAAATCTCCGTTTAACGTCCTCTCCCCGTTCCCTTTTTTCTCCTCAGGCCTCACCCTATGGTCCTTCTCTATTCTCTTTCTCTGTCCCTCTGAGTCTGCACCCACGTTACCCTCCACCCCCACCCACCCCGCTTTGGTAGATAATAGCTCCTGCTCTGCCACTTCAATTGAATCAGCCCTGCGGACCACAGCTGCTCCTCGTGTAAACAAGGTGGGGGAGGGAGGGAACCCCAACGCTGGCTTCCACGACGCCGCCTACAGTAGCCCCAACGCTGCTGGGCGCTCCAGATCCAACCCGAGTCTAATTGCACGCATGTCAGTTTCCATACATGCTCCTCATCCTCAGGCAACGCACTTTTTTGATGTTTCTTTGTTTCTCTTCATCTCCGACATGCGATCTGATGGTCTTTCAACATTCAGTGAAAACCATGTACATCGCTCAAGATATTTGTTAACTGCTGAGAGCAATTTAGATCTACAGCTCTGTTCATGCATCTGACGGCCTGATTTCAGGGCGTTTGTTTTCCTGAACTGTTTACATTTCCCATGAGCACTGTGTGTACAGTCATACACTTTCTCTGTTTAAGTGGGATGTTTTTGGGATGCAGTTTGAATGTTGTGTATAGGCTAGAGGCGTCCCTGTTGAACACAAACATGCAATTTGGTTTCTGAGTTCGTATTTTTAGTTTCATTTTAAACCATTTGAAATCGGAGACACCGCAAAAGCAATAGAACTGTGTGGTGTTCAAAATTCAGTTTACATGTCGTCTGATATCTAACACTTAAAGCAAAATGTCTGGTAAACATGGTTGTCAAGGACATCACATGAACTGAGCGTAACATTCTTCTTGGTGTATGGCAAACATGAAAGAGATCATGGCCTTTTTGAGTCTATAAAATGTGTAATGGAGAAGAAAAACATCTTTATTTTATGAAAAAAAATTTAATTTGCTATAATCCTGCTGTAAAGATTTTCTGGTCTACATGTATCAGGTGTCTGCTGTGAAAATCATAGACGTTTCAGGCCATTAATGGGTTATTAAATCACCTCAGAATCGATGGCTTTTTTAGGTTCTACACTCTACAGAACTTGTTTTTTGATTAATGATGTTTGGTTGGCTTGAAGATAACAGCTCAATGTCTTTTAAACACAAGGCTTTTTTTTATTTTATTCCAGATTATTGGCGTGTACTGCTTGGTTTCAGCAGAACTTTAATAGACACACAAAATCATCATTCTGATTCATTTCTAATGCGCATGGTTCTGCAGCTGGGTATCATGTTGCTGTAACATGGAAAGATGAAGTGTGTTGATCCAGTGTGAAATCTGATAGGTGTGGGCTACACTTAAAGAGATTTTAACCATATTAACGATTTTACCTTTGGGTTATTAACAGCACATGGACTCATCCGTGTTTGGATAACGGCCCACACAGTGCTCCACCTTCCAGATTCATCCGGAAAGAACAGGACTGTTCCAGTAATCTCTTGGTCCTGTTTATTTACCAAAGGAAGAGAAATTATCCTGTATAGCTTCGTTATAACTGCTGTATTATTAGCAGCAGACATAGAATCTGTCATTTCGCTTATAGTGAATGTGAGAAATATGACATCCAACACAATCAATGCAAGTGACCTTAGCTTTAATTAGCTTTAATTAGCTGTCTCTCATGAGAAATGCAAATTCGGTCATCAGTTGTAGATGTAAATTATAATTCTTTCAGTGTTGTAATATGAAGTTGCCATTTGAAGTGTCATTTCAGTGGTTATCAGTGGGTTTCATTTCAGTGGTTATCAGTGGGTTTCATTCTCACTGGTCAAATATTATCACTGAGATTAATATTAATAATGGGAGAAAAAAAAATGGATTGTTATCTATTAAGATTCAGGTAAGTGCAAAATGTGGAAAGGGTTAACTCATTTCCAATGAAACACCACACTGTGACAATAATAGTATCATGTTTCTAAATGTGGGGAGGTGGTCATTAGAACGGGAAGGATTTTTCGTTAAAGACCGGAGAGTCTTAGATTTGTGCTGCTCCACTGGTGTAACCTGGAGGCCCATAGCAACACTTCATATTCAGAGATGAACGCGCGAGTCCTGGAATTGGTAATGAAATCTGCACACAGTGACATCAATAAAGGACATTAGTCCTTCAGTGCGTTATTGGATTTTTGAGCTGTTTATAAAGGCTGCACTAGTCTGATTAGCCAAGCAGCATAAACACCCATTCAGACACTGAACGGCATTAATCCTCTGGACACACTGGCAGCTTATCAGTGACTTTATGCATCCACTGTTATATCCTGCGTAGATGAGGCAGAAGGTAAACGGCCCTCAGCGTTTTCTGAGATCCTGTGGGAGGCTGCATGGCTGCTCATGATGAGAACTGGGACTTCCACCCTGATGTACTCACTCTCTCTTTCTCTTTCTGTCTCTTTCCTGCTCTCTCACTTTCTTATTCTCTCTCCTCCTACCTCTACTCCTCCTCCCTCTCCTCCTCTCTCCTTCACTTGCCCTCTCACTTTCTTTGTGTTTTATTTTTCACTTTCTTTCTTGGACATTTGTGTTAGACATTCCTCAGATATTTTCTTGATGAACTGACTAGATGATTCATAATTAACAATGTGTTTTTATTATTAATGCTTTTTTCCCACACAAAATCGTTCCAAAAACACCTCCCTGACCCAGCAGAACCAGGCATGCCTACTGAACCTACTGATGTTTTGGATTTGGATTTGTGACACACGCCTCTCTTGGCACAATTTTGCCGCCACCTTTATTAACGCCCCATTTGATTGTTCTGCACCACAGAGTTTGGAGTGACCAGCCTGGTAACGATGGCCTTCCTTTTTATTGGACCTTCACTCTGCCTGCTCTCCATTGTTCTTCTCTCCTCCTTACACTTCTGGAGGCAACTGCTGCACAGGCAGGACTCCCTGACCAGGTAGAGGCAGTCCACTCTCCGAATGGGGTCCAGCTCGGGGGGCGTGTCTGGAGGAAAGGGGTTGCACTTGATGTTGAGGGCGTGCAGGTTGGGGAGCTGTTGGAGCCACTTCGGCAGATCTATCAGGAGGTTGTTGAAGAGGCCCAGCTCTCGGAGCTCCTTGAGGGCGCCCACGCAGGACGGCAGACGCTCGATGCGGTTCAGGCCTAGGTTGAGGCTGCGCAGATTCCGGAGAAGGCCCAGCTCATGGGGGATGCCATGGGTGGTCAGCAGGTTGTTGCACACGTTAAGGTTCTGCAGTCTCTGCAGGCGGCCGATGGCTTCGGGGAGCTGTTCCAGGTGGTTGCTGTGGAGGTCCAGCCAGCGCAGGTTGACAAAGCTGTCAATGCTGTTTGGAATCTTCTTCAGCATGTTACGGCTCAGGTCTAGCTCGTCCACGTCGCACAGCTTCAGAATGCACTTGGGGAAGGTGGTGATCTCCATGTTGCTGAGGTCCAGACGCCTCTTGCCGTCCATTGTGAGCTTCACAGCATTCCTGGCCATCTTCAACGTGATCTTTTTGCCTTTTGGTTCACTTGGTTTCATTTTCCCCTTCCCCATAAGGCCTGTAAACAGGGAAGAGCAGAACAAATCAGTCAGTTGGGAACTTAATACTCTCTACAGATACTTTTTCTCTACCAGCTCTGCCTCCAGTTTGATTTTACTGCCAACAACCCACAGTCCTTGCTCCACTACCGCATGCTTATTCATGCCATCTGCATGTGCAATGAGGACAAATCAGCTTTCCAGTAGTGTTTCCATGCCATAGCTGACAGCTACTGCAGATGGAACCCTTTGAAAACCAGCACAAATTGAAACAGCTACAATAAGTGTTGGAGTGGAGTGGACCGGAGGCTCTCTGTGAGGCTCTCCTGCAACAGAAGGGTGTACAGCCGCGCCGAGGGGGTTGAGTGCGGAACTCTGAGCTTCAGCCCAATGGACCAGAACTTGGGAGGGGGGGGTGGAGGAGGAGAGCAAGGACTTTTAGTCCTTATAGTCCTTGATCCTCCATATGATTTGCCAGTAGGACACCAGACAGGTACTACAAACAGATTGTGCATTATTCATTTTGACCTGGCAGTTAAGGGTATAATTTGACACATGTGCTGTAATCATTACAAGAAGCAATCTGAGATACTACAGTGAAACAAAGGGATTGTAAATGTTTCAATTTACAAATAAATGCACGATTTAAATAAATGCACGAAATCACTTCATTCAGTAAGGAGACTTACAAAACATGTTTGACAGGCTAATCATGCATTTTACATTCAGTGCTCTCAAATCCCATAGTAACAGGACAAACAAAGGTAGCTTAGGAAAGCTTGATGTCAGTGACAATTTAATATCAATGACATCTTTCAACATGCGCTCTGTAACCATCCGTCAAATACTGAAGCACCTCTTTGTCAAGCTGCCAGTGTAAAATCGAATTCAAAAAACACTTATGGCTATACCATCATATACTGACTGAAGGCAAAAATTGTCAAAAATTCTCATTCTTACCAGCTGTTCTTGGTCTGGTCAGCAGGCAGGTTAAGTGCTGGATATCCTAACGTCTACAGCTCTCAGAAGCAGCTCCTCAAGAACTGTCCTTGTTTTGTTGAGGATTCTTCCATGTCAATTATGCATAAACCCTTCTCACAAGCCCTGTAAATAAAAACCAGCATGGCTGTGTGGTGACTGACTTCATTTCCACAAAATGCATCACGTTGCCTAATGTTACCATTTACGAGGCGTTCGAAAGAGTACACTATTAAGCAGGCTCTGTTTTTTTTTAGTCTCCAGGCAACAGACATGAATGTCCCTGTTGCTTTGTATTCTCAGGTCCACTGGAGGAGGAGCGCTTTGTTTTGATTGTGGGATTGTGTTGACGTTAATGACAATACTGTAAAGCTCCAGAGTGCAACAGAAAATAAAGGTTTTTCTTATTGACATTCTCTGCTCTCGACTGGAATGTGGTCACATTTGTGTTTTGGCTCCAGGCTATGGCACGGACTCTACTCTGATATTATTCTCTGACTCTACTCTGATATTACTCTCTAACTGACTCTACTCTGATATTACTCTTTAACTGACTCTACTCTGATATTACTCTTTAACTGACTCTACTCTGATATTACTCTCTAACTGACTCTATTATTCTCAGAATGACTCTACTCTGATATTACTCTCTAACTGACTCTGATATTATTCTCTAACTGACTCTATTATTCTCAGAATGACTCTACTTTGATATTACTCTTTAACTGACTCTACTCTGATATTACTCTCTAACTGACTCTACTCTGATATTATTCTCTAACTGACTCTATTATTCTCAGAATGACTCTACTTTGATATTACTCTTTAACTGACTCTACTCTGATATTACTCTTGGCTCCAGGCTATGGCACGGACTCTACTCTGATATTATTCTCTGACTCTACTCTGATATTACTCTCTAACTGACTCTACTCTGATATTACTCTTTAACTGACTCTACTCTGATATTACTCTTTAACTGACTCTACTCTGATATTACTTTCTAACTGACTCTATTATTCTCAGAATGACTCTACTCTGATATTACTCTCTAACTGACTCTGATATTATTCTCTAACTGACTCTATTATTCTCAGAATGACTCTACTTTGATATTACTCTTTAACTGACTCTACTCTGATATTACTCTTTAACTGACTCTACTCTGATATTACTCTCTAACTGACTCTGATATTATTCTCTAACTGACTCTATTATTCTCAGAATGACTCTACTTTGATATTACTCTTTAACTGACTCTA
>JAOYMR010000011.1:14335387-14365462 GCA_025802075.1 Tenebrosternarchus preto
CTATCTGGCAACCCTGCTTAATAAAACCCTGTTTAAGCATGTTCCCTGCAGCGTCTGCCTCTGCTCCCTCCGCCCCGTAATGAAACATACATTTTAAAATGTCAGCTTCTTTCCACTGAAGAGAGGGTTCATTATGACTCTTATATAACTTGATGCTGTAATATTTTGCTTTTTATCTGCCACAGGGCAAGTATCCATATGCATGCACTGTTGGCCCTTACAGTGCATTTTGATTACCACAAACAGGAAGTGACCTAATTTTTATGTTGAGAGGAAGTAAAATGAGACCAATGATATGTTTGTCGGTGTGATGTGGATTTAACACACGTTTAGAAATTTTCTTGCTTTCTTTCCTCATTTATGTGAAACAAATGTTGAACTTGACTAGCATAGGAAATTATTTCTTGATTAAACATATAAATCAAGTAAATGAAATGCTTTTCCCACTGTTGTAGTAGTATTGGCAGTAGTAGAAGTAGTAGTAATAGTTGTAATAAAAAAACTGGTGTTCTTAAAAGTTGCTCAAGCACCTTTTAACAAGAAATGCACCCATAAAAAGTTAAGATGCCTTGGTCCACTGTGGCCCATGTACTATGGAGCTTGAGCAGTTCCCCTTCTCTAAGTTCTATAAGTTCTTGAGCAGTTCCCCTTCTCTAAGTTCTATAAGTTCTTGAGCAGTTCCCCTTCTCTAAGTTCTATCAGCACTGTCTGAACAGTTCCTGCTGCCTGATAATGAGACGTTTGTGCTTCTAAAAACACTGCAAACTAGATTTGTTGTTCTATATGACTACCAGTGGTTTGTATCTTGTGAGGAACCTGCTGAGGTTATATCTATGCTCTAGATATATGGACGCTTTGTCTAGAATGGAAGGACCAAAATATACAGAGGGTTGAATTCCTACATTATTCTTTCACCTGATATGGACAATATTAGCCTATAATAGCCAACAATAAAATCATAACTGACAGTCTGCACTTCATTGTTTGATTTCAAATCTTTGATGATGGAGTAAAATGCAATAAAATTGTCTCACTGTCCAAACACCTGCAGACTACAGTGTGATTTTGGTTTATCTGGTTTGTATTAAGCAACACAGAGGCCAAATTACATTGACTGAATAGACTAAGTAGAGTTAGGGTTAACTTAATCACACTTACTTTGCAAACCTGCCAACAATAAATGACAGTAAGATAAAGCCTTTTGTTTCTTTAACAGGCAATGACAACCATGGCATAAAAGTCTTAGAATATGTAATGTTAAAGCCTCACCTATGATGTAACACAATTATGATTTTAAAACGTACTGTTGTTAAGGACACCTTCACAGATACACTGTACTTGTGGATATGTAGCTCATATTAGATTTAATACTAGCATGACCAAAATTTCTCGATCTTGAAGATATCACCCCTTCTCCTTAACTTGCTGGATTTTAACCTTCTAAATAACTATCCATGAAATTCTAAAAATCTTTTATTCTACATTTATTCTTCATTTTCATGAGGGAGCCCTCCCAAATGAATCAATAAAGTTCTATCTAATCTAATCTAATATAATCTATACAGTTTATGATTGTTGCAAAGCTATATAATGACACAATTTTCAATGCTGTGCTTAAATGTATACATCTTAAATATAATCATAAATCATAAAATTATCAAGCATCATAAATTTTGTATGACTATAATAGCACAATGCAACTGTACCACATTTTGAAATTGTTAATGAAGAAACAAGGCAGAGTGAGAGTGATATTTGATAATAAGACTTACCAACAGTGACAAGAAATGTAATGACAAAGGAGTGTGTTACTTCTGAAAACATTTTTAAAATGCTTTGCCCAACCACTCTCTCTAGTTTTTCTGTTCTGCTTTGAGAAATGGAGACTTTTCCTGTGCACTACAATGGTTTCTAGATAAGATCAAGAGATACCAGCTCTGTGTCTCTGCAGTTCTCTCTTTAAACTGTTAAATGGATAACAAATAAAGATTTGTCGCTCCATATAACTTAATTCCACTGTTCTAGCACCAGAATGGTTTTCTCTAACATGTTGACTGGTTTCCTGTGACCAGTTTTAAGCCTTTGAATGAGCAGTGAAAGGACATCAGTCAGTTTCAGAAGCATCTGCAGGAAATGAGGAGAACTGCAGGATTAATCGCAGAAGTTCAGGGCTATGCAACAAGTATCACGCTACATGCTTGTGAGTTACAGCATTTTGTTTTGAAACTCAATGCTTGTTCACGTGGGACACCTAATATGACTCTCCCTCTCTGCATACCGTTCAGTGTGTGAAGTGCACTTAATCAGATTGCACAATACAGCCCTTCATATTAAATCGGTCACTAGGCTGTAGCAAAAGCTCCATGAACAATATTAGATGAAGCTGTGATTAGAGACAGGCATAAACATTTTATGAGATTTTATTATTTATCTATGGTTTATTAGTTGAGGTTTAGTTTACTTAATTGTTTATTTGGGTTTTTAAGTTATATATCAAATCTGGAGATGATGTAACCTGTTAAACATTTATGATCAGTTTGGTCGGTCACAGGGCTTAGGTGAGTCCTACTGTCTAAACGTCCATCCACCGGTACCGGAGAACCCAGTTCCTACACCATTACTCATCCTCCAGTCTGAACTGTTCACAGCTGAAAGAAAGTGCTCATCGAACCATGCTGCTTTTAAATTGCTCAGTGAACTGATTTTAGTGCTCTTCTGCTCAGTGGATTTTTGCCATTCTGTTTCCCTCAGATGACACTCAGACTGGTGCATTTGTGCTAAGGAACATCGACTGCATTTGGACACGTTAGTTGGATCATCAGCATTGCAATCATCTGCAGTTTGTTTAATTGTGCAGCGCCTGTTCGTCAGAACAATCAGGACCTCCTCTGACCCCTTTTATTGAGGAGTTGTTTACTTCCACATTGTCCTCTTTCATTGGATGTTTTCCTAAATCACACCATTCTCTGTGTTCTCTTGACACTGTTGCATGAGAAAAACCCAGAAGGTTGGCTGGTTTTGAAATATCAGCCATGGCTAGCCAACTCTGTATGACCAAGTGCCTCAGATCACATGACTTTCCATCCTAATGTGGATTTACACTGAATATGGTCCACATTAAGCTTTGCTTATCGAATGTTGCCAGATAAAATACAGTAGGTACTACTTGAGGATTTGCTTGTTCTAATTCAGCACCTAGATAACATAATAGAACTTCTCTGTGGTCAGTAGTTATTGTGCTTTTAGATGTACAGTACCAGTCAAACGTTTGATTGGTACTGTACGAGCATGTATAAGAACGTACTGCAGCAGTCAGCAGAACAGAAATGTTTGTGCTCATAATTGAAGTCTAAACATATCTTTCATATACAACAAAACCACACTGGGACACAATATTAAAAACATTTCCATCTGTTCAAAACATATTTCAAGGTAAAATGGCAGCTAACATCATCAACATGCAGAATTATTCTGCAGAACCCTGGAACAGTTGGATATTGTCATCACCATAGCAACGTTCCCTGGCTGCATGCTTTGATTGCAGTTCTTCTGTTAAAACAGAGCATTAGTTAAAAAACAAACAAAAACATGCCCTCTTGAACAACATTCATAGTCTCAGCAAAGTTGACATCATGTAGATAGCTAGCGTTCTTAGCAGTTAACATTTGTCTGCATAACCACACTTGACTCTGGCCCTCTCAGACCAGGGTTTGACACCACAGTGCTATATTAAGTAATATTAACCACACCTGATTCAACTCATCAATCACCAGGAGGTGCTTAACTGTTTAAAGATAAGCTCTGCCTCTTGGTTATTTTGAATGCCTTAATGTTGCTCTTATTATGGCACAAACCAACAAAACCTGATAATAAACTGTTGATGACATTTACAGATCAGTAAAAATAAATTAGAATAACATTTAAATGATTTGATTTACATGTGTATGTTATTTTTATCATATGTACTTTTCTTTGGTACAAATGGGTGTTGTCAAGGTGTTAATATTTTTAAAGTATTTTATATCATATGATGTACAATCCTCATGCAATCAGAAAAGTAAATAATAAGAATAATATTATAAGCAATGTAAGTTTGTTTTACATTTCAGATAATTTATTAAGCAATTCAGTTTATACATTTTATATAGTATATTAAAACACCAACATATACGATCAACACCAGCATATACAATCAACAACAAAAACATACACGATCAAAAAAAACTTATAAACTTAAAACTTTTATCCAGATTTTGCCACCCAGTGAAGCACTTCTCACCAATTCCAAGCAAAATTTATCCAATTCAGGGGGAAATCGCCCAATCTGGCATCCAGTATCATTGCATGTCATACATTTGTTAGGTATTTTGTCAGTCTTAGTAAATGAGCTAACATACAAGCTAACTAACAACAGTTATTCTCGTTAACTGGATGCTCTTGTGTGAAAATGACTATTGTTCTGAGAGTGCTTGAGTACCTTGCATACCCGATGGAATTTTCAAGTCTGGAGGTGTTTTAATGTATGTGGAGAGAGTATTTCAGGAACATTTACCTGCAGAAGTCCACAAGAGCTTATGTTATCACCAATCATTGCAGACTTACACATAACCCTTTTCATCTTGGATGTAACTTCTATGTTTTTCACAAATCCAAGCTTATGAGTAGTACTAATATTGCAGGCTTGGCTTAAGCAGGGATTGACAAAATGGTGTGATTAATTGAACCTCTAATGTCTATTGCCTCATTAATTGTACAATTAATGAGAATTGTCTATTCTCATTAATTGTAAAGGCCAAATGTTTTGACTAGTAAATACTGGCTTTTTAGTGGTAATACTGGTAAATACTAGCTCTTTAGTGTACTTTGACAGTGGTAAATCTTGGTAATACTGGTTCTTTTGTGTACTTTGACAGTGATATATCTTGGTAATCCTGGCTCTTTAGTGTACTTTGACAGTGGTAAATCTTGGTAATACTGACTCTTTAGTGTACTTTGGCACTTCCATGCAGTCTTGCTGTGGTCATGCTGGTTACTCCCCTGCAGGGTAAAACATAGAAACAGTCCTCGAGGAGGAGGAGTGATAAGGGGAAGCAGAGCAACATTTACATATGATCAGGATATTTATAGGCTGTTACCACAGATTACAGCCATCACACCACAGGGATGTTTTGATCAGTGGTGTCAAAAGCAGCTGTTATAGCTGCCTGTCATCGTATGGATGCTGTGATGCGAAGACCTAAATCTGCTGGAAGATCTTTAGAGAATACGTCCTCTCCTTATACCTCTTACAAAGTTCAGTTATTCTATAAATATCTGCAGATCGGATATTCTTGTGGCTTTTTGCCGACACGCAAGTTCGGCAAAACAACAGCTAAGGAAAGCAGTGACAACAGAAGTTTTGAAACCAGTTAAAGCTAGCCATCTGGCTAAAGATAGCCTTCTTTTTTCACCTTCTTGATCTGATCATGTACAGCTGACTGTTTCCTGAGCTACTAGTGCATTATTCCCAGTATGTAAGAGGCAGATATTCAGACAAACAGCACACACAACTGAAACAGACACAATTAAGCAAACTGGTTCATCAGAACCAGCTGTTTGTCTCCTGAAAGCACACAAGAGTGTATTTTGGTTTTGCCAGTCACAAGATGGTTTGTTTATGTCATGATGTACGTTGTGTTGAAGAGAGCTTTGCCAGAGCTCATATTTTGAGGTCACTGCTGGTGTTGACATGGCACCTGACTGAGCTCCAATCTGTCCACCTGACAAAACAAAAGGATGACTCTCCACCAATCACATTGCAGCAACACAGTTTGCAGGAATGTGAGTTGAAAGTGTTGAATGCTGCAGGAGAACCTTTTAATACCTTTTTAATTGACTATGTTAGAAGTGTACTAATGTGATAAAGACTTGTTAAGATGCTGTGGCTAATTTTATAACTATATAAAATGTACTAAAAGTGGATTAATGTTTGCCAAAGTTTTTAAATGCAAAAAAGTGTGATGCACTTTTAATACAGTTTATTATTTTATTAGAATTCTAATGCATTCTTGTTTGCAGTTTTATTGAATGTCATAGAATTTGATATCCTTTATGCCACCTGTTCACATTCATAATGTCAGACATGCTTAAGCGCCCAGTAATAAAACCATCCACACCTTGTCTGTAATTCATCCTGGAAGAGAATCAGTGTATCTGTGTTATGCTGATATGACCCCATCTCACCTTTTACCTTTGAATGCAGCATATTAATGAATATAATAGATGAGGTCCTGGAGCTCCAGCTTCTGCAGGCCCGTCATTACGAGCTCTCTGAGCCTTTGTTCCAGGCTGACGTGGCTCTGCCCCTGCCGTTTGGCCCATGTGTCGACGTCCGTCACCTCACATGCACCATGCTGTTGCCACCACCCTGCACTTCTGAGGGAGGGGGGCAGTGGTTGGCTGGGGGGCAGTGGAGCTCCAGTTGTCCTATTATAGGCTTGGCTGCCTGCTTGGAATGACTGGCTGTGAGGACTTGACCCAGGAACCTTTTGGAAATGGCCAGAGTTAGTTGCTAAGGGTAGAGAGGCATCTGTCTGCTCCATCTGACCTTCCTGTCTAGAAGGTGGACCCTTCCTTGCCATGTTCCCACTGCTGACACAGTCCCAGAGGGAGTGTTTTACTCCAGGCGTTAGACTAGGGACTTTCCCATAGTAAATGGGTGCAGAACCAGCACAGAGAGGCTCACTCTGTTTTGCAGTATAGCTCTTTATTTTTAGTTTATGGGTTCATTATCATTATCTAGGAGAAAGACAAAATTCCTACAGAAAATCTATGCATTTTTCAGTTCCAGAAGACGTTCTCTTCCTTTGTGCGCTCTTAGTAAATATTCTACTTGTGGTATTGATTATAAAATCTATATATAAACCTAATGGAATTTATTTGTCTTAACTTGAAATTTAAATTACAGAAGGTGTTTTCCTCACCTGTGTATGCACATTATTATCCATCTGCTAGATCAGCAATTGACCTTTTGGAGCTCCTGTTGAGTTTAACCACGTGACATGTAAGTTAAGATATGGAAGGTGTGACAGATAGAGGGGCAGGCCTATACTGTAAGAAATGCACGGTGCTGTAAATAGAGCAGCATAAATAACACGGCATGGTACAGTAGAGTTGGAAGTAAGGCATGGTATGATAAGTTAGATCTAGACATTGAACCAGTTGCACTGCTGCATGGAATTAATAAGATGTTAAATATGCAACACATTGAAAAGTTCAGTTGTACACATTGCTGATTTATTAACAGGCCACCAGCAGGAGTAGAGGAACTTGAAAAACAGAAATTTTTTCCCCACTCATAGCAACCAGTATAGCCAGTAACGTATTAGGGTAGTAATAAGCATGGCTATTGTGGGTGATAACCACACTAAGCCTCTCGTGGTAATCAGATTCCATTCACCAAACATTCTGCACTTAAAGTTGCGTGACACTTGTTCGGGTGATGCAAGGGGCTATATTTGACTCGTCCATTTGCAAGAGACAAATGAGTCACTCGTCCAGACTCAGTGCAGCCACCTACATCCCAGCAACCCGAATGCCCAAGAGGAGAAAGAGGCAGTCGAGTCTTGCTAAGTGAATAGCTGTTGTCGTCTCTATAGAGGACTGAGATGTAATAAGCGGACAGTAATAGCGGCCACGCTTCCAGCACCAAAATAGCAGACGATCGTTTCCATTTCATCTACTTGCCACTGGACATCGCTTGGCTTTGCTGATATGTGCACTCGCTAGACCTTTCCCATGTTACTCCTGGGTTTGGCCTCACCACCTCCTGCGTCTGATTAGGTAGGCTGTGCTCTGTCCACCCTCTCTACTTTTCTTTTTGCACATGGATCTCGTAACACGTCTGTGTGACGAGGACTGCCGTGATTTTGTTGTCATTGTTGACCAGTGGGCTTTACCAGGAGTCTTGTGCAAAAGCTGTATGGATTTCTATGAACCCCATCTGATGGAAAAATGGAATATGGAAATCCAGTCAAGAGGTAAGGAGTAAGTCAGAAACTTATTTATGATTTAAAAATGTGATGTGACTGAAATCAGTTTTACCACATATGTATTTCTACTGGCAGCTGATGCTGGATATCCTTCAGGGAATAGGCAATAAATCCTCACTGAGATTATGAGAGAAAACTGAAGAGGCAGATGTTAGTGAACTCTTGAAATATTATTTTTTTCATTATTGTTTTTTTTACATTTAATTCATTGGTTGTATTACAAAAACCTTTTTCTTCGTTTATGTATTTAAATAAATATCAGTATATTTTTCAATTCAGTATTAATATCTTTGTGTGTTGAAAATATATATTCAGAGACTGATTATGAAAGTTTTTCCTTGAAGTTAGTCAGGATTTGTCATGCTGATATAGTTTTTAGTTACATGTAAATAACAGATGTGGGGAAATCATCCAGACAGCAAGTTGATATGAAATCATGAGCACTGGAAAAAGTTTTAGCATCCAAATACTCTTGGCTGCTGGTTCTTGGTTCATAAATTTCTCTAGAGTTTTGTTAAGCACTCAAGTTGCCTAATGTACAGAATTCCACCACTTATGCAGAACCATTTTGCTGAAAGGATGCTCTTTATTCTGTGAATCAGAGTGGATTACTGAGGTGTATTGGGCTGTTGCACCATTATTGGTCTCAGGTCACGAGATAAATATGGATGAGTGAGTTACTGGTTCACAACTCGTTAATCCATAATGGACCATTGTACTGCACTTTGAATGATGATTTAACAGTCCTGATTTTAGAAAGTGAATTTTGCTCAGACATTATGAATAGGTTATGGATAGGTTTGTTGTGGGCACAAATCAGAAAGACTGTGAAGTTATAACATCATTATAAAATATATAATTTTGCAAATGCTGACATCTAGTGTCAAAAAAGTACTGTTTTGGATCACAAAGCAATGCAATGAAGAGATTTTTTTTTTGTCAGACACCATGTGGGTTTTGAGCCCCTCTGGCAAAGCCAAACAACTGAAGTTACTTTGGTTCTTCATGTTCGGGGTCAAAGCTGGACCACATGGGTTGTGTGTTGGGAAAGGCAGAAAGGCATCTGCACTCTTCTAAAAATAGATTTGACTTCGTTTATTTTTCTTTACTGTGCATGGCCACAATAACATGGCTAACCAAACATCACAAAATAGGTTTAGTGCCTAAATATATTGCTTGAATAGGAAAATGAATCATTTTAATTAATTGTATCTATTTTTCTTATAGGGACATCTTCAGGTAGGGGTTAAATTCTGGTGAAGGCCACTTAATATCGCCAGCATCAGACTGAAGAAGGACATTGACGCATTTAACCATGAACTACCTGGAAAAGCGACACAAAGCAAGCATGCAGCACTTTAGCAACCTGGACAGTTTAATGGACGAGACTGACCGAGAGGTCATGAACCTTACAGACCGTGCCTTCAAGAGTCTGTGCATCGGCGATGAAGCAGTCTACAATGACGCAGAGTTCTCACCGTCCCCTGTAAGTTGCCGCAAGCCACTAGCCGAAGAGATACCGAAAAAGTCTCAAGAGAACTCTTCCTTGGTGGCCAAGAAGCACGGAAGTCATCGCCCTAATGGAGTGAGTGACGCATCCTGGCGGATGAATAAAAGATCGTCAAAGGTGACGTCACTGTTCACTGCATTCACAGCTGAGAAGAATGGGGATAGCACCAAGCTGACCAATGGAGAGTCATGGGACAAATCTGCACTGCTCAGCATTCAAAGAGAGTTGTCAGAGTTTTCTACAGATTATCAAAACAACCTCTCAGGTGAACACTATTCCCGTGTCAAGAAACATTGTGAAATCCCTGAGAAAGGGACTGGCAAAACATCAAGCAAGGACACTGTGAAATCAACAAAAAATAAACATAGCAAATCCAGTAAGCTGAGAAAATTAAATTCTAAAAACTTTTTCCTTCACAGTGAATTCAGCCCATTCCAATCCTGGGTAGACTTAAATAAGTTTCCTTTTGGATTGGGAAATGTACAGATATTTCCAAAAAATGACCGACCAGAATGGTACGATTCCCCATTTTACAAAGAGCTAACATCGCACACATCACATATTTCAGAGTCAAACAGGACAAAGAAATGTGAGAACACCTCAGCTCCATCACCTCAACATGCACGAAAACACGAGGCACCACTACACACAACACCGACTTTAAACACTACATCTTTAAAATCAGAAAACCACACTGAGCTGAATAAGCCTGAAATTCATGTCAAGACTCATCTGTCTCAAGCTCTGCTGACATCCGCTGGATCTGAGCAGAGGTGTCAGTCTGAAGGAGACTTCTCTGCTCCTTGGAGGAAAAACCGAAGGAGGACAAAAAGTACAGTCCCTTCTGGACAGCCCCTTATAAGTTCTCCCGCCAGTGATAAGTCGAACGCTGGAGAGGAAGGGCTATCAAATAAAAAGGAGGTCAGGACAATGAAAGAACAAACCTCCTCAAATTTAACTCCATTTAGTATTTTACAGCTGCTGACACCAGTTTTACCATCCAGGCAGGAAACTGCAAGCTCAGACAAACTTCAAGCCATTCTTTCTCCTGCTGCCTTTGACCTCCGACCACTTCATGACACTGAGATTTGCCCATCACCTGAAATTAAACGAGAGAGCTACAAATCCATAGCATCAAGTCTGCTGTTCAATCTAAAAGACAATAGAAAACGGGTCAAGGCAAGGTACAGCCCATCAAAGTTCAAAGGTTTGGGTACAACAGACCAAAACCATGAGGCTACTATCCAAACTGTTCTCGAGTCTCCTGAAACTCCAGATGCTAAAACCATCTCACCTACTCATCAAAAAATGCTTGCATCTCCAATGAGTCCTCTTCCAGAGATGGAAGACCTACAAATCAGTCCTCCTAGTGGACACATAAATGGGGGTTTGCCAGATGATTACTTGGCACTAAGTCTACTGCAAGCTGGAAATAGAGGCTCACCCATTAAACCTCTGAGGTCAAACAGGGGCACTCTTAAAGCATCATATCCATCTCTACATTTGTATAGTAAAGCTAGTTTAGTGGAGTCTGACACTAAAACAATAGATGCCCATGGTCTTCATCTTACAACAAATAAAACCATTAAACAAGACCAGAGCAAAGAGCATGTACAGAAGGACTGTAAAGAGGCTCAAAGAAAGCACAGCATGATCAAAACAGAAATGCATGTGAACAAGCCTACGAACAATATGAATAGTGTTAATGCTCAAATAAATCACGACGAGACTATCAAAATTGCAGAGGATCTACTGGCTGAAAATACTGTTGCTCTAAAAGAGAATGACAAGTGCACAGTTCTAAAAAAGAAACACAGTACAAGACAAGATCCCTTGCTCATTTCAGGTAGCAGAAATGAAGACAAACTGAACATGGATGGTGCAAGCAGGGTAGACCAAAGACCTTTCAAAGATAAGGAATGCCCTAGAAAGGAACCAAAACCTAAGCATGTGTTTTCAGCCAGACAGAACAGCTACATCAAAAGTCAAAGACACGTGAATGGAGATGATGAGGAAGAGTATTTATGTAATGGAGGAAAAGTTGATGCTGCAGAAAGAGATGTGTCAGTATGTAACAATGTCTTGTCAAGGCAAGAAAGTCTAAATGCTAGGGAAGGAACAATATGTGAAAAGAATGTAGCTGTGTGTAAAGAAAAAGAACTAATGCAAGGCAAATTGGATGAAGCACTTAGCAGGGAAAACATTAAAAATAGCGCTTCCATCCCCAAAGATTGTATGCTGCCTTCAAAGGACGATTTGAACACTGAGCAAAGAACAAAAATGGATGCCTTCTCCATGAAGGGAAACACATCTGCAAAAAGAGCAGTATTTGCTTTTAAAGAACAGGTGCCCATGAAGACAAGCCTGGCCTCAAAGAAGGAGAGCATAGCAGTGGATAAGTATGAGTTAGCAACAGCAGCTTTGGAGGAGGTGATTGCCGAACGAGAACAAAGAAAAAAGAAAAGTGGAGATCTTTCATCCGCTGAACGAGACGTTATTAAGAGTTGGAAGAGGCGACCAGGTGGACCAGGTTCGGTCATGAAAGGAGATTTCGAGCAGGACAGTATAGCACTGAATCAGAAGGACATATCAGGAAGAGTTACAAAAGACAGGAGGAGAAGTCAGAAGGACGTTTCTGATTTTAAACCTAGCAGCCAAATCGTTCAAAGCATGTCGGACAGGGAAACCAAACATGGTAAGAGTCATGTGGCTGAGGTAAATTTAGCTGGGCCTCGTAAGCAGGAAGGAGCTGCCGAGCAAAGCCAGCATGTAACCGGACAGATAAAATATACAGAGAAGGACAGATCTGGCAGGCCTGATCAACAAAGTGACACAGATAATGTCAAGCCAACGAACAGGGTAGCTGAATTTAAAGAAAAAGAGGCAGTGGGTAAAAATAGCTGCCTTAAGGAAAACTTGAGAGTTACTGGTACTGAGCGTAAGCTGACTAGGGAGGGAGAAGAGAGATCAGCAGTTCAGGCCATGAGCAACTCTAGAAAACCAGCAGTCCCTCCTAGACACAACAAAGAACGTTCTCAATGTGAAGACAAAGACATGTATAAAAGAGAAAGGCATGAAAATGTTGGGGCAAAAGCTGATAGGTCAGTAAAAAATGAAGAGTTAATAAACAGAGAGGTCAAGAAAGCAAAATCTGATATACCAGTGGATAGATGCCCGGTAAGAGGACAAGTGTCAGCACTTAAAGAAAAATTTGACAGAGAACAAAGAGTGGAAAACATAGTTGGTGAGGAAATTCTGATTGCAGGGGAAGGTTCCATTGACTGCCCTGAAATGGAACTAATAAAACAAAAGGCAGTTGTTCCAAAGGTCACGGGGAAAGCTCCTGAAAGTGAATCGGTTTCAAGAAATAATAAACAAAAAGGGAAAGGAATTGGTTTAGACATCAAGAAACATCCTCATGAAGATTTCAAACTAGCAGTGAGAAATGAGGAAGAGTCAGGTAGACAGTGTGACAATAGTGAAGACATCCAGACTCATGAAACTGATGTCACAACCAAAACCGATATTGAAACAGACATAAACAAAACGGCGAGTGAAGGTGCTTCTGATCTTCTGAGGGAAGTTGATGATAATCAGAGCCAATCTAAAGACCATCACAAAAGCTCTCCACATAGGCTTTTTGAAAAATCAGTGATTGAAAAGTTAAAACCTGAGAGTGAATTTGAGAAAAAAGTAACCAACCAGACACCAGCAACCTCAGAATCAATAAAAACTAATAATACAATAATGGATAGTATTACAGTTTATGATATTTTTCAACAGTCTGAGTCTTTATCACTGGAAGATGTTGAAAAATTAAACCAAAGCAGTCTGATATCATGTTCATCAAAGGAATCCTCCTTTTCACTTAAATCAGAACAGTCACTATCCCAGCCTAAAAATGACTCATCAGATCAAAGAAGAAATTGTGAAGAGAACTTGAAACAAATAATAGATAGTCGTTCCTGTGACAAACCTGGAAGTGAATCAGATATTTCTGATAGGGTCATTTCTCCTCCATCTGATGTAGACAAAGGAGGGTGGGTCCGCTGTTTGATAGAATCAGCAAGCAATCTAACCCCACCATGTCAGTCTAACGTGTCTTCTCCTACAATGGGAAAGCCTGCTTTATTCAGAGTAAAAGACAACACATTTAGTGCCTCCCCTGTTACCAAAACAGTAAGACCCATTCTGCATAAAACGCTCACACAACCGTGGTCTCCTAGGGAGAGCTTAAGTGAGTCGGAGAGGGGTGAGGAGGACCTCTTCAGGGACTGTGTGGAAAGTCCAACAGTGCTCTCTCCAGCCCTGCTTTCTACACCTGTCAGAAGCCCCCAGTCTAACCGGTCCTCAGTGCTTTATTTATCCTCTCCAGCTTCTCAGAGCACTACAGGCATGGAGAAGAAAGGGAAGCTGGACAGTCTCACAGTACCGGAAGAGGATGAGTGGCGATCTGCCGTCAGCTCTGTGTCCGAGGGAATCGAGAGCGGCGGAACAGGTGCGGGAGACACCATGGGAGGGACTGTGTCCAGCACTGCACTTAGAGAGGATGCGGGGGGATCTAAAGAACCAAGTGAGAGATCCGGATCCGTTTGCAGCGGCTGCGAGAATCCGGCCCAGAGCAAGCCCCCAGCGGTCCCTCCGAAGACAGAGAAAGCCCTCCGTCGCGCCATGAAGCTCACCACAAGGCGTATCCAGAAAGAGGAGACGAGGAGCAAACCGGAGCGCGTGGGCCGGAGCAGTGACAAAAACGGAAACCGCAAACCGGAGAGGAGGCACCACAGCAGTGACAAAGTGCTCAGTAGCAGATCCGACCACAGATGCAGCAGTAACCAAAGCTGTGGAGAAAACAGCAGCGGCATAATCTTGCCTAAAACTGACCTAAGTGAAAGAAACGGCAGACGGCACAGTAATCAGGAGAGCCACAGCAGGGAGAAAGACGGTAGTAGGAAGCTACACCGTGAACGCCATGGTAATTTAACTTGTAACCATGGAGAGGATACCCTCAAAGGTCAGTTTGATATGAATGTAAATGCCTGTTGTGAAAGACCAGGCCGTTATAATCAGAAATACTTACCTGAAAAGCTGAATCGTAGGGCCCATAGTTTGGATAGATTTTCAACTTATAAACATGAGCATAAGTTGCTTAGCACTGAGGGCCTTGTCTCTAAAATGAATACATCCGAGACATCAGAGAAACACTTTGCTGCAAACAGAGCACATTTACGACAAAATAGCACTGAACATACTTATGCATCTCCAGCAGCCAACATTGTAACACAGTCTTTCCCAATGTCCCAGAGGAAAGTATTGCAAGACCCTGATTCAGGGCAGTATTTTGTGGTTGACATGCCTTTGCAGGTCAGGACAAAAACCTTCTTCGATCCAGAGACGGGAGGTTACGTGCAGCTGCCAGTGCAGTCTCCTGAATCGTCTGTACCACAGGCACAGTCCGTGGAGCTTGTGAACACCCCTACGTTTGTTCTGGTTCATGGGTTTCTACCAATGCCCATTTCTGCCTTACCACCCCAGAAACCCACTGTCAACCAAGACTCTGTAGTTGGCTCTGATGACTTGGACGCATTTGAGTCCAGTGAACTGGACAAGCAAGAGGATATTTATCAAACACAAAATAGGCAGGGGCAGCCTGTGCAGATTTTGCTAGAGGAAGGAACTGACAGTGTAAGATGATAATAGATGAAGTCACATTTTAGACCATTGAAAGCTCTTGAGAGTGGCATTTGAGTTTCTTTGTTGTTTTTGTTGCTTTGTTTTTCTTAACAAATGTAGTTTAAATACAAGTTGATATGACATGGAATAGGTGTTAATACTCCAGGTATGTTCAGTAATGAACACAGAAATCTTTGTAAATATTTCACTTTTATCAAAGGAAGGAAATAGTTGAGACTGATTATTTTGTAATGATAATGTGCGGTTTGGCTGTTATATCACAATAAGAAAAATCCTTCCATTGTGTTATTATAAGAATATTTAACAACAGAGGATATTTTGATACATGTTGTATTTTGTGTAGCAAGTTTCACACTCTTTGATGTTTTTTTCAGACGAGTGGATGCACTAACTAAAAAAGTGAGTAGTGAAATGGTCTCATAATAGTCTCATATGTCTCATAATATGTCTTAACAGGCATATTTTCAGGTTAAAATGCCCATTATTGCCATTAATTTTGAGTGTATTTTTTGAAAGAATGATATGTTACGAGAGGCTAGGTTATTAGTTTCGTAAAATGTAAACCATTCCAATAAAAAACAACAAAAAATAAACATTTCGATGAATCTAGACTTCTGTTCCAATTTCACTTCAGGACTAATCAAGTAACATTGTTTAGAGCCGTGTTGTACGATGTCATTGAACCAATTACTGGACTGTGAATCATATTTACCGGCAGTTAATAGCGTCAGAGGAATATAAATATCGGTCATTTATTGAACTAATCTGCTCCTAAAATCGATACTCTTACATGTTTGCCCTCGTGTATAGTTGCACCACTACTTGCCTAGCGATCACACAGACACGTCGTCCGGAATTTCTGTTGTAAGCACGCTGATTTATTTACCTGTCGGTTGATTTACACTACGGAACAAAACGATCACATTTACTAAACATTAATGGCATCCACAGTTGCCTGCGACCATGTCATCGTATTGTTTTAACACAACATTTTCCTCATCATCAAAGTACAGTAGACTTATTGGGTAAAGTACGTCCGGTACACAGCACGGTCGTTCCACTTTGTTCGACAGTTTTAATGTGTTTACTATGGATTGTACGATGGCGTGATTAGTCGCTCGTGAATTTCCACTGAGGGGAAATGGACAGGATCCAACACAGTGGTACGCATTGTAGCCTCTTGGTGAAATGATCCATCCGGACCAGCCGATCTTTGCAAAGTCCACATAGAGAGGTGTTCTCTGACATGTGTCAGAATGCGCTGTCTCGCTCTGGGATTCGCGCGTACTTCGGCGTCTCCGCTCCAAAGTCTGGAGGGAATCTTTGGACTCGAGGAAACCATGAGATGATTCAGTGCTTGGACCTGAGGAGACAAACGGGAGTCAGTAATCAGCGCAATTGAACAAATTCAACAAAAATATTTAACAAAGCATTGTCCACAATTTTGTTTGCACGTAGTCAGCGTTTTTAATAAATGACGTATTTTTGTGAATGTTACGTATATTACTAAAGTAACAATACAGCATTTATCCTCCAGAGTAACATAGGATCTTTACCAGAGACTCCTCGATGGTCGTTTGAATAGATAACTAAATAGGAATAATTTTCCTCTTCATCCGTTACTCTTCCCGTATGTACACCTGTTCTGAACCAGTGTCCCGACGGTAAAGTTGAAACCACCAGTATGCCGTTATTCGTGTCACTGTTGAGAATCCAACTGGTCACCTATTAATTAAGACATTACCACGTTTTTTGCCATTAGTCCTGCGTTGCGTAGTCTACTGATAACTTGTTTCAGAATAAGGACACAAACTTACCGTCTGCGTAATGTTGAATACCTCCCATCCGTTGGTGTACAGAGGCAATGACCTTGAAGTAATCAGGTTTCCTCGCCAAGATTTAATTCGGTTATCTAGCACTTCATACAAATTAACCTAAAAAGAGATCGTGTTATTGTTGTCTGGTCTACCTCAGTATTAGGAAGTGAAGTGTTGCTAAAACTTACTTTGTAAAAATTATGACCCAGCAAATATGGTTGCGCACGACGAAACCATCGGAATTCCGCCTTGATGATTTTTTCGTATTGGCCAAATGATGTTAGGTTAAAAAAGTGAAAAACACCATTGGACTGGCCTGCAGGAAAAAAAAAACACTATGAGTAAACAATTTGGCTGATTTTAAGAATTCGATACCGTGTTGACGTCATGCTGTTTCAGAAGTTGTATGTAGATTGTAGGCCGTTTACCTGCAAAACTTCTCACTACATTTCCATCCAGCCCTCTGGAGTTTTTTATTACGCCGTTGGAGTCTGCCACAGCATCGTAGAGGTCCTTCATAAACTGCGGCACCTTTCTGTGCGGCACATTGCGTTGCAAATCTCTTAATGGGAACAGTTCGTTCCATTTGCTTTTCTTAAGTGCTCCTGTAATTACTCCTGCATCTAGCTCATTTGTAGCAACACCGGATAAGATAGGAAAAAACGAAGCTGATCTTAAGACAAAAATTCCAAAAAGATAAAAACTTTGCAGTGTCATAGCTGTAGAAATTATAACTCTGTATTGGTTAACCATCAAATCAGGACGTTCACTGATGTGGTGTGTGATGATGTGATGTTCGCCTACTCCTGAGGTAACACTGGATTGTAGTGGGTAGTATTTAAAACGGCTATAAATTTACCATAGTCATTAGTCTAATGTTAACTGTTAACTAAGGTTGGTGTCACACTTAGTCTACAGGTCGAGAAGCTTTTTCCACTTAGCTTTAATCGCTTATGATACAGATATTGCTCGGAAATAACTGTCTTTAACAACAACAACGATCAACAACTGTTGATTAAAGAGAATTAGTAGCCTACCACCCAACTACATTACCATGTTTTTTTTGTTTGTTTGTTTGGTGACAGATATTTACAGCTTAATTCATATTGAGCTACAGAGGGGATCTAAGAAGGTAAGAGCAAGTCTCCAAGAGCAAGCGCAATTGAAGCGTGATGTACAGATGAAACCTTCTGATTACGGAATTCATCCTGCTATGTTGTGTACAGATTGGCAGTAAGAACAGCGCGGTCTTTACAATCGTTGAGAAATGACGTCAGTGGATAATGAACACACAGATGTACGGCTGGGTCTTGTCGATGTTGGTTTTAGCAGTTTGCTGTCTGTTATCTGTGCGCAGCCAGGTCCCCCAACGATGACTTAGGTAAACTCAGCGACTACGATGACGCAAAGCAAAACGAAGATTTACTCAGTGGTTCCCTGCTATTGGGATTTTCCTAGTGTCCAGATTTCACCTGCGTCACTTTTAGATGGTAGTTCAATAACAGTCATATACACTGTTCCACTATCGGGTGACTTAGTAAAATGTAATGAAGAAACGCTAATGAATTTTAGATTTCATTTCATTCTTTTTTTCTTTGTGATTACAGAATTGTGTAAGTACTCTCAAAAGTTTGAGGACATCTTGCATTTTTGCAAATGCCGATAAAATGCCTGCAAAGGTTTTGTTACAGCAAGTTTCTAATAGTTTGGTGTATTTTGCAACACATTTATCAGTGTCATCCTTGTTAAGAGTTGTTGCTAAATGTTAATTTTATATTTCTTACCCCAAACCACAGTTAAAGTTACAGACATCTGAGCATTTCTGACAAATGTCTGGACAAACTGACGCAATGTGTGCAGTTGTTATACTGACTATATGCGTTTGTATATTTAAAATGTAACATTTTACAACTAGGGCTCTAAGGTTTATGTACCTTCTCCTAGAGGGTCCACTAGAGGGCGCCATTGGTCAAGAAAAGTCCCTGTCTTTGTGTCTTTGAAGTTCACTGACTGTGTATATGAATACTATAGAATACACACTATCAGATACTAAGCATACTGTTCTCATGCAATAGCTATTAGTGATCTTCTCAGCTTCTGAGCTACAAAAATGTTAGTCCTTCTGCATGTACACAGATATCTATCTATCTATCTATCTATCTATCTATCTATCTATCTATCTATCTATCTATCTATCTATCTATCTAGTGTCTATCTAGTGTACTCAAACACAGAATAGACTCTCACTGACAACAATCTGAACCAGATGTCAATAAGAAAGTAATAGTACTGATTGTTAATATGGGCAGGAGAGACATCCAGAACAGGAGGTTGATGAGGTGAATTTGTATCAGTGACCTTCCCTTGTTGTTTACCTTCCTGTTACACGAGTGTCAAACACATGGAAGGAATTACATGAGCAGCAAGCAGTGTTGTTATTCTATTAAAAATGTGAACGGAAGATTCACAGACAGCCATGTGACCCAGACAAAAAGAATGTTGTCAGGACCAGTTTGAGTGAGACACCGACTCTTGTTACTGCCCTGGCTTGATGCCTTTTGACTACCAGAGCAGACACTTTAGAACCTTCTCACTCCATTGACCTATTAAAGAGGACATGGAATCAGCATGTTGTAGTAAGATGATCTCTTCCCCTTACGATCTTCAAAACTCCATGGAAGCATGTTTGGCATCCAGAAGGCTTTCTTCATACTTGAGGAAAAAAAGTGTGTTTTGAATGTCGGACAAATCAGAAATATTTTCAAATGCTTATGCAGATTATAGCCATGCACTTTGTTTGCTTTTATTTAATTGTCTCTGCAGTGTGTGATGGGTTCACGTCTGGTACTGTTTTTGTTTTTTGTTAGTTTGTTTTGCTCTAGGCTGGAACTTCAGATGCCCACATCCATTTTTGCATGCAGACTGGGTGTTACAGTATGTGTGATTTTGGATAGAAGATGGACACATGCCTGATAGAACAAGAAGCACAGAATCAGTTATTCAATAACAAAAATAAATACAGTCTCTTTCGTAACAGAAACTGCTGGGCAATGTGCACATACACATGTTCAAGGTACTACAGGGAAAGAATAAAAATTCTGTTTTAACCACAGGACTTCAAAGCCACTTGTCTGGAATCATGTCAGTTCTATGTCAATAATTTGGATATTCCAAATGTCAGAAATAAAGACATTTGGAATGAAGAATTTTCCATGACCTCTGTGAAACATCTGAAAACCACCTCATCAGCTCGCTGTCTGAGACCTGTCTGGATGTAAAACCTGTCTGTCTAAGACCTGTCTGGATGTAAGACCTGTCTGGATGCACCTCCTGGCCCCACACACCCTTTGCTTTCAGCACCTTATCTCAGACCCTTCCCCTGAGTTCTTCGAGCTGCCGCTTCAATATCCCCTGACAGCAGAAAACGCTCCATAAACGTACCCGGCTGTCTGGCACCTCCTCCTTCTTCTGCCTGGCGCGAAACACACATATACACACACATGCGTCACACTGCCCGCTGACTGATAAGACGTATTGGCACATGGTAAACAAACAGCAGTGGGTGGGCTGGAAACTCATGCTCCTCTACAAAATCATTATAGCTACTGTGAAAACAGAGCTACTGGAACTTATGTCTTTGGTTAAAAAATTTCCTTTTGGGGCAAAACAAGAATTTTGTCTTTGCTAAATTTATATGGCTAGACAAAAGTGCTTTGAAGCAGTTCTTAAAGGCATGTAGTTCTTATTTTCATCAGCATCAATATCACATACTGTTTATTGAAGAATCATGGCTTCTTTGTTTTTTAAAATGTGATCTGATCATATATGTTTTAATTAAGGTAAAATAAATAAAAGGAAAGGAAATCATTTTAATAAAAAAGAAACATTTTTGCATAACTTTTTAAATTTGTATTTCACCAAGTTTTTATATCCTCTAAGTATTTAGGATCACTAAAGTGGTCAATCATTACTTCATGTATCACTAGGAAATTCATAAATTATGTAGTGGCTTTAAGAAATATTTAAATTTCCTATACTATGAACCTCCACGTTTACTAAGAACACAGGGTGCTGCTTCTTACTGGTTCCATCAATTAATAAGGTAGGACGAAGAGACTTTTCTTACAAATCCCCCCAACTATGGAACAGCCTTCCAGAAAATGTCTGGGACTCTGACACAGTCTCAATCTTTAAGTCTAGGCTAAAAACTTATTTAGATTAGCATTTGGTAATTGATATTCCCCCATAGATAAAGGTTACAGATCCAGGGGTTCATGGACAGAGGGTTTTATGGTATACTGAGACGCTGGTGCTGTTGTCCCACCACTGTACACGTTCACTCAAGTTTGCTGATGTTGGAGTGGAGGGATGCCAATGCCTCAGGGTTCCCCCAGGTCTGTGTTACCTTCTGGTTCTGTCCTTTTAGTTAGGCTGTAATAATTAATTCCTGGAGTTACTGCTGCCACGCTTCTGAAATGTCTACAATTTATGTCCCATACAGAACTAACTGTCTCGTTTTACTTTTACCGAGCTAATGGCTGTCCTTGATACTAAGTAAGGATTGACGAGGCTCTCCTGCTACCTGTCCCAGACTAACCACCTCCTTCTCATCCAGACACAGATGAAGGATTAATCAACTGGATGGAGGCCCTCATCAGCACTCATCAGTTCCCCCCCACTCTGCTGTGGAACAGCCCCAGACTTAATGTTATAGCTAATTTACTACTGTTTTTTTTATATATTTATCTTGTTGTCATGGTGACCAGTGTCAGCCAGAAGAGGATGGGTTCCCCCGTTGTGTTTTGGTTCCTCCCAAGGTTTCTTCCTCACGCTCTTAGGGAGTTTTTCCTTGCCACTTTCACCCTTTGCTTGCTCGCTGGGGGCTTGGACTCGGACATCTGTAAAGCTGCTTTGAGACAACATCTGTTGTAAAAGGTGCTATATAAATAAAATTTGATTTAATTTGATTTAAAGTAGAATATGGGTAATGGGTGATTGGATAGGATGTTTTTTTCTATTATTAGGGCAGAAGTTACATGTTATCATGATTTGATTTGACTCTTCTAGGAGGCTTATGACTATGTAAGAGAGAGAGGGAGAGAGAGAGAGAGAGAAAGAGAGAGAGAGAGCCCATCCTGTTTGCGTGTTGCAACTTGCGACCAATTCATGCTTTAATGCATAATATATAGTCCATGTAGCTGGTTGAGTATTGGTGTCAGCTTTTCCAGAGTCCAGGGGGGGTGGAGTAGATGGAGTGGGTGGATGAGTAAACCAACACTGATTTATCTACATGCATTACCAGAACATTCTTCTGGCATCATCTTAGCTTCTTCATCAGAGATGAGCAGGTCTTTGATGTTTGCTTCACCTCTGAAGCAAAATCTGCAGATAAAACAGAAACATGTATTTAGATCTGGAAAGATGGACAACAGTAAACTGCAAACAGAAGATGTGCCAGAGCAGGATTATCTGTTTCAGCAGATCTGGAGGACTTTAACTTGAAGGTTGTTTCTGAGGTAAATGTTTTTCATTTAGCTGTAATATTACTAATTTTAGGAATAAGATAATCTGAATAACAATGCATTTTCAGAATGCATTTGGCATAGTGGGTGACAGTATTCAGTGAGTTCACTTAGCTATGGTGGGGCTAAACCATTTAGAGCTTTATATGTCAACAGGAGAATTTTAAAGCTGATTCGAAATTTAACTGGGATTCAGAGTAGAGGTGAAATAACAAGACTAATATGGTCAAACTTTAGCTCATTGACATTTTATTCATTGACATTTTAGAGTGTCTAGATCATCGCTGCGAAATTAAAGCATGGACCAGTTTCTCTCCATCTGATGAGGAACGTCTCAGTTTAACAATATTGTACATGGAACATATACATCGAAAAGGAAGTTTTAGTAACATTACATATATCTGTCTCAAATGAGAGAGTTTGTGTTGTAAATAAATCAAGAGTAATCAGGAAATTATTGAACTCTTGCAGCCTTTAGTACAATGGCACCTCAGTCTCATTAGAGAAGATCAAGCTATTTTTTTAAACTTCCCATCTTTACCAAGAATGTCAATAATTCCAGAAAGCACTGTCACTTGTGACTACCATCCTGTCACTTGTGACTACTATCCTGTCATTTGTGACTACCATCTTTTCATCCTGTCACTTGTGACTACCATCCTGTTACTTATGACTACCATCTTGTCATCCTGTCACTTGTGACTACCATCCTGTCATTTTGTCATTACCCTCTTGATCTTCCAGTCCTTATTCCCTACTGTTCAGTCTTAGGTATAAACTACCATAAAATGCCACTCAGAACACCAATGCTTCTATATCCCCTTATATCCATATCCACTGTGTAAAGTCAATAAAGCTTGTGAAATCTATTTTGAATGTACTGCTATATTTTGAGTCATTCTGCGGTATTCCTTTGGTAGCTCGTGATGAGGTGAGTTTCTCTGCTGTTGACCACTAGTCCTCCAGTCATACTGTGTAACGCTCAACCTGTATTGACTTTTCCAGACTTGCTTGTTGGAGAGGACCCAGCTGACATTTAACATGAGTACACACACGCACACACACACACACACACACATCAACATGAGCCTCAAGATTCTTTACATAAGTTGGTGGCAAGTTGCAAGTTCAACTATCACCATTCAGGGAGCCATCTCTCACTGAAATCTGAACTGTTCAGATTTGAATATATCATTCATATATATTTAATCATTCAGATGAAGCAGATTTGATTTTTTTTAACCTTTTACCAAGGTTGCCAATAATTCTGGAGAGAACCTGGCTCATGCTTACTCATGTTCATGTCGTTCTCGTTCGCTCTGCATCTTCACGACCTCAGACTGCTGTTTTGTTCATTCTCTCACTCCATCGTCTCTCTCTCTCTCCCTCCCTCTTACTTGCTTTCTGTCTCTTTCTCGTGTCAAATTGCATTATTTGGTTTCCAAGTTTCTTTTTTGAATAATATGAGCATTTAATCCCTCCTTTGAATTTAAGATCAAAACAAATTTGCTCTGAGACATAGCAAGACTCAAAGCTACATGACATTCATTGGACACTGAAGTAAGGATCACATTGCTGAGTAATGAATCTGCATGCATTGGACAATCCTCACAAAGAAAGGCCAAATAACATTAAAAGAGTCCAAGCCACTTCAGACTTATTCTTATCTGTAGTGTAATTCTACAGAAACACAGGTGCAATTCCTGTAGGATCCTTACCTGAAATAGTTTCAGAGCTTGTGAAGAGTACTACTGAGGGGTTAAACCAGAAGAAGTGAACCCCATCAAAGACCCCATAACATATGACCCCATAAAAATAGGCCAATAGAGTGGATAAATAGAACCGTGATAATATATGCATCTGTCCATGTGTATGTGGTCTAAATGTTGACTAGGTTTTAAGCAATTCTTTTGTACATGTTCTTCAACATTCTACACCATATTTATAAACAGAGCTGGGGAATGAGATTCCCAGTGGGCCAACTGGTGGTGTGCATGACGAACTTGTATGCTATATTTCTTCTTAACTGAAAACTGTCACAGTCACATAAAATTCTGGTTCATTGCAATGCAAGATTCTATAACCAAATACACAACAAAATTGGTATCTTTTCAGCCTAGTGCCCGCTAGATTAAAAATGCGCTGCCCCGATGCAGATGATACATTTCTGATTACAATTTTTTTCCAGCATTTTTTATATCTTGGCTTTACTATACCTTGGTATAATGTGTTCGTTTCTATTTATGTGCCTAATTAAAGCTGGTTAGGGTGGTGCATAGAAATGTGGCAGTAAGTGGCCCAGGCATGGACCATGCAGGCTGGCTCTGCCCTACAGGTGGCAGGTGGTGTGGTGTGTGCTGTCTGTCACCCTTGGCAGGCTGTACCAATGCCCACTGCCCAGCAGGAATGGTGGTACAGATTAAACCAGTCTGTACCAACATAACATGCTTAGCATTATTCACTGAGTGCTCACTAGTTTCACAGAAAACGGCATGGTGAACAACTGTCCTGTCGTTCTATTGGAAATCCTATGCTAAAGTGGTCATTCACTGTAAAAACGCACGAGTGGTGATCCAGACTTGCCCTACAGGGCCTGAGAAACTTCATGTTGTCTTTCTTATAGAGGATTCCAGAGACCCACTGCTTATAGGACAACATTGATGTTCAGTCCAAAGTAACATCCCAGTCAAATCTTGTTTTTTGTCACTGAAGAGCAATGGCAGCTGTTACAGGAACACAGTGAAACCAATACACTGCTTCCTGGAACTGGCTTCTGTAATTTCATGTCTTAAATCGGTATGGCTGTCATACAAATAAAACAACAAATATTCTAAGTGTGTATGCTAGTTCGCGTTAAATGGGATTGCAGCAGCTTCTTAGAATGTATTTAGAAAGAGTTTCTAATACAGAGTGTGTCTAGTAATGAAACTGGGAGTTGCAGGAAGAGAGTTTCCTGTGCTCCCTTCCTCCATGCACCATTCACTGTCTCAACTCCTTCCTTCTCTTTCCAACACCCCTAATGACATCAGCAGCTGTTGGCCAATGGCAGCACGCCTCTCACCTCCCGGGCGGCCGTCATGGCCGAGGAGGCGGAGAGCACGCGGCCCCCATATGGAAGACATAGACTGTAAAACTTCGTTTTTCATCTCGTCTCGGCAGTAACGGTCCTGATGTAGTGCTGATTTCCTAATGGGGCCCTTGTCGGTTGGCCTGTAGTTTATAGGCCTTGTGCTACACTCTCTTGGATTCTCATCAAACTCCCACCTCTAGTGGAGGGTGGGGGCAGGGTGGACGGAGGGGGTACAGGAGAGGAAATGATAGCAAATCTGAGTCCATCACAGGCATGTTTTTGAGAGATTAAGTACATCGACTCATGGGAAAGACGAGCACACAAACACGCACGAGCGCAAAGCTATCTTCTCAAGACGTGTCACTTAGAGGATTAAGGAATTATTAATTAGAAAGACAGAGAGAGAAATGAATAAATGGCTTGTGTAAGGAGGGTCAATTGTTCAGACCGTGGTCACTGTTCAGACCTGCTCCCTTCCCCAGACTATGGTGGGCTACGGTGATGCAGAGGTCGGACCCGATCTTCGGACGGATTAGTAATTTCCTGCTCAACAGCCCCTGTTTTCTGTGTGGCTGGCAGCGTGTCCCCCACGTGCCAAGCTCCTCCATGCGTTCGCTCCCAGAATGAAACATGTATGTTTTCCTTACCGCAGACAAAAGCAATAACTCAAAAGAGTGAACAGAAAAAAAACTTCTCAGGATCTGAGCAGGTGTTTTTTTTCAGTGGATTGTGGTTCCTTAATAAACCTCATGAAACATCTGAAATCATTTTAAAATAAGCACAGAGAGAGCTCAGGGTAGCCCAGCTTGCTGCTATGCTCACGTGACCTCTTATGTAGGATTTATAAAGTGTTTATACAAACCGTGCACCGACCAGCATGGCCTAAATGAACACTAGGTTCTCGAGTTTCATACTGTGTGGCTCGTTGAAGGAGAACCCGATAACAGCTTGGGTAGCCACGGTTACATTTTATTAATGATCCAAGAATCCATCCCTCGAAGGAGTACTTTTCCGAAATCGCCTACACGCCGCTGCCAAAAATTCCGGATTGCGACTGCCGTGGTGCCTACTGCAGGGTAAGACACACATCAGTTTATTCACTGCCATAGTAACCCCTTTGAGAAAGCAACTGTGTTTTATGAGAGTCAATATAAAGTCAATTCTCCATGAAGTGCATAACCTCACCCTCACATGGGTTTGTGCAGGAACCTGTTACCTGTGACTGCTCGGCTCAATAACAAGAAGTAGTTGTAAAGCCTCGTCCAAGGGAGGAACCAAAAACATTTTAAAAGCAGACAGATATCGGCATCCTCATCAGCTAAATCTATCACAATACCTACATCCAGGTCCAGAGGAGTTCAAAGGTATTACACAAGATGGAATCAGAGGTTTTGACATCTGCACAGAGCTGTTCAGTCTCTGAGGCCTCTTATAAAAACAATTCTGCTAGCTACTCACAGTGGTGGAACTAAATGTTGGTAAATCATCTTTACAGTAACATTTCACGCAATGGTACATCCAGGTCATGTTGCTGAAGCAAAATGTTCTCCATTTCTTGGCTACTTCTTACCACTTTTTTAGGTGGCCTAAAACTGCTAGTGCCCTGTTAAAGGAGAATTCAGTATGGCACGATCTGCGAATACTTCTTGAGCTTTGCATTGAGATTTCAGACCGGCTCATTGGACTGTCAGCACTCAGTCCTCAGCAAGCTTAAGCAACTTGCCCTCCATCCTATCTTTATTGGGTGGGCCTCCATCAGTTCTACATCTGCCCCAACAATCAGACCCTGTGATGGTCGACAGGAAAAATACGATGGTTATAGTGTGGCTGGATGGGATATTTTGTAGCAAGGTGTTGATAGATTTGGGATTGTGCTGCATGTCTTTACCCATGTCTACCTGTCACCACTCTTACAAAGCAACTTCTACCAATATACACAACGTCCTCCTGCTGCGCACTTTGGTGTCAAGTGAAGATCACCTCATACTCAAAAATGGAGAATTATTGATAGTGTATATTCCTCATTTTTTCTGTTTACTGAAATATTTATTACCTGTTCAAACTGAAAGTAAGACATAGAAACATCATGAAAACCACGACAGGTTCATGTTTTCTTCTGCTTTTGGCTTTCACTCCTGGCTCCTAAATGACATCATGTCCTGATGTTTTTACCAAAGCTGACCTCCCCCAACTGGCCTGGACACGCAAATGAGCCTGGATAACCAGACAGTGAGGAATCACCTCTCAGCTGCCAGGGAGATGTTAAACACGTTCCAGGGCAAAGCAGGGTCTTTTATTACCAATCACTCATCAGTAGATGAGACCGAGGGGCACACAGAGGCTCAGGGTTGTCTCAGGGCTGTCAAAATAGAGAACGTTATGATAAAAGGAGGAAATTTCCCTGCTTCCCCGCCCCCCACACACTCTACTGCCCCATTGCCCTCTTGAGACCTACCTGTGAGACGTAACTCTCTCCTCTCCCTTTCTATGAAGAGAGAGAAAGAGGGAGACGGGCAGTGAGATTGATGAGCATAAAACAAAAAGCTGGAAGTGTCTGCAGAGTGAAATGCATCCGGCAGCCAAGATAAATTCAACATGAAACCCACAAAATGGATGGCGGCACTTTCTTTCATGGCTGTGCAGATTGCTTAAGTCCAAGAAGGCCCACAAAAAACATTAAATATCAAACAGGTCATTTTCTTTATGAAGCTACAAGCCAAATATGTAATCAGAGAAACTCTGATGAAGTGCTCGATGACAGAAAGTCGTCCATCAGCTCTATAAGACTCTAAGATGAAGGAGTTCAATTAAATGTTACACTATTACAAAGGGAAATCATGCCAGATGACTAAAGCAGTCTACAATATCATGTACTGCAAGGTCATAACTTTCAGGGTGGGAGACCAGAGTATATATGAAAATTTTCCTCTTAAATAGTAATTGCCCCAGCAGTAGTGATACCGATTACCTTGGTTTTTTTCTGTTGTCTTTTAACATCCACGTTTCATTCATTTATCATTGCAGGAGAAAGATCATAACAGACAAAATTATAAAAAGTTTATCTCTGCTCATATACAGTGATGTAACCTGCAGGTGGACCATGTCACAGCACTTTTAACACCTCCAAGAGTATGATCTCCTAGGTAACGTCACAATAAAAGTCCAAAGAAGTCCTAAACTTAGCACTAACAAATAACGCACATGCTGAAAGCACATGCTGTTACTGCAGAGAAATATACCATGTACTTCATACAGTTTTTACAATAGTATGATTTGCTTACCATCTGTGAAAATATCTACAGCTGTAAGCTGCAATTAAGGGGGCCAAGCATTGCTACAAGAATGCAGAAAATGCCCCAGAAAGTTACTGTGCCCATGCACACATTAATGTGAATACTGCTAACAACTTTGTGTTAGTCAACAGTGTAGGTATTGTGCAGAACAACAATAACAAAAGAAATCAGTTAGGGTGGGGGTGGGGCAATTGGTCTTTGAGATTGAGATTAGTATTGAGAGACATGTCTCAATGGCTTGTGAGTAGGACCTGAAAGATACCATAGCATAATCTGTTGCAAACTCTGTATCTGAACTGCAAACATCAGTATTGCAAATATCCATAACTGCAAATATTTTGTGTATCTATAAAAGAAATAGCAAAATAAATGCGCTTCTAGGATAAGAAAACGTTTGCTAGTGAGAAGTGCAATTGCATTCTTTTAGTTATTGAAAGTTAATCATTAACATTAAGGAATCAGTGAGTTTCTATGGATGGAAACACGGACATCTATTATGATATTCCAGATGAGTAACTGCAGTGTACTGTAGTAGGACAGTGGAGATATTTAAAAATGTAGTAAGGTGCATTAGGTTTCCAAAGAAACAGGATGTTTTAGACAGATGTCCTTCATCAGCTTCATCAGTATCAGCCTCAGAAGCGCTTTGCTTTCACAGCTGATGGATGACCTCAGAAAGTGATGGAAACTAAACCACTGAGTACTTAGACTAGACTTGGATTAGTCTTAGACTGTAGCACTTGACGGAGTGAGACAGGACGCAGTTGCTGAGGTGCTCAACTTTTAATGGATTCAGGAACACAAACAGAACACACAACAGAATAAAACAGAGTAAGAACAGGTTAAGCAAAGAGAATACTGGCTACTAAGAAAAAAATGCTAACCCTGATAACCAGAATAAAGGCTCACACAACCAGGCAGGATGGGGTTATGGGCAAGGAGAAGGAAAACAAACAAACAAACACAAAAAGCAAAACAATAACAGAATGAATATAGAATAGTCGTACACAGTCGTAGCTAGTGAGCCCCCAGCTCCGGCATTAGAGCCCTCGCAGCAGGGCGAAAGGGTGACGTCTCGGCGGCATAGACGTAGGGCTGAGCACCGTTCAACTCAGATTCACGTGTCAAACAGGTTTGCCCCA
>JAOYMR010000011.1:14370730-14409748 GCA_025802075.1 Tenebrosternarchus preto
TAATCGCTTCACAGCAGGGGAGTGGGCTACAGGGTGGCTGGTTTCCCTTACGAAAATTTTCGTAGCTTTAGTCATTCTAATTAAGGCTTGCGGCGTGGCGTGGCGCCGTGGTAAGGGCAGAGGACCACTGGCGCCGCATTTTATTAATTTTTGGCGATTGAAAAAAAAAAACAACAACAAAAACTCGATATTACAAAATTACACATCGTCAAAACAACATTCGCGATAATTTCGCAAACGATGCATATCGCCCAACCCTAGTGAACACGTAACTTATTTCTCCACACTCCACTTGTCAAGATCCTGCCTGTTGAAAATTAGGGTAGAAAATAAAACTATAAGCCAAAAGAGCCAGAGATGGTAGGTGTATCACTTAAATCAAGAGAAAATAAATCTGACATAATCTACCACTCTATATCTGACAGTCTGTTTTTGTAATTCCATTGCTACACTGCAAAAACATGCCCGCAGAGTATCTTACCAAAGCAGAACCCCAGGTCAGGCCTCTTGATGGTGTTTGACTTCAAACCAATCGCTGCTGAAGTTCGCCGATTGTTGATGTCTCTGCACACCCACAGCTTCCTCACTCCTCCTTCTGTAAATCCACTGTAGCCACTCCCTTCTTCCACAGCTTTATGTGCAGTGATGGATTACACCATGACGGCTGACTCTTATGGACAGTGGTAAGGGGTAAGGAGGGTGGAGACTCACTACAACACTGTTAAAGTGATAACACTGACTGTATGCATACACCATAACACTCGCATAAGGAACAGAAAAGGGAATCGTATTTGCAGACAACTGCAAAAGAACAGTAAATCTTTGACTTGATGGATGGTATTTATCTTCACCTATTTTCCAGAGCTTCTCTGGGTTTGAGCAGGCTAGGGAACTTGGGTTTAGAAGCTTGTAAACTTATTTTTTCAAACACAGGTGGTAATGAGTCACAAGAGGAAATGTATGAGGCTTAGGCTCTCCAGTAGGTGGAATTATTTTACTCTAGCATATCCTACACTCTTTCATTTTCCCCGGTGGTAGATTTCATGGTTGTATAATGGCGCCTTTGCCCTTGCTCTGGTCTTCAGGTTGGGGGGACCCCTGGGATACCTGTTCAGATGCCTGTTTATATATGCCTGGCCACCCCAATAAAGCAAACAGTAAAAAATATTTAGGCATTAACAGTGGACACCCCAGCATGTGTAAAAGATTTTGTTTGTCTTTGTTTCACTGTGGAAATTATACTATATTTGGGACTCTCGAATATTCAGTGGGTGCTACTGTACATTTTACAGACATATCAATTTTATTTTATGATATAATTTTGTACAGACAAAACAACAGCATAATTTCTGCTGGGTATTGTGAGAAGCTAGGCTAACTAGGTTTCTAGACTAGCCTGATGGAGTGATGGAGTAGTGATGTTCTGCAAACAATCAATGTGTTGATGATTTGATTTCATTTTTGAAAAGCTGTCTTAATTTTCACAGTTCATTTAATGTAATAGATAGATAGATAGATAGATAGATAGATAGATAGATAGATAAGATGTAGGTCAGAAATCATCCACTGCAAAAAACTTTGATTAATGTGTTCAAGAAATGGCCATTTATCAAAACACTCCTGTGATAATTGTGGTGCTTCAGAAATGTGTGAACTGTTATTCACTTTAAATGAGGCCAGTGTAACTTCTAAGAAAACATGGACAGTATTATAAAATCCATTTTCTACATAAAATATTTTTCCTTCGTGGTGCAAAGGCAATTGACCATTCCTAGACACCAGCAGGGGGACAAGATCTTGCACCATTTCCCTCAATGGTGGGTTAAAGTGTTTCAGGATAGAGGTTGGAACCTGACAGTTTAGTAATGGAAGGATAACACTGGGACAGTGACACCAAGCTGAAGTCTCATTCCCTTGAACTTTCTTTTTATCTCGCTTGGAATGACGCAATGTTTGGATTAACAGTGTGCGACATCATGAGCTCAGGCTTGTTTGGTTTAGCTCCGCCTACTTTCCCCAGCTTCCCTTTGTGAGGGTTTTGCATGTGCAAGCAACACATGACGTCTTTGGAAGATGGGTTCTTACTTTGTAGCTAAACGTTGCAGACATTGCTGCTTTTAGTAGTTTATAGCACTGCTAAATCTTTCACTGAGATTTATACGTGTATGGAAGTAGTAACATGGGATCTTAAGAATGAAAAACACTGATTAAGACTGTTGTGTCTGCTATAGCGATATTGCCTTTAGTGGAGCAAAACACATTGTTTGGTCTGGTTTCACGGCTGTGCGGTTTGGTAGAAGTGTTTATTGCTCATGATGCTGTCCAGGTTCACTGCTGTGCTTTCACTTAAACCACCTACAAGCCTCAGAGAACTGCAGTTTTTTACGTTGCTGTCAGCCCCGTGGCCTTACCCTAGAGGGGCCGGTCCATTTCTGGCCCTGTGGTTCCTTCACTTGGTGAAATTCCCAAGGGCCAAGAAGAATAAGTGAGATTCCTCCTCAGACATCTGTTGCAGTTTTCCTTGGCACTCAGCTCTGGCTGGACATTCCATCATTGTTATTTCTTTGTTCAGCTCTTCAGAGAGAAAATAAAGATATTACAGACACCGACCAGAGCCATGGGCTAATAACAGCCCGCTGGTGCCTGTCTGAGTAAAATATATTGCATCAAAACTCTCCCCCCATAGAACAAATAGAATCAGTCTCTTATGTAAGATCTGGAAGTAGTATTTTTTAACAGTTTTAGTAACATCTTTTTCTGTACCAATTCAGAACGCAAACTACAAAAGAACGAGTCTTGGGTTCCTCCTCATTCAGCTAAGTAGAAATGTATAATCATTTAAATTTAAGTATATTCCATCGACTATTCCCCCAAGAGAGACTTCAGTACATGATTTTCCTGTCACACTAGTATCCCAGCTCTCACGGAATGCTAGGGTGGATTCCAAAAGGCCGTACACAGACCATGCTAATGTACGCTACCTTGTTTAAATGGGATTAGTCATGATCGAGATATTTCATTTGCAAGCTGTTGCTTCAATAGCTGAAACCTTCTTTACGCCTTTATTGTGCTCGGAACTGCTCGGAGATGTAGGCAGTTAAATTACTCCACTCAGAACTGCAATCTGACCCTCGCCTACAGCTCCAGAATGCTACTCACGCAACAATTTGCAGCAATCCATAGGTGAATTTGACACGAAAGAGCCAGAAATCTCATTATGGAAAACAACGGGAATAAGTGGCATTTAGGCTCACGGTTTCCCTTTCTGTAGCAATCATTTTTCACGTCAATTACTGGAGAATCCAGCTACCGCAGGTCTCGTTACTTTGGCATGGGGAGCCCGTGGCCGCCCACTGAAACGCCTGAGACGGCAACCTGTAGGCACTCACTCCTAATGGGGCATAACGTTATTGCAAGCCGAGTTCTGGCGATATTCGGTTTTCGCTGTGCGTAACCTAATAGAATTGAGTTTGTTTTATAATATGCCAGGCTTTGCGGTACGATTAAGCATTCCATGTTTTCTTTTAAAATGTACTTTTGATAAATGGCATGCAACTGGTGTCCGTACGTTTCATGGCAATTCATAAATGTTCGCGCACGTTCTATTGGTGTCACCGGTCACTCGTTAACAGGCCAACTGGTCAAAACCCTCTGTCCTGAGGTTTGAGTACAGGGCTCCATGCTCATCAGTTTAACAAACTCAGCCAGGTCTCCATTAAGTCAAACCTCGTGTATTTGCGGATGTAGTCTTGAGCTGCCAAAGGTAGGCAGGATTATTAGAATATCTCGTCGCCAGTTTAGCGCATGGACAGATCAGTATTTATCCGACTATGGTTCGACATTTTAAGAACCTCCCCAGGACTGCGCCTCCAGTATTCTGTGGCTGTTCGCTGAATCTCTACCTTCACAAAACCCACTGAGTCACTTGATTTTGTCAGTCCTTTTTTAATGGAGAGGTATATTCGATCAGATCCCATCAACTACAGTCGGATGTTTCCCGACACGAACGACGACGTCTTTCACAGGCTCTGCTAACATATATGGAAGAGAGAGCAATGGCAGCAACTAAAAACAAGCACTTTACCTGAAAAAAGGAGCGAACGGAGACACTGAGCTGGTCAGAGATTAAGAGTCACACATGATTCAGTGGGAACTCTGTAGATGGAAAAGAGTGTAACTGAGAAATCTGAAAATGTCCACATAGTTAACATTCGTCATATCGAGGCTTATTACTCATAAATACCTTATTCATCGTTATTAGTATTATTGTTGTTGTTGTTTTTGGTTGGGCTGTGTTCTTCAACATTATATCCTGACCTTGAAGAATGAAGACAACAAATAAATAAGCAATTGATTGCATCAAAGTACATTCCTGAATAAAAAGAACCTATTCCAGTTTACATTTGACAATTTGTTTATAAAATGTAATTTAAAAAGTTTAAACTTTACACTTGTAGTTTATAAGACATTACTACAGTGCAGAAAATCATCACCACCTCCACAAAACAACAAAAAACGTGGTTGCCTTTTCAGTGTTGCAAAAAATTCTATCTTATAATCTTAGCTTTTATTTGGGAAAACCGAGGGCCGCCATGAATAGCTAAGCACATAGGTAAAAGGATGTTACAACCGCAGTGGACTCTGGTTTTCCCTGGAATTCACCTTTGCACACGTAGCCAATAGAGGGCACTGTAGCTCTACTGGAGAGGCTCAGCTGGAATCGTCAGCCCAATGATAAATCGCAGAGGGGAAGTGTGTCTTAGCACGTCCAGCACAGGAAAGGGGGAATTAGAAAGAGTAATTAAAACGTATTGACGCCATATGTGCTCCGCCCCTCCCTGCCGCCCGCCTCTGCGAAGGTGTTTAACCCGTAATTACAGACAGACTGCCTCCAGGCTGATTATATAACCGCACACAGGCGCAGCACACACCGCATGTTCGCGCGCGAGCATACGCAAAGCAGTGGGCACCGAGAAGCCGCTGTCGGCGTGAGCGTGTAGTTTGCGTCCGCGCCTGTTCTTGATTTTGTTCAGTCTTGAAAAACGTCTCAGTCCAGGAAAACAGCCCATTCTCGCCCACGCGCGTGCCTCGTTCGCTCACTCCTTGCGCTCTTTCGGTGGCTGCATCAGGATATCGCTTGTTTTGTGACTTCACGAGTTTTGCTTTAATCCCAGGCACATGTGTCCAGCTCCTCCACCTTCTCTCTCTCTCTCTCTCTCTCTCTCTCTCTCTCTCTCTCACACACACACACACACACACACACACCTGTTTCTCATACCGCAGTGGATATGCAACATTACATGTGGATGGGCCACTGTATATTTACTTGCCTCAGTCTATTTCAAATATTTATCAATCAGTGTACTAATTTGACACGGGAGTTGTAGAGGTAACTATGCACAGCCTCGTCCATTTTCACTGCATTATAACTTTAAATGGTATCTCCCTGGAAATGTAGGGTATCTCTCACTGTAAAAATGGTATCTTTAAATGGCATCTCCCTGGAAATGTAGGGTATCTCTCACTGTAAAAAGAGAAAAGATTTGAGCGTAAATAGGAATAATTACTTTGAATACTGTAGCTAAACAAAGTAGAGCAAAAAATTAAAATTTTGCGGACCAGTTTCCCTTAGCAAATCAATTTCAAGACATTTCGAAATATTTTTATAGAGAGTAAATACAAAGAGCTGTGCTATACTAAGAGATTTTTTTTATAGCTATGCTATTCAAAGAGATTAAATTAGTTATAAACTTGAGTGAATCCATAAAAAAGTCAACATCAGAAAGGAAATATGAAATGGATATTATTTTCTTAATGCTTTTGGACTAAAACATTGTCAGTTTGCTTGCATGTCCTCCGGCATCTCACCAGAGTTTCAAGATGACCAAGAGTCTATGGTAGTGTCTGATGAGGTCATCACCCATCCACTGGGAGAATGAGATCAGTAAGTGGGTTGCCAATGGCTGATAAGGGACCCTTAAATAAACGCTGTAATCATTAAACACGGTCTGAATCTACGACTAAACATGATTAAACTGTTTTTAGGGAAGCCAACCCTCGACCCTGTACAATCCACCAGTGCTTTTAAGGAGTCTGTCAGAGTAGTATATTCCGCATTAGGAACATTACGGATTGTCGAGACACCAAAAACAGCTGGTTCAAGTCGGAGACAGATATACGGGGAGATTATTTGACCCCGTGACTTGTTTATGAAAGTCCAACCAAATAAGCGGAGGAGTGGGGCGTCATCTCAGGCCAGCCGTCGGCCGGCACTGGCGATGTGGGTGGACTCGTTCTCCGACGCTGTGGGTCTGGAGGAGGCACGGGCTGTGGGGAATTACCGCACGACCAAAGTCTCCGGCAAGCCTGCAAGGCCAGGGAGAAATGTGAGGAGTAGACAGTCATGGAACGGCGAGATTCCCGCAGGGAACGTTCAGAGCACAGATAGTGGACTTGGCCTTCAAAGGCACAGTGGTGGTGGAGAAACTAGTTTCGCCCTAGTGTGAGAAAGCCTTCTCGGGACACTGGGCTCACCCTGGGCTCAGAACTAGAAGGAATATACACCACTTGTCTTTTTCCTCTTGAAGTGCATCTTGTAGAAGCTGTGATAAACCCTACATTTAAAAAGTCATAAAGCTCGGCCCGTCAACGGCGATACTGCTGAGGTCTCAGATCAGGTTACCTATTGCACAGCCATTCTCTCCTGTCAGCATGTAATCTCCATGACATCTTCTGTACCTCCCAGTGGTTCCAGGTGTCCTGGCAGCTGGCATTCAAAGTGGGAGGGAGGTAGAGGCTCACGGTGTCTTCGGAGTGCCGCCCTCTGGCTCTCTGTAAACCCCGCCCACCCTCCGTAGCTGGATCAAAGCTTCCGCCAGCCTGGTTCAGTCTTTACCGACCAGGGGCAGATGGTTAGGGGCCCCTCTGACATCAGAAGTGCAATCCCCTTCAATTAGTGGGTGCCCTGTCATCACGACGCTCTGTCATCCCCGACACTGCCTACAGCCCTGCAGCGTGCAGGTGTGAGGCCTGACACTGGTGTGTACCGGACCGCAGGAGCGACATGAGCCAGTGCGGAAACGTGCACGTGGATATTAGGATGGTACCCCTCCCCTCCAAACCGGGCTTTTGCCTATGTTCCATCTCTCCCTCACACTCTGCTTTGTCCCAGAGCAGATTAGCTTCGTGATCATGATGATGAAACCCTCCTTTACCCACAATGCAATTTGCAGTCTGATTCCTCACCCCAGTTAAGACTCCGGCCTGTTTTTCCCAGGAGCTGCGATACCACCAAGCTCTCCCAGATCTTCCTCCGAGGAGGGGAGACGGTGGAGATGAGAGACAGCCAATTAGTATCAATGGAAAAGAGCACAGGCAGCTGCAAAGCTCCCCCAGGCTGCCGCAGGACAGACTCACCCTGCCCTACCTTCACATTACTCACTCACACACACACACACACACACAAAACAACAGACCAAGAGTTTATCAGTAAATAAGAGGGTGGGAGTTTGCCTTTGTATGTCTCTGCTGCTACTGTTGGGATTGTGTTGTGGCCTGCTTGGGCACGTGTGCGTATCTGCGAGATGTTGGAAAGATCATTTATTAGAGATACTAATCCTAATGGTAGGTTAGCAAGGATTATAGTCTGAATATGGAAAATGTTAAAGGTTCATGAAGGAAACACAGGAGGGTGTTTTTCTTAGACTTTTTCAGCCCTTGTCTGCGTAATGTGTTTCATGTTTTGTGTAAAAAATGCCTACGCACATTTGAAATTGGATTAAAACTTGTTTTATTATGCATGTATCATGCCATATTCTTGGTGGTCCTGACAGAAGATGAAACTCTTATTGATGGCAATTGGAAGGACTGGAACAATGTAGGAATGTAACTGTCTTTTTTTCTCTCCATTCTGGAGCAAGATTTACTAATTCTTCGTTTCCCAGAGCTCCAATAAATTGGGAGTGAACTTTGCTGAATTTTTTCCATGTTGGTAGGGAAATGAAACGGGAAGGAAGAAGCTGCGTTACCGTGCGAGACGATCCAGCGCTCGCCTGAAGTACAGTCGACAGAGACGAGCATGCTGTTGCTCTTGGGACCGTGGTTGCTCCCTTCACACCTGGAAGCGATTGTGAAACCCAGGCCTGTTAAAGAAAGGTGGTTTAAAACCCACAGGTTTCATTTGCATTTTTCACTGTGTTCTTAGCAATTTGACTTGGAGCAGCCTGGGCTCCCCGGTGGCTTTGCCCAGTAAAAGCAATGCGTGGCAGTGGTGGTAAGCTATACTGTTCAGGTTTGATATCCAGATGCACCATGTAACGTAGGATGTAGGTGCTGTGCAGAGGCCACTGTCAGCTTAATAGCCATTGGTGCAGTCACATGGCAACAGACGCCTTTGGGCAGTGTTTTTTTTTTTTTTTTCTCCAGGATTGCATCACTACAGGAGTCTCAAGCACAGCTGTGAGCAATACGACCAGGGAGGGAAGAAGATTAGGTCAGTGGCGTGTATGCAAGAGACAGAGGTGGTGCCTCTGATAAATGCCACTGATAAATATTCATCGACTTTGTGCAGCTTGTCAAAACGTTCTTTGCCTGGGTTCTCCAGCACTCCATTAGCTGTAGCCAAATGCAGAAAACACATCTCTAACTGTTAACCGCAGGACGAGCTCTTTACAGGATGAGCTTTATTCACTGCTCTCAGATGAGTGTTTGCTGTTGCGGAGGGAATCCATTGTTGTTATTCACTCGTGATCTTCGTAACGCTAAATGTATAAACAGCCATTCCACTGCAAGTCAAAATGTTCGGCAGGAATGAAAACAACCCTTTTAAAAAGGCAAGATATTACTACACGTGATTTTGAAACATTAAACACAGAACATAACACGCACACATTTTTTTCAGATGATGAAACTTTTTCAGTGAATGTGAAGTTTTAAACTTTACGAAAAAGCACCCCTACTGGAATTTACTTGTTTTCTTGCCCGTTATAGAATAGACATTATTTTAATGGCTCACAAATGGTAAATGGCTTTGTAAATTTGCCTCAATTTGTTTGTCTTAATAGGTCACATTAAGGATTGACGTAAGATGGCGGAGAGGTTGGTCAGCTCCACTAACGATTGCTATCTTGCACATGTTCCCCTGACTCCTGTCCAGCTCCACTGGACTGATCTCTGTTCCCCGTAGTTCCTCATGGTCCTCTTAGGACCCAGGACTGCTGGGCATTACATAGACTCTGAGACTGCAGTGTAATTTCCAATGGTTTTGGGTCAGTGGCTGGCCTGGCCCGTCGATCCTTGGCCTGGCGGAGTTAGCCGTCACGCTGATGGAGATATAAGGATCTCCCGGCACCTGGGCGGGGCTTGGCATCAGCTCCTGTTGACATTGTAAATAACTCGTGGAAGGATAAAGCACTAATATCTGACTTTGCCTTAATGGTGTTGCCCATCCCCAGCTCCACCCCCACTACCCAACCAAAACACAGACAGTGAAAGTAATACTTGTAGGAAAAGTGTGTGCAGTGCCAAAAACACTGATTACCAATAGCCAGAATCGTTCTTCAGGCCTTCGCTTCTCATAAGCTTTTTTGAAACGTGGTATAAACTCAGGAGGGAGACTGACGGAGCTGCAGTCAGTGAGTCAGGACAGGCCAGGTCGTCTGAGGTCGCACCAGGCCGACCCCAACACGTTAACAAGCAAATACATCATCACACAGAACATTCCTGTCATGCACATGCATTGTACACACATATACTGATAGGCAGGCTGAGAAGCAGGTTCACATTTTGATTCCAGGTTACAGGCGTTTGTGTGCTTTGGCATTTTCTAGAGCTCCACAACCTCCTGGGATCATGTATCGGCCAAATGGACACCTGTGTGGTTTTTGCTTCACCACCTTTAATTGTGATCACTGGACAGAGACACTCCAGACGAACCTTAGTACCTGAAGGTGATGAGCCCCCAGAAAACATGCCAACACAACGGCGAAGCACAAATCACGCAGGCCCGCTCAGGCAATCTACACGGACGAGCCGATTTGGGACCCGACATAAACAGGACCTGATGGGCCGTAGAGGACGGTTCCAGGAAGGTGAACCGGAGTGGGAAGCTGCTGGCCGGTCGCAGCCAAAACCAACATTAACAAACTGTTTGGGTAAAGAGGACACTAGTCTGCTGACAGCTCTTTCTGTAGACGCTGGAGGTGGAGAAACAGAGAGGGTGGGGCTGGGCAGGGGGAGATGGGGAGAGGTGGCCGAGACGAGAGAAAACAGAGATTTAAAATGGAACATACTTGTTGTTGTCAGTGCCATGTTTAGTTAGGAGAATAATGAAATCATGCTAGACGCCATGTTCTTCACTGCTACTCATATTTAGCTCTTCTTCAAACATGTATAAGACATACAACATATGGAATCAAACTACCATATAACACCTACCACATCATACTTATAACATGGAGTTCTTTGTAACCATTTGATGGAGGTAAAACAATTTCTTCTCAGGCTTTAGGTAGTATATAACTTTTTCAAACTCCAAGGTAACAGTAAGCTATCAGTTCATTATTCCTACAGGAGAGCCAACAGACTTCTCCCTCGTTTATTTTGCAAGTCATAATTGTTGAACCTCAAGTGGTATTGATGAGAAAACTGTCAGCATCTTCTCTTGAAAGCTCATTAACTGTAGGCTGACTTAATGAACACAAAGACCTTAATCAATCCTCTACTTACCTTGATTAGTACAGGAAATGATTGCTGGTTTCTCCAAGAATCTGAATTTGTAAATCGCTCAATGACGAGTTATGGCCAGTGCTCCACCATAGCAACATGATCCTCAAGTACAGAGAACTATATGCTCTTACAGGTCTGACATCTTAGTGGCGTGTCGCCCTCACAGTAACACTGTGTCCTGAGAAGCAGACCAGAGGTTACTTGCCAACACCCTGATTATGACTCAGTTTCCCTGTGTCCAAGGCCAAGCCAATGAGCAGTGTGTTTATGAACGTAAAGCCTAAGTGATCCCTCTTTACTAATAACATTAAGTTAATAACAGATTTGAGGTTTATTGCATATAAGTCACTCAAACAGCTAATTTATGTCTATGCAGGTCAAACGTACTCAGAAGCAGAGTAAAAACTTAACTCATACAGTGCGTTCTTGATATTCCAGGCCACAGTGTTATGTACAGTACAATGGTAATCTTCTATGAGATCATTCAACCTTATGCCTGTGCTGCCTACCCACAACCCAACTCTCTACCCACAATCCAACACATCCAAAAAAGGCCAGTGAACAAATTACAAATCAATACAGGACAGCAGGTGAGATTGTGATGCTCCCAAAATAAGGAATGTGCCATTCCAAATGAGGAGTTTTAAGAGATTTTGAGATGGTATTTTGCCTTATTTATGCATAACTAAATTGTATTTCTGTTTAAGCAACATTGTGTGAAAATATTGTGCACAAATCCACAATATTTTCACACAATGTAATGTCAGAGTAACTCTATTACTGCATAAGAAATTGGTAAATGGCAGGTTTTTAGTCATAAAAAATGGTTTGCCACCTTAAATTGCAATGATAGAAAAGAGCTAAGCATCTCCAACCCACAAACCAGGTTTACAACCTACAGGTTTATTATCTTGAGGTTTATTAGAAACTTTGCACTGAACATAAAAATGAGACTCACAGCCTTGAGGACTATGGGTGTGTTATCAGTCAAAGATTGTAACTGTAAGTTTGGAACTGAACAATGATACAGTGAGTTATTTGATTATAGACTGTAGTTCCATTTCCAGTTAGAGATGTTAGTGGGAAGGTTATTATCACTAAACAGGCAACATTAACTCAAAGCATTTTAGGTATGATGACATTTGCAATTATTTGATTATTTTTTGTATCCACAAAGTGGGTGGTGGTAATATTTGTTAATAATGGTCTTAAAGGGACTAGTTGGTAATATGTCAAAGGTCAACAAACTTTTTTGTGTATATAAAATATAGACATTCCTTATGTCATTTATGAAGTTACAAAGACAGACCAGATAATATTTCAGTCATACACGCTTTAAACAAAATCCAAGTAATTACAGTTTGCTTTATTTTAAAAATAACTGACTTTGCTTTTTGACTGACACATTTTGACTCTGCTGACCTGGTGTATAATTCCGTCCTTGTCCCATTTATATTCATATTTATGTCATATAAAACCTTCATGTAACTTCCAGGATAATTTGGGCCTGTCACCATTTACAGGGAGCAGTGATCTCACTCCTATGGTCAACTACAGGCTGGTTCCAGAATCAGAATGTGCTGGCATTTGGACAGACCAGCCCGAAACTCTATATTTGGTATTTTGTCTTTCAGGTGATGTGATTTATTTTGGAGTGTAAAGAAAGTGCTCCTTCCAATACATGGAAAAGTCAAATTCACTTAAGTCCTGCGGTTTTAGGCAATGTGCGTTGAATTAACAGGAAGCTGTTTAGTTCTAGGATTTCTCTCACTCTTGCCTTGTAGTATCTCATTTCTACCATAAATGACATGCAGCTGTCAGGTGGGTAGAGAAGAGGCCATTTTCCTGGAACACCGTTCCATCTCCCAGAACATCAGCACATTGTGATGGGCAGTGCTGAGGTTCTCATCCAACGGGCAGCTTTTCCGTGCTTGGTGTGTGCGCTTTCAGGCATTTTTGCAAATGTCTTGTACATGCAAAATGAAGAGCCAGATAAAAATGATCCAAAAAGATGTTTATGGTACAAACGAAGGAAAGAGTTTGTCAGATTCGATATCTTCTTTTCAAAAGCCTAAATTCCTTAAACAGCAAAATCCCAAATATTGTCTAATTGGACAAGTGAACACAGTAGGTGTTATTTCCACACTGCTGGACCAGTTGAAGTGTCTCATTTAAGTGTCTTCACTAAATGGAAGAGGCCACAGCTCACAAATCATTTCTAAAAGTTTGCATTGTGCCAGTGAAATATTTCACCCTCTCGGGTCTGTGTGTATTTCAGCTGGGTTATCCCTGTCTTTGTGATCTTCATTCCTATGAGACAAAACCTCATACCCTGAAGTGGTGATTTCCTGCTGAACACAGAAAATTCTACTTAATGGCCATGTAGGTCATAAACATGACAGTCAGGTTAGCGCTGTTTTATTAGCACGGGAAAGTGCACTAGCTTTGGCTCGCTCTTTCACTTTAATTTCCTGCCTCGGGACGGCGGTGGACTCGGCAGGACGTGCGTAGGGACGTTATTGGTGCAGTCACTCAGGCGGACGTGCCAGGAGATGAGCTGAAACGGGGAAAAGAAAGAGAACAGACAGAAGAAAATAGGAAATGATTAAGACTCACTGACGACAGAGTCAGAAAGGTCATCTGCCAATGTAGATTTTATTCTTTATCTTACTGCCACACTAACAAAATGGGCTCAAATCTATCTTACCAGGTTATAGGAAGATATTACAAGTAAAACAAAGGATCACAGTTTATTGAAGAAAACATCCCTGATTTCAATCTAAGACTAATGCTAATAGAAACAGTATTATTAATTCAGAAGTAAGCTTCTTGCAGTCCTAGTTAGTGAATACTCTTTCGGCTTCACTTGTTGAAACTCAGGTGGTCTCAGATCAAAGGTGTGTGCTGGCTGATTGTTCAGTAAAGTCATCTTAGATGCTGCATGTTACTGTGTGTAATTCTTCCTTTCTGGTCCACAGCCTCTATAAAAACCCAGAGCTCTTTTTACAGTCACCCTGTGATTCACACCTACCGATTCCATAAATCTCCCTCAATCTGTGCTGCAGAGGGGTGTGTCCGGGGGTTCACGGGGCGAGCTGTGGGCCAGCTCGGAGTGTGTTTTGAGTGTTTCGTGGCCTCAGCGGCAGGTCTCAAGGCTCGCAGGGGACCGTGGGGCAGAAAGATTCTTAGTCATGCGTGCTCACAGCCAGGCGTGTTTATCACTCAGCCCTGAGGGTCCTCGCTGTACTATAAGGTCTGGACTGTTTAATGAAGACCACAGGCCTGCGGTGACCGTGACTGGTGAGAAAGGCCCTACAGTATTGAAATCGGCCACGTTTCAAAAGTTTAGAAAAACATTCAGCTCTGACGGGTCAGTTGCCGTGAACATTGAGAGGTGTATTATTTTGAAGCCTCTGAATTTGAAGCTCTCTGATCTGCATCTGTATGTGCAGGTAATGGGTCTTTAACACTTAAACATTGCGTGATGACTGTCACCATGTTTGGCTATTTTGTTGTCTGAATGGTGCACAGCATACCCACATCCCTACTTTTAATTCTGCTGGTGTAAATTGCACTCAAGGAAACTCACCGAAGCAGTGGAAAGCAAGTTGAAATGAACGTAAGAAACACACATGCAGTTTTATCTGATCTTGACCATTACAGTAATAAGGCAGCTTTTTTTCACTTTGATTGTCGTCAAGCTCGGTTTGCAGTGCAAGCGAGACAACAAAGAACCTCCCGCGTGGTTTTTGAAAGTGGCTTTACTCATGGTTTTACTTGGGCAGAAACTGATAAGTGCACTTATCGGCTGTTGGTCTCTCCAGCAGTATCACATTGAGTCTTGCCGTGAGTCTCCCATTGCTCAGTGTAGTCTCAGCACCTTTGCAGAGGTACTGGAGAAAAGCATCCACAAAAAAAAAAAACCCTCCTGCAGTGAGGGGGCCTAACCAGGAAAAGAAAAGAGGAAAATGATTTTTAAAAATGACAGAGAAGAAGAATAGACAATGTTTGTTTGAACAACGACTGCCCAGGCTGTTTATAATGAAGCCTGAGCTCACAGTGAGACGTACGGAGATATATAACCCTGGCAGGAGGCTCAACGTAATGCGTAGGACTTACAGGCACATAAAACAAAGAGCAACGGTGGACGGAGACGCGTCTAATACGGGAAGGGGCCAGACGAGGGGCTTTTGTTGGAACAGCTCTGTCCTCGTTGTAATTATTTCCTTAGGAAAACAGAGCGGGTGAGATGGAGTGTGCTGTTCTAGGGAAGAGGAAGCGAGTTGTTTGGAGTAGGGGTTCGAGGATGTGTGCATGGCCGTGTCTCTGTGGCTTCCTACTGCTGCAAGCCAGATGAGATTGAAGGAATGTAAAATAGTGGGAGACGAAGAGATAGAACCCTATCAAACCATGATTAACACCTGTGAGGATGTGATTAGCCACACCCTCACACACACATTTACCTGGAGTTACCACAAGCAAATATATTCCAGCATCTCTGGCAAAAGCAAACAATAAAAGCAATATGTTATCAAGGGGCTAGTGTGTGTGTTATGTCACCCATGCGCCTCCTCACACGCATTATAATGGCTACTTGATAGATTCTCAAGTGATAATGTTTCATTTAGATGCCATTTGGTTAATCGGTCAATTTTGCAGCTCTTCACTGGTCCATCATTTTGCTTTGTGCAGGTCCAAACCAGGCAGGAGTTTGAATCTGTCCAGACGCCCAACCCAAGCCACCAGGGGCAAATTAAGTATGAGCTCCAGCCTTCTTCTTTCCCACTGTTTAAAAAAAAAAAAACGGATTAGATGACGTTTAAGTTATTGGAGGACTAATATGCATGATTAAAACCGTTGATGATTACACAAAATAGAGAACAATTTTATTGTTGGCTTCCCTTGGGAGTGAACCCTTAAAATCGGTCCAGTGCAGAGTGCGATTAAAACGCCTTATTTAACACTTGATCTGTGGATAGTGGGTGCTGACCTGCCAGTGAACCTCTAGACTGCATTTAAACAGTATGTAAAAGAAGCTCTCACATCATAACACTTTACGCTTTACCGTGAGCCTCCCTCAAAATGACTTATTTCACCCAGCATTTATTTGCCATTTCATCTGTTAAAAAAGAACAGATTTATTGCACCATACACCAAAACACTGAATGATCACAAATGAATGATTACTTTATTAGCTGCACTTCCTTTTGTAGCTTAGATATAAGTTTCCAGTCCTTTTCTAGACAGTTATATGTACACTATGTACTGACATTATGTACAGCATGAGTCTCTGGTCTGACTTCAGAGTACAATAGTAATGACAGCAGCGGTAGATTACAACTTACAACTGACCGTAAAATGTATGGCAGCCTGTTTGGTACATAATCACTATATGTGGTGTACAAACATGATTTCCCCAGTAATAACAGCGATATACCCTGAGAAGATGCAATGCCTGACTTGAGATTTGAAAGGGACAAATCTGAGGCAAGGAAAAATATCTCTATCTAGTGAACTGGTGCCATTTTTGGCCACTGAGGAAAAACCCTTCAGAAAATGTTTACAAGGCTCCTAGGACTGTTATAATACTTGGACATGTTCATAGGGAATTAGCATCTCTTTATCTTAGTCTGCTGTACCAGTGTATGTCTATCCCAGAGACCAAAAACCTACTTCCACATACCCGTTATTGCCAATAAATTCAATTTAAATTCCTTTCAATTTTATTTTTATAGTGCTTTTAAAAGAACACATCTCAAAGCAACGTGATCAGGTCTAAATGAGGGAGGACAGGAGAACTCAAAAGAAAGACTCATCCTCAAATGGGCAACATCAGATAGCAGGTGGTTATACAAACAAGAATAGTAATAAAGTGGAATTGATCACTACTATTACTATTGTTACTATTGTGCTTTGAGAGATTAGTTGTGGCTCGTATCGTGTCAACTTTTTTGGCCACAAAAAAAAAAAAAACACGTAAAATTGTCAGAACATGAATGGACGTTTTCTCAGTTCTTTGTCTGACTTTATCAACCTTGAAAAAAAAAAAGATTGATATAAAATGCATTTTATCATATTTTGACTTAGTAAAACAATTAGTCAATGTGAACTTGAACATCACAAAGGACTGACCTCAGAACACCACATTTGGGAGATTTAACACCACTCTCAGCTGGGGGACACTGAGAGTCCCTCAGGGCCATGTGCTTGGGCTGCTTCTGTAACCCTTGAGCTTCTGTACCCTTGAACTGCAACAATATGGTGATTATATTTACACACAGTGGTGGAGATGATATCTGAGTAGGATAAATCATCTTACAGGTTGTCAAACAACTCAAATATCCAAAAACAAATCTCGATCCCTTCAGGCTAGACCACGATAGCCAGTAAGAGACTGTTATAATCTGTAGTCACCTTATTTTCCTATCTATACCCCATTGTCATTTTCTTTATCTCAGTCTGTACCCCTAGATGGTCATGTGGAACATAAATCAGAAATGCAGAAAAACTGATCTTAATGCACATGGGTTTATGCCATCTCCATGTTCCTCATCTATGTTCCTCATCCAGGTTTCTCGTTCCTTTTCTGCATCCCTGTTTCTCATCCATGTTTCTCATTTCTGTTACTCTAAGCACATGTCTAATTTTGAATGATGGATTTTACAGGTCCATGTGGTGGCTGAGCCTCTTGAGAACTCATTAGTAATATCTTTCAACCTCTCAAATGATTTCTTATGGCAGGTTTGGTACAGCAGTCACACATGCCTCAGATGTGCATGCTTGCTCTTACAGTCTTAGTTTAAACTTGTTGGTCTCACTGTGTCCTGATCTATGCCAGCAGAGATTATAAAATTATAAAACTTCACAGACATCATATAAAATCTTTCAGCATTAAATCCCCCTTGAGATAATCCCAGTTCCATCCTTTAGTTTGATATTTAAGCCTTTGGAACATAACCTGGTACAAACTGACATGAATCATGGAGGCTTTTCAAGCTTTTTACCTCTTTCTCCTGCACGTTGGCTTACCCACACATAACAAAGCTTTTATGCACGTAGGCACAACCTTTGTACCGCTATCAGAGCTGTGGTTGTAGCTGTTGTGGTTCCTTCATTAATTTCTGTATTCCATGTCTGCTCTTTTCCCAAGCTGTTCCCAAAGCTCATCGGGACATACTGATTGTTCTTACTCAAATGGATGAAGAAAAAGCTCCAAACTGGAGCAATTCCAAGTAAAAACTAATGAAACTCTGAATGATTTTATCAGGCCATCAGGAAACCTCATCTGCTCCAAAAAAAAATCATGAACAGAGACCTAAAAAGGTCCTGGTACCTGTAGAAAAGTCAAAACCATCACCGTCTGGGACATCACGATGCACTGGACTTTTGAAACCAGAAACCTGAAAATGAACCAACCATACCATGAAAGGTCAGATTCTGTGCGCTGAGAAACACAATGTGTTCTGGAGATTCTTTGAAAATCACCACAGGAAACCATGCCAAAGAACCAAATCTGATTTGTAAAAGTGGCAAAAGAGTACTGATTTAAGATTTTTGCCTTTCATATTATGTTTAGAAAATGATCCTAGATCAGGATTGTAACACATTCACATGAACCCTGATGTCAGAATAATTTCCCTGATTCTTAAACTGCTGTATCTCTGTCCAACAATACTATTTCCAGGTACACATAACAGGACTCCCCTGGGGCCAGCTTGGCTCTTTTCCTAGATGACAGTGGGATTTCACCCTTCACCCACTGCCTCCAAGAGCCTTTAGTCTAGACAGAAGAGTGAGATGATTGGTGCCAAAGCTGCCCAAGATACTGTGAGCCATTATTAGTCATTATACATTTCTTGATAAAACCAAACAGACTTTTTTTGCTTTTCAGGCTGCTACAGGTGGTTTTATTACTTAACCAAACATAAAAATAGCAAGCTTAAATACTCCAGACTTCCATTTTAATAGGCCAGGGAAGGGAGTGGTTGTTATTTATGTGGTGGCCAGGTTAATATTGACATGGTGCTTTTAGGAAAATAGATCTGTGATCCTCAGAAGACATGGGGAAAATAGAGCAAACTGCATATTGACTTAAATGCTGAAGTTGCACATGAGATGGAAATCAGGCACTGGTGTCTTTCAAGAATAGTGAAGGCTAAAAGGATGAAAACACCTCCTTTATTTCTTCAACAGATAATTTTTTAGTTGCTCAAAATCTATGATTTTTTTTCTCGAACAGTTATTGATCTTGTTCCAGCTAGCTGTTATACCTTATGTTATTTATATTCCTATTTTAAAGCTTTTTAGTGTACATTAACGTACTACCCTATCTATGGGGTGCAGGATGAGGATGGGGTAGTATTAATATTAATAGAAGCATTTGTACTTCTTTGTATGTGTATAGAGTTTTTCCATAGGGACTCTTTAAACTTTAAACTTCCTGGGGCTCGATTTTGAGACTTTTTTCATGGGGAAATTTAAATATGAATTGTTAACTTGTCCCCTGTTGATTCCAAAGGGAGGAGTTTTTCATCTCATATGGAAGCTGTTTCTCAGGAAAACTCCTAGGATTCTGCTGTATACCAGAACCTTGTGCTGGCACTCTGGTGCTTAACAATCTTTGTTTATTTCTTTTCATCTATCACAATGCAGTTGGGTTTGAAACCAATCTCAGACTCAGATGGTAAGTACAGCCAATGGTAACATCCAGGCCTAGCAGAAGTGGCGTCTCTCTCCGTTGCCCAGAGGGTTAGAGGTTTGGCAGGCTAGAGCTGATAGCTTGGGCGTGTGACTCTAAAATGGACGTCTGTGTGCTTGATACAGCTTCTGCCAACATGCCCCCCCCCCCACACCCACACACCCATTTACAGCATAAGGGCAGATTACTAAACATGAGATTACTCAATCAGGCCCAGTCCAATCGTAATGAAAACACCAGCTACGTGACCAGCTCCTTCTAACCACCTCCCTCCACCTACTCTAAAATGCAGGGCATGGTTAAAGGAACAAGGCTGAATTGATCCAGTTCTGAATTTCTCCATCCTTTACCAGTGCTGATCCAGCCAGGTCCATCTTTGCACTGGTTTGGCCGGGCAGTTCAAATAAACAACGAAAAATCGATGGTAATTTCATTGTCGGCAGCTGGCATTTCCAGGGCTTAGAGGACATGCCCAATTAATCAAGTTTCTTTCTGTGCAGGTCTTTATGGGTAATAACCAGAGCACTAACATTCACACATGTGGGAACTATTTGGCCACCCCCACAACCTACTCCTCAATCCCCCCAAACAAAATGGAGGTAAATGTCATTTTTTAAAGTGAGGCTACCTCTGTTTGTTACGCCTGATCTCTGTTATTAATAGCAATAGCAAGAGTTGCTCCTCTAGGGTCTGTTCAGGACGTTTATTTTCACTCATTTCTGACTAACGATGGCTCTGACTCTGGCCTCTAGCCATGAAGCACCCTAGTGTGTGTGTGTGTGTGTGTGCATCTGCACATGTGTGTTTGGCTTCCCAGGTTGCATGTAACATTCAAACACCTTTCCTCTCTGATTTTCATAAATCGTTTTTCATCACTATTTTATTGGCTACTCTAAATAGTTTTCTCTTCGATACAACAGGTATGTTTAAAACCTGAGATGTTTGTAGAGCAGTCTGGTGCAATGCAGGACTCTTTGCAGCTAATTAATGCATTCAAAAGCTAACGAGACTGATGACCCTTTACGTGGTCAGCCATATTTTGCTTTGCCCTCGTCCATACATACATAATTGTGAGGTCAGTAAAAACACAGGAACCCGAAATGAACAGCTCAACTTTGTGACTGGTGGCTGTGCACAAATGTTTAACTTGTTGAAAAAGCCAGTGTTTAAGTGCAGCTTATTGAATATTCATGTTTAAGTATAGCTTATTGAATATTCATGTTTAAGTATAGCTTATTGAATATTCATGCTCATGACCCATGCTGAAGCATGGAAACAATCTCTGTATGCAGCATGTTTGTTCAGTAAACTGGCCACCCAGAACAACCCCCCTGGTGCTGGACACACAAGGTGGGCTTGGATCACCTAGATATTAAACAGGACCAAATTAGCCCTGCATGTGCTAAGTAAATTCGCTGGTATCAAACAGTTCTGGTCACTGCAGTTATTTACAAGTTGAATAAAGAGTGGAATTTCTATGCTAACTCATGCAGGTGCTTGATAAACATGTTTAGTGATTTCAAGCAAGGTGAACCTATACAACATTAATGCATCAAATTCAGCTGTACATGAGTGAATTTACAACTGTTAAATTTAAGTGACACTTGGTAAACTTCAGGTGAAGAGGTCAATACTACAGTTACGCACTTGGACTTTTAAAAGACGCTATTGTGAGATCACAACCAGGGAAACTAGGAAACCCTTGAACTTAAACCGTCACTTGTCTGAGAGTCATCTTAAAATCTATATCCTGTAATGTGCATGCCCAGTGCAACTGGGTCTTTGTACAGTTCACAGCAGTCTGCAGTGCGTACAAGATCTGCCAGTGAAGTCATGCGCCACAGAGCCAACAGTGCAAGAGTCAAAGGTTTAAAAGTCTACCTGCATGTGACGGGCAGGAGCAAAAAAAACAACAGAGAGAGCACCAGAAAAAATGGTCCCCAGTAATCGCTTTGTATTGCTTCATAATTGGTTCCACATGCATGCCCAAATATTAGCATAAAAATACATGAATGAATTTGAGTTAAGGTCAGTCTCCCAGTGGCCTGACACCTCCTCCCCCTTCACATTGTCAGAGAATGTTAGCACAGATTAATCGCTTCCGTTTTTAAATTTCCAAAATCACCCATTGTCACAGAGGCGTTATCCTGGTCTGCCTGTGGGGCTGTGGTTGTGGGGCTGTCGCAGTCCCTGTGGTATCCCCTGGCCACAGCCTGTGGGGCTGTCGCAGTCCCTGTGGTGTCCCCTGGCCACAGCCTGTGGGGCTGTCGCAGTCCCTGTGGTGTCCCCTGGCCACAGCCTGTGGGGCTGTCGCAGTCCCTGTGGTGTCCTCTGGCCACAGCCTGTGAGGTTGTCGCAGTCCCTGTGGTGTCCTCTGGCCACAGCCTGTGAGGTTGTCGCAGTCCCTGTGGTGTCCTCTGGCCACAGTCCTTGACCCTTCACATAGGAGCGCTGACTGCGCCACCTAGTGATTTCACCATCAACCCTTCTCCCACTGCCTCTGAGAGAAAGTGTTAGTGTCCCTGGAGGGTGGAGAGGAGGGCGATGCTCCATCGCAGCCTTGGGAGATGTAGCTGTTTGGAGGTGCCTCTGGGAAGGCCCTGGGCCTGTCTGAGGCTAGTCTGTCCCTGAGGAGGGCAGGCTCCATGTGTGTATCTCGTGTTATACTCGTCTGCGCAGACTGAAGGTCCCACAGAGGAAGGCCTGCTTTGACATGAACCTCTGCAATGTTTCTTTTTTTACTGGATAAAGCTGAAGTTTAGCTCAGGTTCATTAAAACAGGTCAAGAGTGAGATGGAATCAGTAACTTTAACCACAAAGCTAATCTTTGGCAAAAACTCACCGTAATTAACAAAAACACCTCAGTCTCATACAACCATGTATTACTTTTAGACGGTGGATTTCGACCTTATGATTTGTAGATTTATATCTCAACCGTCAACTCTGAAATATTATTTGGATTCATAAAAGGGTTTATATGGCAGATATACAACGTGCTACAGATCAAGTAACTCCTGCTTGGCCCTTGTAATTTTGACTGCTATCGTTTGCTTTTACGCTGCAGAGGAAGCTGGACTTTGAGTGAGGCAGTTTTTTGAGTGTCACTGAGTGAGAGTGCTCCTTTACCTTAAGATATTTGTAGGTTTCTGGGCAATTTTTACATAACCCAAGCTATCGGCAGACTAAATAAACCTTTGTGAACTGCTCTGTTCAGAATTGGAAGTTGTCCTGCAGAGCCTCTAATAGGTAGCCAATAGCTGACTGTAAATAACCAATTGCAGATGTTTGTAGGTGTACAGTATTTCAGAGGCTTGTGCAGCTCTGCTAACCCTCAGCCGCTCCACTACCTTGACAACTGACAGCGTCCATAAATTAAACAAGCTGCCGCTGTTCTTTGCAACGTCCAGTGACATTTTATTTGTTTGTTTGTTTACTGCTTGAATGGGTGACATCTTTGTTTGTTTGTTCTGGGAGATTTGCTGCTTGTTTGCAGCAGCGTGAGCTTGGGATGGTCATCACCGTCGCCTGCTCAAAGCGTCCAACAGGGAGCCTACAGAAATGACGTGGTACGATGCTCCGCCCCTCCTCCTCCTCCTCCTCAGCACATGCCCTGCGATTTATCACTGCCTGGCAGCGTGTGTTCGGGTCGCCTTCCAAGCTGAAACAAGACCTGCATGATGCAAGAGAGTGCAACGCTCACACCGAGCCAGGATACAGGATACAGCACATCTGTCCATCTGTCCGTCCGTCCGAGTGACCGCTCAGCCAGACGGATAAGCCCTGCAGTACTCACAGTACCAGGCTAAAAAGCACAGGCATATTCTCGATGAATTAGGCCGAAGTTGAGCTGGATTGCAAATGTTACTTATCACTGCAATTTGCTGTGAAACGGTCTGTGGGCTTGTCTGGAGCTTTCTGGTGAACCTGAAGATGGCTGTGGCCTGTTTACATCAAATGAGCAGAGCTGCCGGTAAATTCACTTAAACTCAAAAATGTCTTAACATTAAAAAAAAACAAAAACATTTACAGTTTCTGGGGCTTTAGAGAGTAGATTTTAAGATTTTCAACTTCAGATCCCACAGATTATTTTTTTCATTATGAATTACATAAATTTTTATTCCAGGAAAAGTGTGCAGTTGGCATGGAGACACTCAAAGAGATTTACATTTATTGTTTTTTCTTTCTTTTTCCCTGTAGTACTTTTGAATGGTCATACAGACCTCAGTGTAGATGATTGCATCATGTCTCCAGATGCTACTAATGTGCAAAATGTGCTAATTCATCTCAATACCAAGTCTGTGTAATATTAACACCATTACTGCTAAAGCAAACACACAAGGGTGTAAACACACACACACATACACACAGACACACTGAGAGAGTAAACATCAGTGTAAACACCATTGAGTGTATATTAGATTTTATTGCTGTCTCAATTACTTTCCCCGTTTCGACCCTTTCTGCGTCTCGATCGGTCTCTGAGGGAATGAGGTTGGATTCAGTCCTAGCCTGCTCCAATCGTCTCTGCATCTGGATCACTGCATAACAGAGAAAAACCTGGGGTGGAAGCAATGGGTGAACGGTGGGTGGGGGGGTTGGGTGGAGCTGGTGAGACTGGCAAGTGCTAAGCTGTGACAAAGGCCTATCTTGGGCCCAGTATTTACGACAGAGAGTCTGTCTGTGCTGGGACTACAGAGAGGCTGTCTGTGCTGGGACCCTGTGCTGGGACCACAGAGAGACTGTCTGTGCTGGGACTACAGATAGACTGTCTGTGCTGGGACTACAGATAGACTGTCTGTGCTGTTTTTGGCACTGTGAGCTCATGGGTGTACAGCAGGGGCACACAGTACACAGACACATGGCACAGTTACAGGGGTTTTGCTCAGTTAGACTTGAGTCAAAAGGAACACCCTCACAGATCTACAGATCACAGGCACACACACACTCAGCTCTTCCAACATGTGTGCAGCTGTATATCTGATTCATTCAAATCCCACAGATTATTTCTTTATTATGAATTACATAGATTGGTCACATGCTTATACTCACATGCTCAGAAGCACCTCCTCCCCTTAACACACACACACACACGCACACCACAGTGGCACTGGCATCTTCCAAGCTCGAGTCAAGCATGACCACTAAATAAAACAGATGTTCTCACAATGCAAATACAAGTGTTGGGTTCGCTCTGGCACCCTGAACGAGTCTAAGACCCTGCCGAGTCACTGCAGCACAGCAACTCTGACTTGCTGTCATACTCTGGCAAGGGTATTATTCCCCACACCCAAAGACTCACACATATGTGGAGTGTGCACTGGTAGCTGTGACGCTATCCCCAGCTGGGTTTTGATTGGATAAGAGAGAGCTGACACAGGATTGGGGTTTGATTGTATAATATATAGCTGAGAAAGAAGGACAGGCTCTGCCTAAACCATAATGACAAATACTTCAACAAGAGTCAAAGAAACTAATTCATTGACTGTAAGGGCTTTGCAAAGTGACAATGAAATTAACTTGGTTTTGTCATTTAGCCAAACAGCATTATAGTAACTTTTTAGCACCGGTGAAAAGCAAATATCTACATGTATTTGTTGCCTGCAATGTTTTTTGAGATGTCTGAGACTTTTTGGGGAAAAAAAACTCCCACTCAAATTCTCACACCTGATTAATCTTAATTTGATGTTTTCCACAGCAAGAGACAGAGTTTCTTCTAAAAATAAATCAGAGTTTAAACTCATATGATACATGCAACGTCTTTGGTTGAAATCCGCCAGCACTGGCGATTAGCTCCACCCAAATGACGAACGAAAAACACGCTCGAGTTCCCGCACATCATCGCTATCGTGCAACACTTGCGGAGGCCAGAGCAGTGCCAGTGTGCGTGCGTTAGTGCTGCATGCGCCAGCGCAATTATATTGATCGCCAAGCCGATCGCCATTTCTCATCGCAGTGCAGTTTAACGCCTCCCGCACAGAGACTCTTTGTGCAACGGGCCTGACTCTGTGACAGCCTGCGCTACCGCCATTGCTATCGTGTAACTTATTCTCTCGTTTCTTTCTCTCTTTTTTTGAGAGCGACAGAAGGTCTGGGTTGTATGGAATAGCCTGTAGGGTAGATTGACTTCAAAACTCAACAAATATGAAACTCGCATAATGTTTGAAAGCGTTTCCCTAACAAATACAACTCGGTGCTAACGTCGCTAACTCAGACAGCCAGTGATGGTGGTGTAAACGTGGTTGGCCCGCAGACTACAGATTCCAGGAAGACAGAGCTGATAGACTGCCCCCCCAGGGGAGGTGAGCAATTCCTTTAAATGAGAAACTGATTTAAATAAGGAAACAGGAGGAGATGGAAGGAGACTTAGAGTTTAGGAATGGTTCCCTAGCCTTCAGTGCTGTCAGGACGTATTATTCGACATCCCACAGAATAAAAAGACTGTTTTCTCCGCTGAGTTTGAGGTGGTTGTCATCTGCCGAGTCGATTTTTCTAGCCTCTGTTCGTTCTTTGATGTTGGAGATGACGATTTCAGTTTTTTCAAATGCAGTATTTCTTCAGGTCATGTCTTTAAGTGTTTCCAGAAAGTAATCTTAAGTTTTTTGGGGATTGTTTTGCATGTATAATAGAACAAGGCCGAGTTCTGTTCTATTTCTCTAATTCTGCTACCTTGGATGCTTTGATGGCCATTTTTAAACACTGAAAAGTGAGTAAATCTGTATGTTTCTCATATAAACACCACCCCACAGACTCCACTGGTCTGTTTGTAAAAATTGATCCATTAACGCCTTTTGAAAAGGACTGCAGCTTTGAACTTGAGATCTGGATAGTGTTATATTAAACATGGATAAATCAAAACTGCTTTACATTGAATACAAGTTCCAGTGATGGGTATGGCACTGTTGGAGTGGTTGTGTGCTAGACCACAGTGATACTTTTAAGGACCTGTAAGAATCAATATTCTGTCTTATTAATTATATTTAATACCATTGATTACATCTGCCACCAGTGTAGAAAATGATGTCACAGAACACATTAGACCACTAAGAGGCCAACTTTAAAAACGAAGAAGTCACAAGTGCTTCGCATTGCACTCATAAGTGTAAAATTCTCGCAGTAGAAAACACTTTCACCTCTTTTTTATGCAGTTGGTTATGCAGTCAGAGTATGCGGTTTATAAATCAAATTGTTTATATATGGAATGTCAGAGCACTGTCACGTATGGATGTGCAAGCCAGCCTTTTCTGTTTATTGCATCCAGGGAACGGTGAAGAGAGAGTACATCTGGGGGCTGTAGTTCACTGAGCCTGAGCCGTTAAATCACACAGTACTGATGTGGCTTGAGTTTTATGTGCAGGCTAATGAGGGGGCCATCTGGGCCAATAACTGATCCAGACTGCTCTTTACAGCGCAGTGCGGGCACCCAGCAGTCCTCGCCTCCTCTCTCATGGGTGGTTCTGCTGCCCTGGGTGGGGGCAATTAAGCAAACCAATGGATTACCACACCCCCATGGGGTTGTATTGGACACTGTAAAGACCTGTTGTTCATAATGATGATGATGACGATTGTAGGTGGAGCCTGATTCCTCTGGTGCACACAGACAAACACACTTTCCCAGCATGCATGTGTGGTAGCAATGTAATGAAAGACATGGTCCAGGGTGAAATGCACCACTCCTTGAAGTCTTAGTGAGAAAAGATGGATGAAGAGACCTGGGACCTTAAATGCACCCTCTGAAAAATGTATCGCTTCCACATACACCTCGGTTCTCCTGCTCGAATCTTCCAGCTACTGCAGGAGCAGAGTCCCACCAAAGCTTGCTGAGTAAGCAGATTCCGTTTGATCTGATGGAGATGCCAGAAGATTTGACGCTAGAAATTACAGGCATTGTGTTACAGGAAGCGTACACAGAAAGAAATCCTTTTGCTGAGTTAAAGCTCTGTCACGTCTAACTTGGAGGAGTTCTAGTGGCAGCTCTTAGAGAAGACATACATGTCTAAGAACTAGAAGGGTTCATATTTATGTCCAGAATCCATTGTGTTTAAGCGTCTTAGCAGAGCACAGACAAACAAGACCAGTGGAAGTTATCAGAAGGTGGCGGTTAGAGCACTCGGTCCTGTCTTGATCTTGGGATGATTAAATTACACCTCCTGCACTGGCGTGCCTCCTTTCTATATCTGACTGTCTCCAGCTCCTGTGTGCTCTCTTCCTGTCACCCTCTGTTTTTGGGACATCTGTTTCTCGTTAGCATGCTAGCCACACTGAGACAGGCTGAAGAATCAGAAAGTGAAAACAAAAAGTTCAAAAAGATGGACGTTCCTCTTTGTGTTTTATTGTTTTGGATAAACAGACAACCGGGGGTCGGAAGCTCAGGACTGCTTCAGATCACCCACGCGTCTGTCCCTCCTGCCCTGAGAGGAGGCTGCCTTGGAATATTCCCCTTTTGTTCTTCAGCCCAACGACGTTCCAGAGGATCCACTGGGATCGTGAGGGATGGATCTTCATCAACTGGCCCCACAATGAGTTCCCGATGCCGGCAATTGCTGACAAACCTGCTTTGCCCTCTACTAAACTCTCTGTGGTCATATCTGAATGCGGCTGTTTCGCCCTCCTTGTTCCGTTATTTCAGACTCGTAGAGGAAGGTTCTGGATTCCTGTGTTCAGCCTATGTAGCCATGAGCATTTGGGGAAACCTCCGCCAGGATCTGTCAGCGCGGTCTCTCCCAGCACGTGGGCCTCTGGTTCTGGAACCTTCCTTTTCAACACTCTTCTACACTAGAGCTGAACATGTGCAGAATATATTTTCTCTTTAAACATGGAGTGATGGAACCCCCCCACCCCCCCACCGACTCTAACGCACAAACGTCTTACCCTTATCGAGTCATCTGATCATCCCGCACTCTAATCCCTCTCTAAAGTCAACCTGTTATCGCAGTGAAGGTATTGTGGAATTCGATTTCGCTCTTTCGTGGTGCTTTGTTTGCTGACTGTGGTTGCTCCCTGACTGCTCTTCTGCGTGGTGTTCTCCGCAGTCTGGTCTGAGTGAACCGGATCCACGCCGACCACCTCCGGGGAGGACGGAACCCCGACTAGTGCGCAGATTTTACAGTGCTATGTGTATGATGGAAGCCTACTGGCTTTGACGTTATGTAAACTGGTCAAGGGGCAGATGTTTCGAGTTAGCCCCCCCCCCCACACACACCTCCTTCTCCACCCAGCCTGGGAAAACACCAACCGATAGACTTTTAAGACCAAACAAAGCCTCGGCACCAGAGTTTTGTAAATGAACTTTCACTATTTACCTCAGAGAAGGGATTGGGGATGATCCTGTGTGCAGGGTTGAGCGCTAAGCAGTATGGTTTGAATTAAACTAACTCAATCATTATTGCACTCACACAGAGACATTTGAAAAAGCGCTCTGCCCTCTTATCTTCCTATTTATCATTTTGTGTCAGTCCTGTCAGGTTACCAAGGTTTAGCAGAGTTTTAATAGAGTTTCAATAGAAATAAAATACACACTGGCTCTCATAACTGAGTTAGCGTGAGTCACATGACCACTCAAAGGGCAGGTGGTCCTATAACCGAGTTAGGAGCCCATACTGTGAGAGTGCTAAATCTTTGAAGGAGGTTCAAATGTATGGGAATTATGCAGAACCTGCATCCCGTCTGTATCTGACAAGAAAGGCTACTAACAGAAAACCTACAGGGCATACTTGTAAGGCAGGTGCTTCCAGAGAAGTGGCTGCTCAGTTCTGAGAAGTCAAATAAATATGCATGTTTGTATTGCATTTTCAGTATTTTGAAGTAACTTTTGTACAGAAAGACATGCGTAGTTTTATGTAGCAGTTTCGGTTTGTGTTCCCTGGGAAATGATTCCACATTTTTGGTGTTACCGCATACCTGCTATTCCAGGGCAGCTGCAAGAGTACTTCAGGTTATGAGGTGCATTTTAACAACCCCAAGTTGATATCTGTATTCTTTTGACTAAGGTTCCATAGTGTCGCAAACCACCACAAAGTCCAACTCTTTTCAAATATATGCTTTAGCTGCTGGTAAGAAGGTAAAAAAAGACAGTTTGGATGGGAGACTGCCTTGTGAGGTATGTGCTGTGTTTTTGTAAAATATGCTGTGTTACATTGTTCATTCCATGAATCTACCCATGAACACGTTTGTCCCACATTTTGTTAGAAAAAAAAATGAAGAGAATTTGAAGTCAAAAATGTGATTGTTAAAGTATGTTGAATGTCTCTAAGATAACAATATGGTTCATTTCCTGTGGTGATTTCTTAAAGATATAGCCTTTTCATAAACTTGAAACCAAGTTTCAAGGGATGTTGTGAGATATACAGTCTTTAGTAGGTATTATACTATTAACAGTGTGGTCTAGAGATGTTCTGAAGGGCACTGAGTGACATAAGCCCTCACAAAGTGGCAGTCCGTCACTATGCTGTTTATGAGATTACATGCTTGGAGTAGCCTTGTGTGGAATGTCCAAAACTGCAATCACGGCAGTAAGCTCTCAATGAATCACATGGAAAAACTGGTTGTGTGACCTTCAGCGGCGCTGCAATGCTCCTATAGGGTTACAGAAGCTGAAGTCGGCAGGGAAAAGAACATTCTTCAGCACATGTTCCAGTAAAGTCGAATTTCTCTCTATTTCCAGTAATTTGAACTTTCTAGCTTTCAGTGTTGTTTTGCCACCCACTGGGTCATGTGCCCTGCCGTTCCAAACAATGACTTGGTTAAAATGACCATTTGATACTATGCAGCTTTCAATGAGGAATTCCCAAAGAAATGGATTACACAATAGCTTAAAATATAATAGGTGTTGAGATCATTATGAAACTATTGACATCAAATTTTTGTTCTGTAATTTTAGAATGTAGCAATGCACAGGATGATATGGATCTCTGACTGTATCATATAAAGTGACAGCTGTTCATGTTTGACCTGCCAAATGGTAGAACAACAGACGACTTTGTTTAGTCTGTGCTGTTGGAGTACTTTCCCTTATGTTTCACCTCGTTGTGGAACTCCAGCACAGAGAAAGACCTGAAGACTCTCCCTGTTCTGAACAGCTCATTGCATTACACTGGTCATCCTGTTCCACATCTGTATTGGGAACAGGATGACCATAACAACAACAAAATCGAAATTAAGAGGGAATAATAAGATGATTCAGATCAAAATGGGTCTCATTGTTGGTGATCTTCTGTCCTTGTAACCTCTGCTGAACTTTAACTAACGTCCTTCTTTTATCAGACCACTTTAAAAAAATTCATGAAGAACCCTCCATGAGGCCATTACCTCCAGAAACCCAGAAGGACAGTAACTTAAATAAATGTTAACAAGTGACCATGGCAGTAAATTCCCTGCTAGTCACCTGTCAATCACTCTGTGATGATGATCTAAATACCAGTGATGGTGTATTGGTGACCAGCTTCTGTCACAGGAATAACAATGATATGGCAGTACATTCTCAAAAGCACATGTTACTATTTTTGGAAATGTTTCCATTTACACATAGTATATGATTTCACATTTGGGCCTCATTAGCTTAATGGAGTGTTTTTGGTTTTGAGAATTGGACACAAGGTGATAGAGGATAGAGATTGTTTCTTATATCTGAATTGAATAAACTTCTCAGTGCATTGCCTTAAGAGAGAAGTGTGGTTTTAGTTCAGAAAGGCAAAGGCAGAGATGCTCAGAACAGCCCATTTAGCACAACAGCAAGTGCTGAGTTCTGGTCTTTCCTGATGCAGGCAAGACTCAAGCTGGTGCCATCTTACACCATGAAGCAAAGAAAAACAAAACCAAACAGATGCTTAATGTACAGATGGTCATTTTAAACAGGTTTACCTGTTTATGCAATTCCAGCCTGAAACCTCTGTTCAGCAGTGCTATCGTCTGGACAGAATGGAGTCAGCTGGTGTGTGACTGAACAGGATTTCTCTGTCCACAACACTGTGGAAAATGACCAATAACTGCTCCTCTAACCTAGTTTCTAAAGAAAGCAGGGAGAATCAGTGGAAAAATACGGACATGGCAGAATCGTGGGTTTGTTGGCTTTTATCCTTACTGAAGATTACATCAGTTTGCACTATGCTGTGTCATCACATAAGGTACCCATGATGCTTTTGGATAAAAATTTCCATCATGCAATTATTATGTCTGACTTTACAATAGGGATTTTAACAGAGAAGAAAAGGGCATTTTTTATCGTTGATGGCAGTTTTCTGGATTACATCAATTACTTTGCAGCACAACATGTGTTCCTGCTCCTTTATAAACACACCCGCCCAGCTCAAAAGCCAGACACCTTCCAGAAAGCCCAGATCCACAGAGCATCCTCCCCTGGTAAAGCTCTCATTTGGAGCAGGTAAACGCTGATGGGCGTGGGTCTATTTTAGTGAGGCGTGTGTGGTTGAGTAACAAACATGGGGAAATCTCCTGGAAATGTTCAAAAGGGTAAACATTGGACGTCAGTTTTTTCAGAGGCGGTGCCCCTCTGCCACCTCACGTTTCCACTCCAGACGCAAGCAACCCTCCCACCCCCTTCACCCCACCTGAAATTGCGCTCTCTGGAGCCTGAGTGGAATGCCAGGACAAAATGCCTCCTTTGTGCTCGCCGGCGCACATAACTGCCGTCCGTAAAATGGCACCATGTCACCCATAAGGTGTTGGCAAGGCTGCGCCGATGAGGGTGACGTCATCTGTGTTTTTCCACATCGACCGTCACCGTCAGGGTTGGAGGCCGACGTCGCCCCGTTGCCGGGGTCTGGCTCCCGGAGGTGGGTCCCGGGCCCATGTTACACCCGGAGGGTTCCAGGTGACACGCTGTGTTTACGCTGTCGGCTGCCGCGGCTGGCTGACGCAGCACACCGGGCTGACAGAGTGGCGCGGAGAGCCTGTTCCAGCCGTGTTCCTCTCCGTCCAACTGACTCAGCTGGCCAGCCCTGAGGGAAATGTCGCTGCCCCAGAACACGCCCGCGCTACGTGACCACAGGCACTCTTCTGGAGCTGAACAGAGGAGCCTTACACCTGTCAGGCATGGAACTAGCACAGCGTCTTCTACCTGAAATCATACAGCAATGGTAATAAAGCAACAATGACATCAGCCTATCTGTGTTTGTCTGTAGCATTAGCATTGTGTGTGCTAACAGAGTTAGCTTGTGCCACAGAGACACTGTCAACTTTGTTCTTGTAGTTCGGTCTCCTCTGGTTACTCTGACATAGCACCTCCGATCACATGCCCATAAAGCTGTCAGGATTAGCAGCCGCCAGGGAACATACAGAGGTGCTAATCCCTGTTAAAAGCTGCACCTCCAGAGCCTTTGCTTGCTTGTTTACAAGTTCAGGTCCATTGCATGTGAATGAGGTCAGCACCTTGCTTCTAATGACCCTTCTACAGTTTGGGTCTAATCATTGTAACGAATCACACCAGGCCTCTACAGTGGCCTGGAGCACATTTATTGGCCTGTGAAATCATAACAAGCTCGACTTTGCTCAGTAGGAACATTGTCTCCTGAAGTTAATGTGGCCACTGTGTTTGTACAGGCCGTGGAGTTTTGATGGTGCCATCTGATGAAACTATTTCAATAGTTCTCTTGTGTGGGAGAATCAGGCTTATTATACAATTATGTTACAGTGAAGAGCAAGACCAGTTTAAAAAAAAACAAAAACAAAAACAAATCTGGTTCATCAAAGATATACCAAGCATAAGGAAACCATAAAATCAATCTTCATCTCTACATGAGGAGACTTTGGAGCATGAGTGTGTGCTAAATTGTTTTGATATCCAGCGGAACACATGCTGGTTTACCTCAGAACTTGTGTCTCCAGATCTGGTCTCTGGTGATAATCTTAGCCTTTCTCCAAACATCTACCACATTACAGAAATGGAAAACCTAAAAGCATGTGGTGGATAATATAACTCCTAACCGCACATCTAACGGTGACCTACAGAAATGCTGTTTGTTTATTTTTGACACATTATACATTCCATTTTTAATAGTTCTAAATCTGTGTATTTAGACTAAATTAGATCTCTGTAATTAGCATATACTCTATGCTATAACTAGATATTTTTGTACCAGTTACAAAAAACTGGAAGACCATGAAGATGATTCCATCTCCCTCCATCTGAAACATTCAGGCCTCTTCAAGTGTCCTTATGGGGAAAATACAGTGAAGCCATTTTGCCCATGATCTAGGGTAAAGGGTTAGACTGTGTTCATCTGTGAGTTCACTGGTACTCAAACCAACCTAGTCAATCTTAGGTGCAGGATGGTCACTACGTTCTTCCCTGGTTCAACATTGGGTTCTCACTGGATCTTCACTGGTTCAACATTGGGACCTCACAGGTTCTCCACTGGTTTTTTACTAGTTTGTTTTGGGTCTGTTAAAGCATCATAGACACAAACTGCTTCATGGCTCTGGTCGCCTGAGTTTGACACACCTGCTGCTGTTTCTCAGGTCACCTTTAATCTTTAACACACTCGATTCAGCTCCTGCAAGGTCTTTTGCTGACGATGCCAAGACCAGACGTGTTAAAACACAGCAGTGCTACTACAGTTCAGGTCTGAGAAACGATGGCTTGAACATTCAGCTACATGGCTCGGGTGAAGTTCTTGCCAAGAACGTGAAGAACAGACCTCCTGCATGTGCTTGGCAGGCAAGAGTCATCTGTGCCATTGAATTCTGCACCAGGTCTCACCACACATGGACTCTGTGTTCATTACCACTTAATGGACCCATGAATTATGCAGATCTGGAACATGGAAACAGGCACTGTATGTTCCATGTGTGTGTTTGCAACACACTTCATTAATACATCGTTATACTGTAAATCCAGACTGCTGGGAACAGGGGCCATAGACTCTTATTATTAATTTGTTCCCATTTTGAAGTGCTGGCATGTAAACTCCTCTGAATGAATGAATGAATGCTGACTGACGCTCGTCTCGCTCTCCCTCACTTCCTATCACTGAATCTAGGCCCATGCTTGCGGTTCCCCACGTCAGTGATGTTTCCATGCCTGTTGGGAGTGCTATGCCAAGCTAAACTGTCAGGCTTATGCACAATGTACACACAGGTGGATTCAACCGAGCTAAGCTTCACTCCCTCTCTCTCTCTCTCCCTCCACCTCTCTTTCTTCCTTTCACCTCCCTTTCTCTCCTCTCTCTCTCTGACTTGTTCCCCCTCCACCAGAACAGCTCAGCTGATGGGACTCAAATCCAGACTGTAGAGCTTACAGTAGCAGGGCACTTCACCTTCGCAGCCCCTCATTCGTCTATAACCTCACGCTTTTCCCTTCCTCTGCTTCTGCTCTGAGCACACACTGATCTTAATCATGTCTCACACTCTCTTCAAACACTCCAACGAAACACTTCAAACATATTCCAACGACATGCTCTTGGATGAGTTGAGCCACCCGTAGGCCTATGATTTACACTCATGTAATTTTCCTTTAGCTCCTTCCATAGTCTGGTCCGCGGGAACACCCGTGCTGACTTCATTAGAAACGCCACCGCCACTGTAGCGCAGGCCTCAGAACGGCACACCAAGCTACGGTGCACAGATTAGCACATGGGTTTGTCTTTTCCGACGATAAAGAAAAAAACCCACTCCATTCAAGACTTCCAGTTTTGTCATTAGTTTTACTCTCACTAGCCTGAGAGCGTTTTCAGGGAAGGTTCCAGCGTTCGCGGTTCAAACCGGACTGGTCGCCCAACCCCCTACACCTGTAGACACTCGCCCCTTGTTTCAGTTCGGGTTACAGGGAAGCCGCCTGTCTTTCTCGGGCTCATATCAGATTGCGAAATGGCAGAAAACGAGTGTTTAGCTGTAACTCACCTGAAACGGTCTTGTTAAGACTGACTGTGTACAGTTTTGAGAGGTTGAATGCTTAGTGCACGATGAACTACTGAACGTTTGCTTTCCACTGACCAGAAAGGTGACAAGAGGTTTGCGGAAGGGTTAATGTCTCAGTATGCGATGACTCGGCAGTTTTGATATAATATATTATTGGAGGCCAAGTGTGGTCCAGGACCCCACAGTGGGGCAGTGTAAAGCTGCACAACATTAATGAGTTACCTTCATCTACTCTATAAATCATACACTCAGGTTTACCAAGTGGCTACGTTCCTCCAAGATAAAGTGGTCTCTCCCACTCTCAACCACACAAACATGGAGTAGATATGCATTAACTGTTTTTTCTTGGCTAGTGAAAATATATGGAGAAAGAGGTAGCCTGAGAGAACACTAATAGCTTATGTCACTCCCCTCATCTTGAGGCATTTCATCAATTCGTCTGGAACTGTTATTCCACAGCGATGGGCAGTTGTGAAAATGTTATGTTAATGTAGGGCAGATTAGGTGTTGGTGCGGAATACTGGCCAAAGGGGGGGGGGGGGGGATTACAGAGATATTAGGAGCTGAAATGTTACCAAAAATATGATCACAATTAGGAGGGGCTGCTTAGAACTCTCTCTCTCTCTCTCGCTATCTCTTTCTATCTCTCTCTCAGTCACCCTCTTCTCTCTCTCTGCCCCCTCCCTTCTGTGCACAGTTGTAAGCCACATGGTGGAGGTATGGATTCAGAAATCCTTCTCTCCATCCCTCCAATTCATCCTGACCACTCCTGGCCAAAGTGAGGGAGTCAAAAAAACCAATACCAAGAAAAAAAAAAAAAACCAGCCAGACTATCAGACTCCAAGAGCACAGGACCCCTGCTGAATCAAAGAAGCCTTTTTCTCCAGCACCGGTGATGGAGTAGAGAGGCCGTGGTCGCCCCGAACCCCCCAGCCACCACCCTCCCCGCCCATCTCCACTCGCCTTTGGAAACACGCGGGCAAATATCCGCTGGACACGTACTCCCACACGTGAGCGAGTCCCAGGCGTGAGCATACAGAACACACCTGCCGCGCTCTGACACAGCTACTGTAGGCTGACCAAGTCCACCTCGTTAGCCGGGTTCCCGCGGCGCGGAAAAGCATCCAGGAATAGTACGGAGAGCCCGGCGCTCCGGGTTTTGTGGCGACGTGGTTAGTTTTGATGTCTCGCATGAAAAAGCCAGGACGCGTGCATGAATGTCCTCTTATTTACAATGACCAGTGCTTCGGAAAAACGAGCAGTGGCTCCACGTCTCTCCATCATGACGTTTAAATGTCTCCACACACAGTCAGACCAGATCAGCACAGCTGCTTATATGCGTTTGTGTTCGTCAAGCCATAACAAATCAGGCTTTTCTCTAGTGTTTTTTTTTTTTTTTAACAACGGAATTTCTCACAAAGCAGCTTTACATAAATCTGAGCCCAGACCACTTTTTGGGCCAGACACATTACGACAAAAGACCTCCCCAGGAGTAAAAAAACCTTGAGAAAACCAAAGGGAAGCTAATCTTCCTCTGGGTGGCACCAGATAGTAGAATTACAGTAGGAGATAAACCAGTAAGATCTGTCTGTGTAAGTGTGTGTGTGGGTGTGTGTGTGTGGGAGGTATTAGATGCGGTACGGGATTTTAAACATATGTAAACACCACAGAGAATTTCATGTGAAGTTGTGTTCAGGTTTTGTGTGGGCTTCATCTTTCATTAATAAATTAGTGTTTATGTATGTTTATGTGCTCAATAAAAAGTTGACAGTTGACACCTGGTGGAATAAACTTTAAAAAATAACGGTTTATGGGAGTTATCTTGAAAGGCTTATGTAGGTGCCAGGCAGCCCTTAAGGAAAGTATTGCCGTAAATAAATACATTTCTTTTGGAACCATGTTGGAACACTGAAGTCAGGAGTGAGTTGGTCTTCAGTTAAAGGAGCTGGAAGTGAAGCTGTGACCTGGTTATCATTAATGGATCTGACTGTACAGGGGATGTCGGTGAGAGGATGATGTGTTTACTAGTAAGGACATGCTGCTGTGAGAGGGGGAGTCTTTACTAGCTGGAAATTTCCTTAAGATCCAGATGGAATGGGGGATTTCTGGAAATAATAGGAAAAAGGTGTCCCTTCAGAAAGCTGATATCCTCTAAGATCTGCATAAAGGCAAGTTAAAGCAACAAGGACGTTTTTCAGATTTTCACGGCAACCGGTTTTCATTCGACGGCTGCAGAAATTGGTCTGCAGTCCTTGAAAATGTTTCTTACTGGTATTGGAGCAAAAGCTGTCATTTCCTCCACACCACTCGAGCTAAAATGAATCAGGACATTCAAAATTCATCTATTTGAGTGGTCCAGCCTGATCCCACCTCAGACTCAACCACATGCACACACACACACACACACACACACACACACACACACACACACACACACACACACACACTCTCCTTTCCAGGAAAGGAAGATGCTCCTCTTGTATCGTGGCCAGCTGTGAGCTCGTCTGGTGATCCTGCTGGTGTTCACGGTGTCTGTCCAGCGGGGAGGTTATACCACAGAATGTTTCACACTCGTTTATTGACATACTGACTCCATAACCACAGAGCACACGCATGTCCAGTGTCTGCCTAAACGCCCCAATTAACCACCGTTTTACTGCCCCGGCACACCTGATCATAGAGATGCCATGCCAGCAGCAACTGGTTACAAAATGTGAATCACCTCTGGTGTACAAACAGTTAGAACAGCCTGCCCACAGTTCCAGTTAAGGGTGTGGAGAGAGAGAGAGTTAAGGGTAAGAGAGGGAGAGAGAGAGAGGGAGAGAGAGAGGAGCTGGTAGATTGAACCTCCTTTAGTGCGAACAGTAGCCACAGACTCCCGGACAGGACAGTACGGGCTATTTTAAGCAGCATTGAGAATTGGTTGTTTGACTTTGTCAGACGTGTTTGTCTTTCCTGCTTGTAACTGCTGGGCGGCTGCTCCTCTCCATTAGAAAAAAAAAAAAGACCTTTTTCCAAGACCATAAAGTAAACACAAATAAAGCGTTTACACAGAACTCAAGCACAGACTCATTCGGTTAAATGTAGACCAGTCAAGTATCAGAATCTGTGTTAAACACAACTATCTACTGCTTGAATGTGGCAACCCCCCCCCCAAATAAATCAGGACAATGCTTACTGCCCTTCTACAAAAAGTAACGCAGTTTGCTATTCATTTTACACAGCCTTCTAATAGATGGCCTCTCTTTATCAGCAAAATCGTGAGTTTCTTTAATAAATTACCATTTTGATAGCTAACTGGTATTACTTGTCCATCATGTAATGCTGGTCTTTCTGATCACAGTTATGGTTCTATGTGGTACGCTCTCTCTCTTGCTGTCTCCTACTGTACAACAGTGGGTCTTCAAGACTTATTGTGTGTCACAGATATGGAGTGTGTAAGTCTGTCTGTGTGCGTGCAGGTGAGTGTCTCTGAGTGTATGCATGTGTGTGTTGTGTGTGGATCTGAGTGTATGCATGTGTATGTGTCTGAGTGTATGCGTGTGTGTGTGTGTGTGTGTGTGCACGCATACACTTTTCTGCTATAGTCAGGCCCATCTGGACCTGCTTAACTGAGTAATGTTCAGTATCTACAAAGTGTCCAGTCAGCCTCCCTGTGTACTACACTGTTTTAACACCTCCCTGTGTACTACACTGTTTTAACACCTCCCTCCGTACTACACTGT